>CM053501.1:4361816-4383787 GCA_028627145.1 Eidolon dupreanum | reverse complement strand
TCAGTTTAGTCAGAATCCTCCTCACCCTTGATAATCCCTCTTAGTAATTTTTCATCCCTTGACCTCCACCCTGCCCCGGTTGTAAATTCCTACCTGCCCTAGTCAGTGTTCTCTTCAGTGTTGAGTCCAGTCTCCCTCCTCCACTGCGAGACCCCATTCCAGCGGCCCCTACACCTATTTCGATGTCCTTTCCTTATACCATGAGCTTCATGAGGCCCAGGACCTGCCTGTCTTGCTCCTTGTTATATCCCCATCATCTAACACTATTCTTTTTTTTTTAACATTCTTCTTTAAGCCTATGTTTTCCTTGGAACAAATGCACATGTGGCTATTGAAATTAACTGACATTTAATAAAATTTAAAATTCAGTGCTTCATTTGTGCTCCTCACATTTCAAGGGCTCCATAGCCACACGTGGCTCATGGCAACCGGATCGGGTGGCACGCATACACCCTCCCCATCATCACAGACAGTTCTATTGGACAGGCTAGAACGGACCATGTTAGCACATTGCAGATTTTCTGAGATTTGAGTCCCCATTTGAGACTCTGCCAACATTGATTCCAATACGTACTTGGGTGTATTGTTCCTTTCATTGTTCAGAGACACCCAGCAAGGTCCATTTGGACCAAAGGCAGGTGTTAATGGCATCCTATGAGGACTGTCAAGTCTCGTCTCTGTAAATGGAAATGGCTGACTTGGGGTGGTCATGCCATGTGACATCTGTGTGGTTCTCGGAGTCCCCACAGCCCATCTTCTTCCTCCACCATTATCCCCCTCTCCATGGATCCCTCCATGGGGGAAAGGGTGTTGCACTCTGGGCGGTAGGGGAGACCAAAGGTGGGAAGCTAGAGGAGAGATGGCCTTGTGGTACTGCTGTTGCCATGAAGCCTCTCAATGTCCCTCTTGATCCCCAAATGTGGTGGGTGCTGTGTGAGCAGTGGTGAGCAGCTTCTTCGAAGCTGGCCATCCCCAGTTTCATTATTTGATCCAGCAGCATGCAGAGACTTGACTGGCTTAAATTCAGGATCTTTTTAGGCATCCAGGACTCAACTGGGGGATGTTAACTGCTCCTTGGGTACAAGATGGACCCCAAAATTCCATGAAACTCAAACTACATTTGGGTGGAAATCTCTAATTGCCAGCCTTGAGGATCCAAAAGCAAACACAAAAGGAAGAATTGGGAGGAAAAATAAAAAAGGAAGAGAAATGGAGACAACAAGAGAGAAACACATTTAATCAGAAGAAATGTAGTAGTCCAAAGTAGCCCTTGAGGATTTAAAAATAGGATTTACTGCCTGAACAAGCAGTTATTAAGGAGCAAAAGCTATTCTGTGTTAAGTGCTCTGGAGAATTTAGAGGAGGGAGCTCCTGTGTTTTGATCGGAGAGATCTGACTGAAAATCTCAGCCCTTCTGATTTCCAGCTGTGTGACACTGGTGAAGTCACACAGCTTCCCTATGCTTCCAAGTTCAATGGTGCCGACCTCAAGGCACCACTGAAGAGCAAATGAGAGAAGGTAATGGATATAGAGCACCTCGCGGATGGCTAGAAAATACGAGGATCCCCAATGAAGATACAGAGGTGTGTGTGGGGCGGGGGGGCTTGCCCAGGCAATGTAAAGTGAGAGAAAGGACGAGGGCCCAAGTTTAAGCCCTAAGAAAGGCCGGCATTCTCTGGAGAGGAAGGTGGGAGTTGAGAAGGCAGAGGCTACTCAGGTAGCCGGAGAGATCACCAAAAAACCAGGAAGGGGGTAGAATTCCTAAAGCCAAGCAAAGAGAACATTTTGAGATACTCCCCAGAGGTAATGAAAAACAAGACTGAAAATATTCATTTATAACCACGTGCTGCCATTAAAAATGAGGTGTTGCTAAAATAGTGGATGTCGTAGTTGTTCGTGATACTTTGCTGATTACAGAACATTTATATATTTAGAAATAAAAGCTGCTGATTGAGCTAGTATTTATTTAGCTTCTTCATTCAACAAGTTTTCACTGAGTGTCTGCTACAGTCCAAAAACTATTCAAACTGCTAGTGATTCAGGGGTGAATGGGACAGGTACCTCATGGTGCTTATGTTCTACTGTACACGTGTCCGTGTGAGATTATGTGCATGCATGCACATATATACATGTACATACATACGTGCATATCTTTCTTTACCTTGGGTTGGAAATGAGATATATGGGATAGATAATAAAACTGGACAAACTCATATTTATGGATATGCCTTTGCTTATACAGTGAAATATGACAGGCTCTGTACCAAATATGAATGATGATTCACCCAACAGGTGGGACAATGTCTGAGTGGTTCAGAGCTCAAGTTTGGGGTCATGCAACCTGAATTCAACTGATGTTTGCTGCCTCCTAGCTGCCGAGCTGAGCAAGCACCCAGTTTCCTCTTCTCTAAAATGGTGATAATGATAGTCCCTATCTCATAGGATTGTGGTGAGAATAAAATGATATAATGCAAGTATATGCCTAATTCAGCACCTGACATATAGTAAGTGCTCAATAAATCTCATCTATAACTGTTTGGCTTGCTCGAATTTTATAATTTTTGTCTAAAAATACGTGTTTTCCTTTCATAATTAGAAAACATAATGGAACTTGTTTAAAATAATAACTTTTAGTGGAAAGCAATGAGGGGCTGGCTGCCTGGAGACTAAATCCTGACAAGAAGACAAGGAAGGTCATGCAGTATCACAATCTGTGTCAAATATTGGCATTTTGCAAATTTAACTGTTGAAGCAAAATCACAGAAGAACCCAATGACCAAGGATAGGATATGAGATAGGCCAAATACAATAAAAAATCCTACTTCTGAAAATGGTCTTAACAAGGTGTCCATGGGAGAAATGAGCACCATGAGACTTTCCTGACAGCCTAGAGATGAGAGGTCACTGCCCTCAAATCAGGAGTGAGGCCTCTGGTTTCCACCTGCCAGCTCCCCTCTATTATGCCTGACTGCAAGGTCATTACTACCTTCGGAGATCCTCTCTGCTCGGTGGGTGCCCCGCCTCTCATTCTAAGAAGACATGTGTTTGCCCAATTTCTGAAAGACTACGTCTCATCTTTCTATATTTAAAAGTCAATAAAAGGTGGGAGAAGTCAATCGAAGAATCTGGTAACTATGTACGTGAAACCATATCTTTCTAGTTTTTGCAACAAATGAAATATAACAATAACAAAAATCATAGCAGGTGAGTCAGGAGGCCCCAGATACGCTAGCATAAGAGGTCACTGAATTATAATTTATTTCAAATAGCCCTGGGAAGGTGGTCATGTCAAGTTCCCTCCTAACATAGGAATCTTTTCTGAGATACCACTGATGGATGATAAGTGAGCTGCTGATTGAGCCACTATTTATTCAGCAACTATTATTTCCAGGGACCGAGTTATAATCTACTCCCCGGGCAGCACGCAGAGTGATCTTAAAACCTAAATCAGGTCACAGCCCCTCCAATGACTCTCCATCACACTTGGAAGACAGTCTAAATCCTCTCCCTAGCTAACAAGAAGGGCACCACGGCTGTTCCTCTGTCTGCATCTCCTTCAGCTCTCCCCTCATCAATTACACTCCATCCCCGGACTGTCTTCCAGGCCTTCAAACATGCCCAGTTCATTTCCTCCTGAGGTCTCTAGATGAGCTATTCCCTCTGCCTGAGCCAGAGCATGGGCAGTTGGCCCTTGTCATTCAAGTTTCAGTCAAATGCCCCCTCCTCCAACAGGCAGGCCTTCCTTGGTACTTGATCTAAAGTAAAACATTCTCCCCTGGTTACCTTGTGCTTCTACTTCTTCATAGCCCTAATCGCTACCAGCAATTGTCTTGGATTTCAGGTCAGGTTCCCCAGAAGCAGATCCAAGGGACAGATTCTTGAGCAACTGACTGACTTACTAAGGGAATGCTCTTGGGAGAAGCTTGTAAGGGAGCAAAGGAGGCAGGATAGGATGGGGGAAACGCTGAGCAAAGATGTGGTTTAGATGGCATGTCACCTCCGCCCACTGGGGACTCTGGAGCATGAACAGCACCATCAAGTTTGTCCAGCCTTGAGGCAAGGGAGTGGCTCTGAATCCGAATTCATCTCAGTGACTGAGGGCTGCCACAGGTAGGGGACATAAACTTTGAGACAACCTCAACTGCCCAGTGGCAGCCTTTGCACAAGGTTGGAGGTGTGAGCCATTAGGCAGGCAGTAGCTGGCAGATGGACACACCAACGGTGAGCCTGACAACAGTATCTGCAGTGTCTGGCTCATGTACTGTTTTGACTGATCCATGTCTGTCTTTCCTGCTAGAGTTTAAGCTCCACGAGGGCAAGGAGATCACCTGCTTCATCACTGTGGATGGCTCCTTAAGATATAATAGGCACTCAGGAAATACTGGTCGGATGTCCAAAGAGTTAATTAATAAGACACTTTACTTACTGTGTAGCTAATCCTTATGATCACTCTGGGAGGCAGGACCTTCAAGTCTGAGTTCTTTCAAGGCTCTGGTCCAAACTTGTCCATCTGGTAGCCAATTAACCAGGCAGCCTAGATGGAAATACATCATGTAGGTGAGCGTCACTATAGCCTTTACTTTGAGTTTTTTCCCACTCCTATTCCCCACTATTTCCTACCCCAGACACACGCACACATACTCAGGTAGGCTTTTTTCCCAAGTATCTAATCCCCAAAACACAGACCATGAGATCAAATAATCACAAAGAATCATCATATACTCCCTGCACTGTTTTCCTTGATGCCTCATTTTATTCCCAAGCATTTTAAGAATATTTTTAAAATAAACACGATTCGTCATAAGCACAGCTCATGAGGGCTGTGTGTGCAGATGCCAACAGCATGAGTTAGCATGCGCCAAGGTTACACAGTGTTTTAATATGTAAAACTAAAATTTAAGAATAGAGCTACCATATGACCCAGCACCCCCTCTTCTGAGTATTTACCTGAAAAATTTGAAAATACTTATTCATAAAGATGTACGCATCCCTATGTTCATGCAACATCACTCACAATGGCCAAAATGTGGAAGCAACCTAAGTGTTCTTTGATTGACAACTGGATAAAGGAGATGCGCGACATATGTGCAATGGAATACTACTCGGCCATAAAAAATGATGAAATACTGCCATTTGTGACATCACGGGTAGACCTTGAGATTGTCATGGCAAGTGAAATAAGTCTGACAGAAAAGGACAAGGACCACATAATTTTGCACATATGCAGGATAGAAAACAGAAAGCAACAAACGAACAGACTCATAGACACAGACGATGGTATGGTCATCGCTAGAGGAGAAGGGGGTGGGGGGAGGATTAAAAGGATCAACGGGGGTTCAAATACATGGCGATGGAAGGAGACTGGGCTTCGGGTGGCGAACACAAAACGGAGTATCCAGATGACGTATGCTAGGACTGTACACCTGAAACTTACATAATGTTATTAACCATTGTTTCCCCAATACATTTAATTTCTTTAAAAAAAATAAATGGAATGAATTATCTTGCCAACAAAAATACTGGAGAATGCTCTATGCCCATTCATTGCTAGGGATTGTCAGGTATGTTAAGACAGAATCCTCTAAGAGTGACGTGTGCACCTGTAGCACAAGCATCACCTGGGGGCTTGTTACAGATGCAGGATCCTAGGCCCCAGACCTGCTGACGCAGGTGATTCGAGTGCATGTCAGAGTCAGAGCAGCATTTCCTTATGACAACTGCATCCAGCCATTCCCATGGCTCCTCCTTGGGTGGCACAAATTATTTTAGAACAACCCTGTTGATTCCCTAGATTCTATCTGCCTTGAGTCACAGAAGACCAGACTGTGGTCCTAGATCCCATCTCTGGTCTGTAAAAGATTAAAAAACAAAAACAAAAACAAAAAAAAACAGCTTGGGATCTTCAAAAGTTGAGTCCTGGTCTTGGATCCAGATTTTTGGAAAGGGTTAGCATAAAGGCTATCTTATCCTAGAAAGACGAGCACCGAAAGATGTCACTGCCTTTACCTTCTCTTTTCTTGAGCTTCAGAAGGAGAAACTTCTTCACGAGCCTGTGAACTGATTCTGTCTTTGTCTTTTTCAGGTAACCCAGAGTGTGCCGTGCCTCTCTTCAAAAGCCCCCCGGGGGCCTCCCCATTTCACTCAGAGGAAAAGTCTAGATCCAAACAATAACCTACGGGGATTTACACAAGCTTTGCCTGCCTTGCTCTTGTCCCCACCCCACCCCTGTAACCCCTCAAACATCTTCTACTAGTCTCATCCTTGTTCTCTCTGTCCCAGCCACACTGGCCCCGCTGTGGTTTCTCAGACACACCAGTCATGCTCCTGCCTCAGAGCTTTTGCACTGGCTGTTCCCTCTGACAAGAATGCTGTTCTCACACACCCACGTGGCTTTCTCCCTCGCCTGCTTCAAGTCTTTGCTCAAAATGACATCTTTTTGGTGAGGGCTTCTCTGATCACCTTATTTTAAATCGCAGCCCATACTCCTGGCTCTTCCAGTCTCCCTTATTCACAATTAATTTTCCTATATCACTGTCTTCTAATGTACTAAATAATTTAACGCATTTATTATGTTTGTCTGTCACCTGGCCACGAGAATGTAAGCTCTGTTAGGACAAGGACTTTTGTCTCTGCTCACCACAATATCTGCAACCCCAAGCAGAGCGCCTGGCACAGAGTAGATGCCCAATAAATATTTGTGAAATGAATGAGTACATTCATTCACTCGACAAAACAAGTCCTGTGTTAGACACCAACAATTCAAAAATGAAGGAGACCCATCTCTGGAGGCTCGTTGGGAAGCCCACAGCCCTCTGTAAGAAAAGGACTAAGGCACAAATAAGATGGGGTGTGAGAAATCTACATAGGAGTGGTGTGTGTGCAAGGCACACGTGCAGGAGCACTCGAGGGAAGAGCAGACTCAGCCCAGGAGCCAGGGAAAGTTCTAGAGAGCAGTTGGCACTTGAGCTGGGCTTGAGGATGATTGAAATTTGGACAGAAGGAGACCTGAGAGGGAGAGATGAGCCCTCCCCAGACAGAGGGACCAGTGAGCACAGGGCATCTTGAATTCAAACACGTTCAGAAGGATTGCTAGCAGTAGGACAAAGGATGTGAGGCAGGAGTGTGTGTGCGTGTGTGCATGTGTGTGTGTGTGTGTGTGTGTGTGCATGTGTGTGCATGTGCATGTGCATGCATGTGATAAGTAAGGCTGGAGTGAAAAAAAAAAAAAAAAAAAAAAACAGAGGACAGGGGTTAAAATCGCAGCCCCGCTACTCCAGTTGGCCGAGTTCCCTACTGCCACTGCCACGGTGATCAGCTCTGTTCCTGGCAGGACTATCTCCTCAGGAGCCTTCACCCTCAGGCCCTTCCATCTTTTGTAGAGCAATTTACCTTGGACTTATCTTCATCTTCATTAACACAAAAATACCTCTGTGAAAATCAAGCTCAGATATTCCCAAGACTCGAGACTCGGCCTTGAAGCAGCAGGAAAGAAAGAAAGACTTGGTAGAAGCTTTAAAATTCCAGACTCCCCCTTTTCTCTCCACACAGGTCTATCTAAATGAAAGCGATTTCTTTGACCCTTCTTAGGACGCGTGTAGCTGCCCCATCCGCATCCTTCAGGAGGTATGTTGGCAACAGTCCATTTGGGTTTATAGTGTTCCTAATTGTTTTTTCATCTGGTATTCCAAGTTATCTGACTCCTCACAGCACCCTGTGAGCTAGGTATCATCATCTCATTTTTCAGAAGAGGAAACTGAAGCCCAGGTCTGTCTGAGTCCAAGGAGAAAACACTTCTTACCCAACATCAACGAGAAGCAGAATAGGACACTGTCTAGCTCATAATCAAGAGATTAAAGGCTGATATTTTAAGGAGACTGAAGATTCAGAAACGCCGCAGAGAATGGATGCTTCCTTCTCTCCTTGCACTATGCCTGTATTAAATATTAATCCCCTCCGTCTTTGCAAATACAGAAGGTGACGAAGACACACATCATAAAGAATGCAAGGCAAGGTTCCACACTAATTTCAGCTTTTTGTATTGGAAATGCATCCGGTGACTTCCCTCCCTCCTGCGTCCTTGGCCAGTGTTATCTAGAAGAACATGGGTGTCCATGAGTAGCAAGAGATCAAGGACACATTCCCATCAGGAGCCTGACAATCCCAGCTCCAGGCATCAACAAACATGATCCTTTAAATATATATTTTTAGGAGGCAAGAGGACCTGAGGAGTCCTTTATGACTAACAGTTAGCTAGATCTCGGGAGGGGGCCAGGATGGACAGCTGGGGCGGCAGGGGTCACAAAGGACCCACCAGGACAGAGGCAGGCCATTGACTGCAAATTCCTGAAGGGACTGGCTTTTTTTCAGAGCGGATTTCCTTCATCTCTGTTGGGGCTTAAAAAATAATTTTGCCTTTCTTTTTCTTGAAAAGATAGGTGTTCATGGCAGGAAATTTCAAAGATGTGAGCGTGCAAAAAGAAGATAAAAATTAACCAGCATCCAGGACATGCATGGGAAGGATAAACACCCACAGGACAGTGGTGTTTACTCCCAAGGGGAAGTGGCAGAGTGTAATGGGAAAAGCATGGACAAGGACCTTCAATTGTATTGATAATGTTTTATTTCTTTGGCTAGGTATGGGATACATGGATATTGTTAAGGGTGGAAAATTTCAAGTGAGCCAACTAGCTAAATCAGCTACAGAGAAGAAATGTCTTTAGATACCAGAAATCGTCCTCTACTTGCTAGGGTGTGATACTGGGAGATGTATTGTATGTATAAAGATATGCTAAGGGCCAACTTCTGCTTCTGTAATCTGCTGGTTTGTTTGATATAGTTTTAGGCTTTATAAACTGCCTCTTTTGGGAGCTCGGGAATGATCTCCTCTAACCCTGCATGGTAGAGAGTCAGTTGCCAGCTGGCTAATAAAGGCTCACAATTCATCTCAATCGGCTCCGTGGGTCTTAGATTCGATTGAACCACAACAGATGTTAGTTATACTTTTTCCTTAATACTTTTTGTAATATGTCTTAATTCAGAATAAGTTTTAAAGTTATCTGTTAAACAGTCATTATTGAAAATGTAGTGCCTAACAGAGCCCCTGATACATAGTAGATACCTAATAATTTTTTTCTTGAATGAAGGAATGAATGAATAAATGAATGAATGACTTAACTGGGTTACCTCTGAGCTTTAGTTTCTCCTTACCTAGAAATTAGGGCTAGCAATATCTCCCCTCAAAATTAAGATGAGAGTTAAATGTACCTGGGATCCCTCCTCCCAGAACTACCATTTTAATAAATCTTTCAGAATTTTCGCTTTTCTAAAACATGAATATCACTAACAACATTTTTAAAAATAGGATCGTGCAATACATACTACTTTGTAATCTGATATAATTAAGGCATCTTTGCTCATCCCTTACATTTCTTTCTTCACCATTTTAGCGGCTGTATATATAGTATTCCATCGTATGAGTGAATCTCCTTTGAGCTTTATGAGAGTCGATATCTTTAGCCCTCAAGAAGGGTTGTCTGAAGGTGGCGTTGCCCGAATCGCCAGCCTCAGCGTGGACTCCAGCAGTCAGAATGCCCCGTCCTCGGCTGAGAGGGGGATTAACTGTATTCCTCTATGTTATCTGACTAAACTCATTTTAAACTCAGTTTAAACTCATTTCCCCAGGAAAATGTGTTAGGGAACATTCTAAGAGGTTTTCCATTCCTGGAGAAGCACAGCCTCAGAAATCCCTCTCTTGGCTTCCAAGTACCTGCGGAATAAAACCCAAACTTCCCCGTACCCCAACCCATCTGGCCCCCACATACCCCCATTCTCCCCTCACTCACAGCCAGCCACCCATGGGATCTTGCTCCAGCTCTGGATCACACCAAGCATTCCCCAGGCTCAGGTTTATCCACATACACCAACCCCCATGCCTGGAGCATTTATTTCTTCCCCAGCCCCGCCTCATTCTTTAGGTCTAAGTTAAATGTCACTTCCTCAGAAAGGCTTTCCTGACTCCCTAATTTGAAGGTGGTTCCCTCTCACCCCCCCCCATAGGAGTCTGCACTACCTCTTCGCAGCCTTGACTCCACTGCAGTAATTACATGTTTAGCTGCACATTTATTTTTTGAGTGCTCGCCCTCCTTACCGAGGACTCTGAGCTCCATGAGGACAGAGAGGGATTGTATCTGTGTAGTTCACTGTTGAATACACAGCATCTAGCACAGCCCCTGCTGCACACAGATACCTACTGAACCTTTCTTGAATGTATGAATGGATGGATGAATAAATAAATGAATAAATAAATGAATGAATGAATCACCTTACTGTGCGTTATTCACCCCTGGGCTTTAGTTTCCCCTCGTCTACACAATAGGGCTGGCAGTATCTACCCCCAAAATTACTGTAAGAGCGAATGCACTACTTTCTGTAGAATGTCTCACTGGATGTAGTTGACAGGTGAGAAATGGTTCTCACTCGCATGGTTATTTTGCTCTCCAAACATCTCTGGACTTAGTATAAAAAGAGAAGAACCCACCATCCTACTTTACTTAAAAGCTTTTTCTTTGCTCTTTTGAAGGCAGGTACAAATAAGAACATTGAGATATTTGTTTTAATATAATCCCTTTGAACCTCAAAATGTATATGATAGAAAACTGGATGACACATGCAATTTTACCTTTTTTTCTAGCTAACTACTGTTTACAAATGTCAGTTGCTCTGGTTCCGCTCAGAAAAGCTTTTCAAGGCTCAGGCAGTTAATTACAGCAGCCTCTGGGGCAATGGAACCTGAGCCACTCTCAGAGATCAATAGCTTTGACTAGACTGGGAGGGAATAAGTGTCACTCAAGCCTGACAAGCTGAATACTGGTAACCTCGGGAACCAATGTCTCTATAAGTCAGCGGTTCCACCCTCACATCCCATTGGCAATACTTTATACAAACAACATTCAATGCAAAATCATCCTTTATTTCCCAAAGAAAATCTGGCCTTCTATGAATTATATGCTATAATTCATTCCTTCGATCTACAAATATTTAACCACTTACCTCGTGCCAAGCTATGTACTAGGTGCCAATCAAGGATATAGCAGTTAACAAGGTAGCTAAGATCTCTGCTTTCAAGGAGCTTATGTTTTTGGAGAGAGTTAGCCGAAGACAGACAAATGAAAGAAGGAGAAGAAAACAAAGAAAAAGATCATATGGTGGATGAGTGCTTGTTCGGATAAATTAAAATGGAGCAAAATAATCACAAGTGAGAGAGTGGCTTCTTGATATTGGGTGAAGACCTAAAATGTAATCTGAGATCTGAATGACAAGAAGAAACCAGCTACACAAAATTCTGGAAAATAAGAGCATTTTGCAGAGTACAAAAGCTCTGGGGAGGGAACTTTAAATTTTAGAAATTTCGTGAGTGAATGGGCGTCTAGCCTCGTAAGCCATAGCAAAGAGATTCTCATTGGATTCTAAGGGCCAGGGGAAGCCCCCCGGATGGTTTTAAGCAAGGGAGTAATGTGATGTGATGTAAGTTTTGGTTTTTTGTTTTTTTGTTTTTTTAGTTACTGTGCTACTGTTTGCAGACTATATTACAGAGTCAGGTATAAAAGTAGAAAGACTGTTCAGGAGGCTGCTGCAATCATCTAAATGAGAAGAGGTGGTGGCTCTGGCAAAGACATCGCAGCCAAGCCCTGTCCGCAGTGGGTTCACAGTCGGTTATGGCAAACTTTTAAACCCCCAGAGGAGGGACATTAACAAGAGGGTTAGCAACCAGATAAAACCATCAGCGAATTTGGACAGGAAAGCTTCAACTCCCCACCTTGGCTATTGGAAGCGGTGGTGTCTGCAGACGATGCTTCCTCCTTTTGCTGCCCGAGACCATCATGTTAAGCTTCACCTGCAGATTCTGGATTCCCATCACAGCCTTCAAAGAACAAGGTCAGCGAGGGGAAAGATGAAAGACAGGTGTTTTTCCTTTCCGGTATGTAAAATCCAAGAGGTGTTAGCAGGGATCGGCAACGCCAGAGTTTGTTTGAATGAATACAGCTGCAAAGCAAGTTTGAATTAGAAACCTCTCCCTCTGCCCCACATGGGGATGGCCAAGACCTCTTGGGTCATAGAGTGAAGGCTGCAAATGAAATTACCCAGTATCTCCAGATGATGTTCACTTGGGCAGTTAGGAAAAAAGAAATGTCTTGGGACAAGATCTGTAAGCAGGAGAGAGTGTTTGTGAAAGCCACTCACGGCCATGCCTGGTCCGATAATACTGCCTGAGTCTTTTCCAGGAAATTGCTCTCTTTTTCAACTGGTATTGCTCCAGGGCCCTGTGGCCATAGCAACTGAGTAGGATGGGGGAGGGGATGGTGGAAGGCTTGTGTAAAGAGTCTAAAACATATCACAGATTAGTAATCAACATTTGGATGAGAGGAACCGAGACTCGCCCCTGAAAGTATTAGACAAGAAATATTAAAATACACGTATGGAGAGTGAGTGAAGCCATGCCCTAAAATGAAAGCAGTATCTCTAAAATGTCTGTGTTTCATAAGCCCTTTTATATCTTTTTCAGATGTCTGGATTGAGACATTGTTCTATTCGCCAATAACTGGGACAAGGAAATCTGAGAATCAGAGATGGTGAGAGAGAGAGAAAGAGAGAGAGAGAGAGAAACAGAGAGACAGAGACAGAGAGAGACAGACGAAGAGAGAGCAACAGAGACAGAGACAGAGAGATAGAGAGAGAGACAGAGATGGGACTACACAGATGCTATTCTTGTCTCTAATAATACGAAAACGCCATTATAATATGTCACAAAACCAATTTTTCTATGTCCTATTTCATAGAAAAAAAGCAGTTCAGGAATTTGCCCCACAGGAAATTTATTATAAATCAATAGGAAGCTATGACTTGGAATCAATTAGCTGTAAGTCCTTCAAACGGCTGCTCTTTCTTCTCAACTTTAAAGCAAAGTTCCTGTGTGAAAGTGGGCCCAAAATTCACGCACACACACACACACATTCATCCCTAAGATACACATCCTCAGATCGGGTTCTCAAATTTAATAAAAGAATCCAAGTTGAGGAATCTTTAATTTTAAATGAAACATCCTGACCAAAAAAAAAAAAATAGAAAGTCTGGATGCCCGTAAACTGATGTCTCACCAAATGTATGTGGCATGCTGTGGGAGCATCTCCTTTTCAAGAGAAAAATGTCAAACTTACCTGCCTCACTTCCCTACTTTCTCCTCTGTCACTATTGCTTTCTCTCTCTCCACGTGGCAGCCCCTCATCCCCACCCCCCAACCCACAAGGATAAATCAAAGAAAAATTCAAGTCCCCTCCATCCCACTTTGGAAATACCTTTCTTGTTTGCAACCCTACAGACGAAAACTACTCTGTGTTCCCCCAGGAGGATGTTTAAGTTGAAAACCTGAGTCTCAGAGGCACCAAGGAGCAGCAGAGCCACTGACCTTTGACGGGTGACTACCTTCAATTTCATATGCCTGCTTAAAGCATATTCCAAGGGTGGAAGAGAGGCAGCAGAAAGGACAAAGTCTGAAGCCAATTCAAACATCGAATTCCTCGCTGAGGCATCGGAGCATGAGACTGTTCGCTAAGTTACATGACTTAAAACTAATCTGCAACTCACACAAACCGATAGCAAATCTGCATTTAGAAGTACGCATGCTCTCTTTATTGACTGGAATTTTCTTATTCATTTATTGTCTGTTTTTCTCCCCTCCAACCCACTTAGAATGACAGCTTCAAGAGGGTAGGGGCCTTGCCTCTGTTCTTCACCACTACAGCCACAATGCCTAGTACACAGTGGTACTTAATAAATACTTGTTAAATGCATGGAAAGACTAAAAGGAACTCAACCAAGAATTGATAGTGATTACTCTGGGAAGAGAGGTTATGGGATGGTTAGAATTTATTCTTGGTACTATCTTTTCCAGTTTTTATTTTTTAAAAAAATACTATTTTCTAATTAGAATAAAATGGAATGATTATGGCTTGGGTAAAACTCAAATCATCAACAACAATGACATTAGCTAGGAAGCAGTGGGCAAATTCAAACTTGTTAGCGATGCATACACTTAGACTAACATTATATTAATAGCAACGAGGTTCTACATTCCTGTTTTTCATTTATTCATTCATTCAACAAACATTGATTGTGGGCCACCATGCATCCATCTTTGAACTAAGCAATGGAGAAAGTCTTAAAGGATCATTTTCAAATCTCCAGAAAATGTGAAATCATGACTCTCATACAGATGGAAAGTGAAAACACGTTAGAGAACTTACTTAAGTCATTAATGAATAAACTAGAAATACGTTACTCTTAGTTCAGAGGAGAATGCAAAGATTAGACACATCTATGAGAAGAAACATCAAAATGAATATGCAAATGGAGGCAAAACTGGCCTCTTCCACAATTTGAGAACCTCCACTTAAAGACCTGAACCTCCATTGTACAGAATTTTTACATGTCTACAGGGAGGAGTTTATTTGGCGTTGCTATCAGCCATCTGCACCTTACAGAGCTGTCAAAGAACTCAGTGGCCATGAAAGCCTAGCATTCGATAACCTGGAAAAGTATGCTCTAGCCAACGAGCAACTTTCCATTGAAGCACATGTTTTCCTTACACTACAAAGATGATTAAGATATAGTCTCTGACCTCTCAGGTGGTACCCGGGACAACTGACATAACCAAAGCATTTGCCTTGTTCCAGGCAGGAGAAGAATAAATCTTCACATTACTCTTCTTCTGTTTACAAAGCTCCCGTGCAAGAAACTCCTGTACGAGAATTAAATACTGTCCAAAGGACTGGGGGGGGCGGGTGAGAGGGGGACTATAATTTCAAAGTGCATTTAAAATTTTTTTTTTTTGCAGTAACAATCTTATTACAAATACACCAGAAAACCAATACACTCACTGTAAAAATAAAATGTGAACCATAAAAAAAAAAGGAAAACAAAAGAAAAGAGTCCTTAACTGTCTCCCTTCTGTCACACTCCCACTTTCTCACGCATTGGAAATGCTTCTAAAAAAAGACAAAAACATAAAAAAAAAAAAACAATAATATCCACAAATCCACAGATGGCATTGTGGGAGACACCAGGGGGTAGAGGAGGGTCCTTCATTCAGTGGGGACACTTTAGCGCAATTTCTGGGTGTGTAAAGTAGGATTCATTTGGGGTCCAGGAGGGAGGGGAGCTAGGATGCTCTGCATCTGAAAGTCAAAAGAACATTAAGGGTTCAAGGCTGATAAAAAGAGAGGGAGAGGGATATCCAGGGAGCTGGGAAGCGGGGTACAGAAAGTGAAATCCATAACCGATGAGAAATCCCCAGTGCCAGGAAAGGTTTGATGAATTCTTGGGATCGTGACAGCTAATATTTCATCTCGAGTTATTGTCTATTCTGTTCTATGATGTAATCTCTGGCTATGAGGGGGAAAAAAAAAATCTTCCATTAAATGAATATCTGCTAGACAGGACAGCCTGTGTCAGTGGCACTTTGAAGACCTTTGAAGATGGCGTCGGTATGGATCAAGGGAATGGAGAGAAGAGAGCAGCTGCAGGAGGGAAGAAGCAGGAGGTGAGAAACTCAACAGTCAGAGACTCAGAGTGAAAGAAGACTGGGAGAATGGAATCCCCCCCAACTCCCAGATTCTGCCAAGAATTCCTGGAGACACAGGGCACAGATACTAGATTCCCTGCCTTCTCTTGGATTGGTGCTCTATATATTTGAGATAACTATTAAAGGAAAAGTGTCATCTCAAGAAGCTGGAGCAACCAGTGAGAGCATGGAAGTCTCCCAGAGAAAGTGACATTTGCACTGAGTCTGGAAGGAAGACAATGCTCTCATCACACAAAAGGGGTTAAGTAGGAAGGAAAGAGAGAACCATAAAGGGGCAACGGATGTTTGGGGAACCCAAGAGCTGGTTAGTATTATTAGAGCTCAATCTATGCAGAACTGGTGGAATATGATTCTGAATAGGATCCAGACCTCTGCAGCTAATGATGATATTAATCCAAGAAGATATACCTGGTACCGGGAAGGAAATCTGGAGATCAGACAAGGATCTGAAGACCTATAACCTAACACTCACTCTCAGTAACTTCAGCAGCTTTCCTTCTCCTGTGAAGTAGAGACGATGACTCTTTACCAGGCTGTGTGTATCCCCCTCAGGACACAGTACAAATACAAGGGCTGGGATCAGGGGAGACTTCTTCCCTGAGCAAGAACAAGCTCACAAAAGAAAAGAGTATGTCACGAAAACTGCTCAGAACAAGTCAATGGACTGAGTTTAATTCCAAGTGCTGAAATTGAATCAAGGCAAAATGAACCAAAAAAAAAAAAGTCTTCTAAAAAAAAGATGCCAGTGGTATAGTCTGGTGTGTAAACAAATAGCACACAATTTTAACAAACTCTGCCCGGTAGGCTGTTTTTTTTTTTTTCTTGCTCTTTGTTGGCATAATGACATGACAACAGAGCTCAAGCTTCCTTCTTTCCACTTCATTAGCTGTGTTGGTCGTTGATGTTGTTATTTCCACCTGTTTTTCTCTGATTCTCTTCTCAAACTCTGTTATCGTGTGAAAGGGAGAGAAATCAATGTAACACCCCTGGTATTTTTCACCTGGTATGTTGCAAGTCAGAATAATTCTCTTCCAAGCCAGGCCTCCTAAAGATACTTCTGCATATTTATATTTCCACTAAGTCATGGGAGGGTATTAAATATTAAGTGTGGGCACTGGAGGCGTGAGCTTAACCGAAGCAGTCTTACAGACGTCCAGGTGGACAGACGTGTGGCCACAATGAGGCACAGGCGCTCTTTTCATCTTTCTCTCCCATAGTGTGAAGTGCTCGGGGTCCAGGAGCCAGGATCAGCCCGACGCACTTCTCTGAGCGCCTGTGTTCCCCGGAGCTGCATCAGTTCAGCCCCCAGGATTCATTCATCTGCTTTGAAAGAACCTGAGGCCTCAGATGAGGTCCTTCAAATGATCTTTAGATACTGAAGTTCTGCTTCCTCTGTCAAGACATCAAAGTCCTCAACAAGTGGGTTCTGGCAGTATGTCAAGTGGTTCTCTGGACACAGAGGTGGGAGTTAGACTTATTAACAAGTCTCTAGGTTTACCAGGCCCCCAAAGAAAGTGCTTTTTTGTAGGTAAGATTTAATCTATTTAATCATCATCACTAAACGCTAATTAAACAACTGTGACGAGCCAAGTGTTATCAGATCATTGACTCTGATGCACTAAATGGTTTGCTACTGGTCTGAGAAGTTATTTTTATAACATAAAGAAGAGGTAGTTCAGGACCTAAGCAACTTGGGCTTAAGCATTTGATTGGCCTAGAGCCAAAATGCATATTATACTTACATCCAAGGGAAGGAGCATTTATAATGTCCACCTTTTCAAAGTTTGCACATAGTCCCTTTTACTTCTGATGGTAGATCCATTAAAAAATAGTTATTGAATCAAGTTCAATATTAATCTTGTTGGAAATGGCCTATTGGCGATACCAAATATAGTTCCTTTCTGCAAGAGAATTAACCTATGGAAGTACAAGTTCTAAGTCTTGAGCAAATGAGGATAGCAGGCCATGGATGGGCTTCAAAGGGTCTGAGAACATTCTGAAATGTTACACAAAATTCTCTGGAATTTTGCCTTGTTAATTTTGCCTTGTTAACCTGTTGGGAAGCAAGAGCTCTTGATTTAAATGTTTTTTATTTTTTTAAATTAAATGATGCTTAAGAACTGCTACACTATTTGTTTTTTACAAAATATGTCTTCCTAGCTAATGTCATTCTAAATGGACAGGATTGCTGATTCAAACAATATTAAATTGAAGTTAATTATATTAAGTCAATCTTTCAAGGGAATTATGACATATAAGTCAATGACTATTTTTTTTAATCATAGAGATGAGCCCAACATTTCTCAGAAACAATATCTAAGGAAAACACTGTCTAAGAAAAGAAGTGTCAAGGAGAGAAAGGCTTCACCTGGTTGGGAAAATTCTGAGACATTTTTGGAAACAGAAAACACTGAACCATCCATTGTATGATAGACAGGAATTTGTAGACAAAGGATGGGAGAGCAATTCTAAGTTAAAATAAGTGTTGACTAAAGTCATGGATGCAGGGGAAGGCAAGCCATCTTCAATGACTGAAACCTTTCAGGCAAAAGTAATATGTAAGACAAGAAATGAGGCCTTGAATCTGACCAAGAAAGCTGGGCTCTATTCAAGTAATATTTCTGATCAAAGGGGTGACGTGAAAAAGTAGATCCATCAGGAATAGAGGTAGAAGAAAGTAGATGGACGAGGGAGGACCATGATCTGTAGAAAGCCCATGGTTGGGAGGATTAGCCACAAAGGCCAGCTGGAAGAAATGAAAGATCACCTAGAATTTGAAGCAGCCTGTAGCTATCAAGGGCAACTGCTCTGGGGTTGAAATTTCTGTCCAAAATGATTGCCTTTTTCAAATGCTAAGTTGACGGGCACACACAAAGACACAAACCCTTAGCACCTGCCACACTAAGTCCCAGGGTAATGCATCAGCAATAATCCCTCCTTCACCTAGTTAACTGGGTTTTGTAGAAATGAAACAGTCCTGGTTCTCAGTCCATAAAGATGGAAATGAATTACTTCTTGAACTCTATGGTCCTTGGTTATGAGCTTAACTTCCTGCCTCCCTCACCAACATGGGATGCCAACCAGTGTTCCCAGTGGAGGTGTCGTTCCCACCATTCCTGGCTTGGAGAAGTGTAGCCCTGTCAATCTTCACCACCCACTCCCATCTGGCTACCCACTGAAGCATTAATTACATCTCACACTCAGGTCGACCAGTGAAGGTAGCCAAAGAGCCAGAGGCCATTGTGAATAGAAAACGTTCACTTCCTGTAGAAACCATGATACTGATGCTCTGGAAGAGACTCGCAGGTCCCTCTGTCACACAACCAACAGAACACAGGCCTCTGAGGGCATTACCTGGCATAGCATCATTAGGGCAACTCCAACGGGAAGAAAAGGCAGCACTAGGCGGGAAGCTGATGTGGTGTGCAGAGGTTTACACAAACAACAGCAGACACACATGGTCCTCTGGTATTGCAAGTGTTCTTTGGTAGGAAATCATAAATCCTCTCTTGCTTAAGTTACTCATGGTTGGAATTGTTACATTTTGCATTTGGCAAACCCCAGAGAGGAAAATGCCTACCACAAGGACTGGAAGAGGAGAAATGGGCCCAATATTAAGATCTTAACCTGATTGTATCAATTAACAGCTCAGCAGGAGGTGGGTATCTTCGAGCAGAAACCTCATTTTGGACCCAGTTTGGTGAGCAGTGATTGTGTGAAGTCCTGAGGCATCTGAAATGTTCGCATAATAATATTTCCTCCTGAAAAGAACATTCATTTTAAACAAGGTGTTCCAGAGTCCATGTGTCATTTCTAAAATTATCTTGTTCCGCCGTAGAGAGGAAGAACTTCTCATTGTTTAAAGTTTCTTGGTTTACATTGCATTTTGTTTGATAATTCTGTCGGGGATAAAAGTCCCTCTTTATTTAAGAATCGTGGTCAGTAAAATGGATACACAGAAGCTTTTTACTAATCTCACAAATAAGATTTAAAAAACAAAACAAACAAACAAAAAAAAACGTAGTAGGCTGAATAATGCTCCCCTCCAAAGATTCCCACACCCTAATCCCCAGAGCCTGTGAATATGTTAAGGGTAACACCTGGAAAAAGAGACTTTCCATATGTGATAAAGGTAAGGGTATGCAGACAGGGTGATCGCCCTGGATTGCCTAGCTCGACCCAGTGTAACCATAGGGGTCTGTATAAGAGGAAGCAGGAGGTCAGATTCAGAGAAGGAGATGCAATGAAGAAATTGGTGGTTGAGTGATGCACTCTGGAGATGGAGAAGGAAGCCACAAGCCATGGAATGCGGAGGGCCTCCAGAAGCTTGAAAAGACAAGGAAATAGACTGTCCTCTGAAATCTCCAGAAGGAATATACATAGCGCTGCCAACACCTTGATTTTTAGGACTTCTGACCTCAAGAACTATAAGATAATAAATGTGTGCTGTTTTGAGCTATTAGTTTATGGTAATTTGTTGCATCAGTAATAGAAAACTAATACAACACTATAATTGGAGTCATGACGGGCTCTTGACTTCTGGCCAAAGGAAACAATAAAGAGATGGGAATGACCCCCCACATTCCTGCCACAGATCCCCAGATGCACCTGAAGGGTCTGAGCTGCAGACCATGAAGACCTCGTTCTGCTGTACAGAGCAACCCCTGGCATTTAAAAACCATGACAGCAACATCTGGTGGAATCCTTCAACTGCCTCTGGTCTCTTTGTATTCTATATTTTTATTCCATTATGATCAGAAGAATGAAAACATGGCCTGGCCCAGGAATAAGTGGTCTAATACGACAGACCCAAGGCAAAAAAAGGGATGACTTGCACAAAGTGAGTCAAGATGAGTCAAGCCTTAGGCTGTGAGGATGGGAGATCTGACAGAGAAAGGCACGGCAGGGCGAGTGGAATACTGTCATTAGCCTGGGTCTCCGGAGAGCACCAACAGAGACAAGGGCCTGCGTGCAGGTTGTTTATTAGGGAAGTGACTGTAGGAGGTGAAGTGAGGGTCCAGGGAAGAGGAATAAGGGGAAAGAGAAGGCAATGCAAAGGTACACTAGGAGGTGGCCCCTGCCACGGGTGCTTGGTCGGCAGATGCTAATGAAACGCATCAGCAACTATTTGCCCGGAAGCATCCATCTGCCCAGCCCACAGTTCATGGCGGTCCTATGGACATTAAACACTCATGCACACATGCTCCTGGGTCCCAGCTGAATGCCAATCAGTTCCTCCAGGCCACTCGAGGTACTGCCATGGTGTCAGAGAAGCCCTGAGGTGGGAAGCCAGAGATGCGTCCCAAGGGTCCAGGGTGAGGGCTGGCCACTTACAGACTGTTGGCATCTGCTCTCAACGAGTTGGCACAGCAGCATTTGGAGAGAGGGGGTGTGCTCACAGGTTCATCTACAAGGGGAATCCAATACATTGACAGAACCCAAATGGAAAGAATAGTCCATTTAGAAGCAAAAAAATAAATAAAAATAAATTTTAAAGAAGAGGAAGAAGACAAACCAGCCGTATTGTGTGGTCACTACCATGTAGTATCAATGGTGATGTGGCAGACAGTTTCCTGATTCCCAATGCCTGGCACCAGGCTGAAAGACGCATAGCAGACCCTTGGCAAAAGTTTGTGAACTTTGACTGAATTCATTCCCTCTGCCTGTTCCTCTGTATTAATTTCTAAGGGCTCCCATAATAAATTACCTCAAATTTAGTTGCCAAAAACAACAGAAATTTATTGTCTCACAGATCTGGAGGCCAGGAGACAGAAATTCATTTTGCTAAGCCAAAATGAAGGCCTTGGCAGGGCTTCGTGCCCTCCGGAAGCTCTGGGGGACAGTCCTTCTTTATCTCTTGCAGCTTCTGGTGGCTCCTGGACTTCCTTAGCTTGTGGCAGCATGACTCCAATCTATGCTTCTGTCTTTATACAGCCTGCTTCCTCCCTGTGTATGTCTGTGTGTCTTCCTGTGCCCTCTCCTCTTCTTGTAAGGACACAAGTCATTGGATTTGGGCACACCCTAACCTTAGGATGATTTTATGTCAAGATCCTTAACCAATTGCTTCTTTACAGACCCTATTTCCATAAAAGGTCACATTCTGAGGTCCTAGGTAAACATGAATTTTAAGGAGATGCTATTGAATCCACTACACACCCTTGATACTCACAAGGGACAGGAATCTGGGGGCAGTTCTAGGCCTTGAAAGGAAGGTTGGGATCAAGGAAACTCAAGGAGTGATCCAGGAAGAAGCATCTAAACTGAGAGGCAAAAGAAGAAAAGCAAGCAAGGGAAGGGTTTCAAGAAGCACTGCAGAAAGGAGAAATCACCAATG
>CM053501.1:4339954-4361316 GCA_028627145.1 Eidolon dupreanum | reverse complement strand
TTAGGAGGGCATTTTTTGCCTGAAACCATTAATTCTTTGCTATAATTTCCTTCTTCTGCCCCCTTTCTGTCTTTCTAAAACCCTCTATTTCGTACAGCCCTTTGGAGCGCATTTCTACTTGTTAAATGGGATGCTGTCCAATTCATGAATCATTCAATAAAGCCAATTAGGTGTTAAAATTTTATTCGGTTAGATTTTAGTTATTTAACCACTCATTTATCAATAAATATTCTTGTACATAACCATCTAAGTGTGTTTTAAGTTAAACATGAGTTCATACTAATGCCTGGGCATATTTTAAAAAATACCAACACCCAAAGAATGGCCCAGATCAATTGAATTAGAATCCATTAAATTTGAACCCAGGCATGTTGGGGAAGTTATCTTGCCAAGGCCTAGAGGTTATTTTTTGAAAGCTCCCCAGGTTACTGAAAATGCTATTAGCCTTGAGAATCACCAATAGAAACAAAACAGTGGATTTGAGGGGAATATGATTTTTTTTTTCTGGGAAACTACATATTAAAATTCCTAACAGATGGAAGAATTAAAATATGTTCCTAATATCTCTCAAGTTTATATCTTAAGAGTTTTCCTAAACTTTTTAATTTGATTCAATATTTATTTATCAAACTCAGCAGCAGCAACATTGATATACTCTGGATGAGAAGAAAAGGAGTTGTCTTAACTTTGAAAAGAACTAAGGTGGAAGAAAAGAACCACATGTATGAGACCCACAAATAAAGAAGATGGCCATCTTTTTATTCTTACACCCCAGGAGCCTGAGAATCACCCAGCAACAATAGTGGAGCACCTTTGAGGTGTAAAAAACTATGCTAGGCACCGATATTGAGACGCTGCCATACCAGCAACATTCACCATGAAAAATTAACATTCAACTGAAAATGAACTGTGTGGTCTTTGTCTGCCATTTTGGGCCTAAACCTTCCAAAACCCTTGTACTTTCTTGAGTGATAGGAGTGTCATTGTTTGCTAATGAAGTAACCTCAGCAGGGCCCCCAGATACAGAGAAGTGAAAGCATTGGCCCATTTTCAGGCTCAGAAAGTAAATCATTTGCCTCTAGGACAAAAGACTCTACTGCTCCATTTGTTTGTGAAACTGTCCCTCAGAAATAAGATATCGAGGTGGAAATGCACATAAAACCTGATGCAGCCTGAGCTGGTCCAGCCAGGAAGGGAATGTGGCAAATTATAAGTCCTCCAAGAGAAAAGTCCGCACAATGCTTTTAAGCAAAACCATAAAAAGGAGGAAACTTCACCATCCATGAGCCCAAAAAATCTGCTACCGCGAGGCTATTCCACCAACAGGAATGGATCGTCAAATTAAGCTCGACAACCACCTTGACCAAATACATTTCTGAATTGAAATTTTGACAAAATTTCAATTTTGACAAAATCAAGACTGGCTCACCACTCAGCTACGGTTAAGTGACCATACGGTACAGACAAAGGACAGGAAATTTTAGATCAGAGTAGACCTGGGTTCAGATGCCACTGTATCACTTACAAATTACCTATAAAACCCACTTTGGCAATTAATTTGACCCACATGAGTCTACCTTCCAGCTCTGTCACATGGAAATGCTATATTTCTGCTAGTGTCTGTTGGAAAACATAAGTGTTGAGGGCTTACTATGTGCCAGGCACTGTGCTAAACTTCTATAATCTTCACAACAACCAGTGAAGTAGGTACTATTTTTACCCCATATTACAGACAAGGAAACTGAGTCATGGGGAAGTTAAGTAACTTGCCTGACCAAGTTCACACAGCTAGGGAGAGGCGGATAAGACGGAGTATGTGACATCTAGCTGTTTCCAGGCACTAGGGAGGCCCTCAAGAAATGCTTCCTCCTCACCCCATGTTATTCTCACTAACACTAATAAACTTCTGGTATAGGCAATTGAGTCCCCTTTAAAACGTAAATATTTTTACTAGGACAAACAGCGCATCAAACCATACCAGGCATGAAATCCAATTAGCTTAGCATCTTACTTTCCAAACTTCCCTGAAGACAAAAATCACTTGTAACACTTGATACCTCTCCCCAGCTCCCAGGACCCCACTCTGGAGATTCTGAAGCAGTAAGTTGGCTGGGGTAGAGGCTGGGAATTTTTATTTTAAACAACCATTTCAGGTAGTTCTGATGCTAAGGAACTGGTGTGTTCACCAGAGCCGACAGGGAAAAGAGAAGTATATGGCCATTCAAATAGCACCACAAATCTTATAGCAAGAAAGGATAGTACACCTTATTTTATACCATCCCTTCATTTTACTTATGGGGAAACTGAGACCCAGTGAGGGGAAAGTGACTCACGCAGGCTAGCGATGGCAGATTCAGAATCTGAACCAACCTTTCCTCTAATCCCTAAGGCACATTCCTCTCTCCTGACACCTTCAGGATGAGCAAATATTGGTTGGGGTGAGAGGTACAGAGGCAAAAGCAAGTGAGAACACTGCGAGATATCTAAACAGGATAAGTTTAGATGAGATACTCATATGAATGGCCCTGAGCCGCCCAGAAGGGAGTGAAGTAGAAAAAGGGAAAAGATTGCTTCTAATGTTTTGTAAGAGCTGGTTTTCTCATATTTATTCACATTTATTGTCTCTCTCTCTCCCTCCCTCCCTCCCTTTATCTCCCTCTCTCTTCCACTTAAATCTTTCATCTTTCTCTTTCTCTCTTTTGTTCTCTCTGTATCTTTTTCAGATATATTCCCTGTGTCGACTAAAGAAGCAAACTGAAGCAAGTTCAAAACTGCTAGTTTACTTGGGAATAGCATTGAAATTGCAACTCTGGAAATGCAAACTGTAGTAAACTACCGGTGAGTCTGACGAGGGTAAGAGGTAGGTTATATTTATGTGCAGGGAATGTAAAGAGGGGAGGGTTCAGTGAGAGTCGATTAAAACCAAAACAAACAGACTGTCTTTGAAAATTCCCCAAGCTGACAAAACCAGTCCAGTCATTAAACAAATAAACAAACAAACAAACAAACAAAGGTTAATTTCACCTATTTTGTGAGATCAACCTGACTGACCTGGGTCATTTCTTGTTTAAGTCTCTGGAAACCATTAGCAAAATTTCCCAAGGTTGATAACGAGGCAAACTCTGACAAATTCCCTATCACTTAAGGAAATTCCAATATTATGGGTTTTCTGGAAGTCAGGCATTGATGGGAAGCAGCCTTTCCTTGTTGCATTTTTCTCTGCTCCTTTCCAGCAGTGGCACCCCTTCCATGCTTTTTTTTCCCCCCAGAGCTATATACTTTTTTTAAAATTAAATTTATTGGGGTGACATTAGTCAATAAACTTTTATAGGTTTCATGTGTACAATTCTATAATTATATATTGCACTGTGTGTTCACCACCCAGAATCAAATCTCCTCCTGTCACCATATATTTGACCCCTTTTACCCTTATCTACCTCAGAGTCATTTTTTAATCACCTGCTGGAAAACCTTGGAGAGCAGCCGGGCCATAGTTGGAACAGATCTGAACCATTTAACATGCCTCCTGGGTGCGAGGTTTATCAAACCGTGCTCCCTGTCCATCAAACAGACCTCCAGAGGGGGTTCCTTGATCCAGGGCATATCTTGAAATCGACAAGGTGAGTACACTGGGGAAAGGCTCAAGTCGAAGTGAAACACCTTAGCTTTGCTTTGACCTCTTCAGGGCATATGGGGAGAAATCATTTCTGGGCTTTGGAAAGACAAATAGAAAAACCAGTGGGTTCTGCCAGCTTGGGGAGGAGCAGTCAGCCAGGTTCCAACAGGTGCATGTGGACAGCAGCCAGTGGCTCAGGACAGAGCCAAGATGCCTTTCTCAGGAAGCCACAAGCTCTGCTGACGGTCAGGGCAAATGTCTAATCAACTGACACCCTGCAAGAAATCCCCTAACCACCCCCGGACTGAAGGTTTCCCAAGTCCGACCAGACTGTGATCTCATTCCCACCTAGATGCTCAAGTCTAAAGATACAGTTAATAGGACCAGGGAGAAACTGATCTTTTGTGTTTTTTTAATCTACTTCCTGGAACAGTCTTCTGCAAATACTATTTAATTCCCAATCAGCATAGTTAGATCAAAGGCAGACGACTTTTCCTTTCCACTGGAGGAGGTGGAAGAATATACATTAAGCTCTGGTGTAAAAATTTCTTAGGTTCAAATCCTGGCTCTGTCATTTGCTGCTGTGCAATCTGGAGTAAGTTACTGAACTTCACTGAGCCAAAATGTCTTCATCAGCAATATGGGAATGATGCTAATAAGATGTGTTTCAGAGGCACATTGAGAGGATGAAATGAGATGATAAATGTCAAGCACCTAGAACATTGGCTAGAATGTAATGCCTAAGTTTTATCTATTAGTATAGATGTGTCTGGTTTGATTGAACTATTAAAATCTATTCCACTACTTTGAAGTCAGGAGAAAAATCCAAAGATCCAGACTATGTGAATAGTAAAGATTCTTAGCAGCTATTTGCCAAATCCAAAGCCATGGCCATAAGATGCAGCCAAATAAAATGACCAAGACCATAATGCAAATATTTCTAATGTCATTTCTATATGACTTTAGTGTCTAAGGTTTTTTTTTTATATAGTGGCAGATTTAGCCTCTTAATAATATTCACTATAGTTAATATTAACATGAGTTTTTATTCCCCAAGAATGCTCTGTGGTTTCTGTTTGTACCCAGCTTCAAAGGGAGGTCAGCCAATTCTAGAGCCTTACTTGTGGTAAACCAAGAAATGATACGTGACATACAACCAACCGCTAATTACCTAAGTAATGGTGTCAGAATGACCCAGGTTAGAATTCTGTTTGTTTCTTGCTTAGCAACAATCTGGAGCAATTACCTAAACTTTCTGAGCACTGGTCTCCTCTATAATGAGCACAGTGATTATAAAAATATCTTTCATAGTCTTTGTGTGCTTAACTACAAAAAGTATAGGCACTCAAAAAAATGCCCTTTTCTATTGTTTTCCTTGCAACCTCCCAGGCTCTCTCTCTTGACTATTTCATATTCTGTTTGTTGGTGAGATCCATAGGGGCAGGGACCACGTCTGTTTTTCTCATTATTGTATTCCCTAGCATATAGCACAGTGTGTGGCACATAATAGGTCTTCAATAGAATGAATGGAAACTGAATAAATATGAGCTTCCTGAAGTACATCAGGAGGCCTGTGTTCTCACCTCTTCCTTCCCTCCCAGCTTCCTCCATCTAAACAATCTCTTGACAGCGGATATTTTTGGATGAAGATGCTGGGTACTGAGCTTTCTCTTTCTGTCCATCTGCCTTTATTCCTGTGCTACTAATAGCTTTGAGAATTTTTTTTCCCCATAGGTTGAATGACAGCTCTTGGCTGAGAACATCTGAAGTGACCCTAGTGGTACGAAGTTATTTTAAGCCTGTGGTATCTCATCTATTTAGGTGAGTTCTATGGGCCCTCTCAGAAGCATACAAAAGGCTGGCTGTTCAAGGAGCACTTGGTCATGAGCCTTCTCTTCCTTCCCAAAATATGTCAGACGAGCTCAAAGAGAAATGGTGACAGTACCCAGGAGGAATGGGGAAGCTCAGCTCACACTTGGCATTGAAAACACGTGTCAGTGGACCCAAAGACTGAAGCAAAATTAAAAAGAAAGCAATTTATCTTTCTCAACTACCATATTTCACCTTGCCTTATAACCTCAGCCTTTGCTGGTCCCCCAAATGTCTAAGGCTCCCCGACATTGAGATCTCCTTTATCACCCTATACCTCATTCCCACAGTACACAGCTTTCTTTTTGTTAACATGACTTTTTTAAAAACCACATTTACATATCAGTTAAAGAATTAATGACCTAACTATGCTGAATAACAAATTGCTTTTTCTTTGATATCTTCCAATGGGTGTTCCACTGAATTTGTGTTTATTATTCCTCGTCATTCTATCCTCAGAAACTAAAATAGTGTCAGGCATTTAGTAGGTTCTCAGTCTATATTTATTGAAGGAAAAGAGAATATTCTGCGAAAAAAAGAACTAAAATTAGTTTCAACTTAAATTAGTTTTGACTGTAACAGAAATTCAAAATATCAGTAGGTTAAACTAAATTGTATTTATTCCTCTGTCATATAAATGTCTAGATGTTGGCCAATTCAAGGCTGATATGGTGGTTCTGCTTCCTAAGAAAATAGAGCCAATTAAAAAAAAGAAAGTGCGGAGAGGTCAGCACTTTTAGAAGTGGTCAGTACCCTATAGTGCATACATACTACAGTAAGCAAAGTACAGGACCTTCCTTTTGTTGGAAAAGATCAAATCTTGGCCCCAAAACTTACACGCACAAACTTGGGCGAGTGAGTGAACTTTTGTGGGTCTGTTTTCTCAGCTATATGAAGAAGTCGGGGTAGGGAGAGTAGAGGGCAGAACAACAAGAGCCCCAACAACTCATGGGCAAACACGGAAGCATCGGGGGTGAAAGAAAAAGCCCATACCCCACAACTTTTTAGGAAAAATTGTGATCTCTCCAGCTGGCCATGGCTGTGACTCACCTCATCTCTTAACCACAGCCTTCTGTCACCACTGCCATTTTCCTACCATGGTTTCGGAATTCCTAACGAGGAATTCTTATATATTCCTAACAAGGAGTAAACCAGCACGCCTAGGGTTGGGAGAACAAACCAAACAACCCGAGGACGTGGGGAGGACTTCTAAATCTTTTTGCCACTTCTACAAAAACATCCTCAAAAGGCTGTAGTGTAGGGTTTACCTGCCGAGCACAAGACGTGGCATGTCGTAGGTGACCCATAGATCTCAGTTTTCTTCTCGTCCATTCCTCAATATTACTGGTACTTTTTAGATTTATTTAAAAAAAAAAAAACTGTTAGAGTTACATCTTCAGATTTAAATCCAGGATAATCCAAAATCTACTCATTTTATTCTCGAGAGTATGACTTCTTGATCCCCCGTAATACCTTTAAATGAGCATGGCCTGTTTCGAATTCCTGCGCATTTAGGAGTGAAGAGTAATTTTAATATCATGTTTTAACAATAAATCTTGGGAGTGGGCAGTTCACCTGAAGTCCATGGATCCAACTGCCTGAAATAATAGGAATGTTTTTTGACTTTGCGTTTCCTAATCTATAATTTGGGGAAAATATGTCAGTCAAATTCGGAATTCCTGACCTGCACAAATTTAGTCATCTCCAGTGGGAGAGAGGAAAGATAGGCAATGAGGTAAATCAGAAACATTGCGATCTTTCCATTTTATTATTTTCATGGAAGACAACCCTCCAGGAGCCCTCTTTCTCCAGCTATAATCTAGAGATTCCCAAACTGCTGCACAGGCTTTGAGCATCCTGGAAAATCTCTTTGCCTCTCTCCCAAACTGGATCCTCTGTCTCCTGAATTCCATATATCTATCTCTTTTTTAAATCTAGGTACAACTGACATATAAAAAGCTGTACATACTCAACGAGTACAACGTGGTGTGTTTGGGCATGGGTACACACGTGTGAAGCCATAGGGCCATGAATATATGTATCACCTTCCGAAGCTTCCTCTTGTCCTGTTATGGTTATTGTTATTGTCCTGGTTGTTACTATAATTATTTGTGATAAGAATATTTATTATTATTTTTAATATTAATTTGTGTGTGTGTGCGTGTGTGTGTGGTAAGAACACTAAACATAAAGTCTACCCTCTGAGCACATTGTAAATATACAACACAGCATCGTTAGCTACAGGTGCTATGCTGTATAGTAGATCACCAGAACTTATTTATCTTACATAATTGGAAAAATTCAGACTCCTTAATCTCCTATCTCTCCCTCTCCCTAACCCCTGATAACTGCGCTTCTATTTTCTGTAGAATTCATTCCTGAATGTCTATTCTCTTAATCTCTACGCTTATTCAGCTCAGACTTTTTAAGGAAACCTGTGGCCCTGATGTCTCCTCTACTTATTTCTCATCCCCTCTACTTTCTACTCATGCTGCAGGCAGGAGAGACAAGACCCTAATCTCGATTTAGCCATTGACTAAATGACATCGGAGAGGTTGTGGGCCCTCACTCTCCTCATCTTTAATGGGGGAGAGGTGGCACAAGTTACGTGTGTTTCTACCACTTAAATAACTGAATTGCCATTACAACAGTAAATTAAGTATCACGTAAGTGATGCATATCTTATTATTTGCATCATGCCTCTCTTTTGTCATAAAAACAGGTTCCTTCTCAAAATAAGGGAAAAAATCCAGAAGTATGGATTTTGTTTTGTTTGTTTAAGAAATATCAGAAGTCAGACCCATCAAATATGTTTTGCCCAAAGCAAAAAAGATAAACTCATTTCTCTTTATTCCATTAGTACCCCATAAGCTATGTTATAAGCTTTATAGAGTTTTGCCTTGTTCTCCACTGTCTGTGAGAGCTCCTCTGCCTGTGTTAGTTAGTGTTCAACTAATGTAATAACTCTTTGATGAACCCTAGTAATACTTATCTCACTATGTTGTCATTGTTTTCCAGATCTGCCTCTTACATCAGCTATAACATACTAAGCAAACTGAAACCTTAACACAGTATCTGCCACGCTGCAGGTGCCAAATAAATGCTTGCTGAAATTATGTATGGATCAATGGATTCATTGCCTTAGGGACAATCGCCTCTCCCTGTAATGTTAAAATTTCACACCCAAAGTATGAGTCACAAAATGCCCTGAATGTGACCCCCTTTAGCTTGTGACTTTTTCTAGCTGGTTACAAGATTAATGCCATTAATGCCCATTGCATTTAATGGATCTCGTTAGGAATTACTCAGCATCTGTAGTGTATAACCTAGAATCCATCACTTCTTGGGTGACGAATGGAGACCTGAAGCTCAACAAGGGTACCGGGGTTGCAATTATCTTCCTTTTTTTTCCAGGGTCCCTTATAGAGAATAGCAGATTGGCTTTGTGATCACTTATCGTGGAATCCATGTTCTCACCAGAGACCTGAGCAGGATCTGAAAAATGTATTGTTTTTGGCTGACATTGGTACTGATGCCAAACATTTCTTTTTCTTTTAACTTTACCAAAAGGTGTTTTCTCCCTCTCATTTACAAAAACAAGATGCACAAAGCACCATCCAAAAAAAAAAAAAAAAACCAAAACATAAAAAATGTCCTAAAGGACAAATTGGATTCTCTAGTAAAAAAAAAAAAAAAAAAAATTGATTCCATGAAATAAACCAGTTCTCTTTGTAAAAAGAAAATCAGCAATTACAAATGTCGTGAAAGTCTTTATTTCACCTTCCTTTTTAAAAAGATGTTTTCGCCAGGGGTAGAGTTTGGGTCGACAGGTTTTTTCTTTTGATGCGTTAATGTTGGTCCACTGCCTTCCTGCACTGTGTCTAAGAAATCACTGTCATTCTAAATACTGTTCTTCTGTACACGATGTCTGTTTTTTCCTCTGGCTGCTTTTAAGATTTTCTTTTCATCACCAGTTTTAAGCAATTTGATGTGATATGCCTTGGATAAATTTTCTTCACCTTTCTTGTGCCTGCAGTTGGCTGAGCTTCTTAGCTCTGTGGGTTTATACTTTCCATCAAATTTTAATTTTTTTCAGCCATTATTTCCTCAGAAATATATTTCTCTGTCCACCCATTCTTGAAACTGCAATTACAAATATATTGAGCCTCTTAAAGTTTAACCGCAACTCTTTCATGCTATTTTTTTTTCCAGTGTTTTTCCTACTATATCTTAAAGTTCACTAATCTTTTCTTTTGCAACACCTAATCTATTAACATCATTCACGTATTTTTCATCTCCGACATTATGGTATGCATTTCTAGAAACTCAATTTGGCCTTTTAAAAAATATGTCTTCCATCTCTCTAATAAACATGAGAAAGGAGGTGGTACTGTGTTACCTACAACAGGGGTAAACCATTATCATCATCTTCAAAATACCCAATAGGGAAAAGGATACACAGCCCCTCCAGGGAGGAACTTGCTTGAAGGTCATTCACATTTCTGCTGGGACCTTCCTGTTGAAATCATCACACCTTGGCAGAGAGCAGTGTTCCCTCTCACTCACTTCCTCAACGATACAAATGGCTTGGAGTGTTTGCTAAAAAGCATGGATTCCTATGCTTTAACCTAGTCCTACTGAATCCACATTTCCCGGGACAACATTGGGGAATCTCTATTCTTAACAAGTATCTCATCGTCATAGAAGTCTGGGAAACAGTACGTAGGAGTCTGCAAGGCCAGACGTCTCTAAACTGTTCCTTTCATAGAACTCGGTCTGTGGCTTGGCTTTCCTGACAAAATAAAGGGGGATAAACACTGGGTTGCAACTGCATACTCTAGAAAGAAAGGCTTTCCACGCCCGCAATTACCTAAGCCAAAAAGAGCATTTCTCTTTCCCATCACAGTTTTAATATTAAAATCTGTGCTTAAAGTAAAGCAGAAATACCACTTTGCTGATATAGTGAACCATTAACATTTTCTTTTTCCAGATTCTAACAACTTATGGGTGGTCTCGAACATCTATGATTTGAAAATGATCCAAAGATACAGCAATTCCTGTGAATTATGAAAAAAAAATGTTACTTTGGAAAAAAAAAAAAAAGCCTTCTCCCAAGAAATCCAGCTGCTAATGCTGGTCTGGAAGCAAGTGATATGAAGAGGACTGAGGAAATGATAACGTTAAGCCAGAACTTAGAAGTATAAGAGGGAAAATATCGACATGGTATAATTTGCAAACATGGGTCATTAATAAACTAACAGCTTGAGTGATATTTCCTAAAAAAAAAAAAAAAAAAAAGGCTCTATTGTAATTATATTTTCAAATTTATAGAAGGAGAAACTCCTAAGTGTAACTGAGTGATTTTACATCACTGCTTCATTTAACCCTATTTTTTTTGTCAGATTTCCATAGGATGTTTTCTTCCACTGAACCAGAATTTCTGCACATCAAGACAACAGTCACCTCACAAACACAACTACAGTATTTCTACATCTTTTTCAGGTGTCCAAAACCTCTTTCTTCTGCCGTAAACTTTAATTTTCTTATCAAGAACATCTGTAGAATGCCAGTGACATTCGGGATTCCTCCTAACCAAATAAATCTCTCCTGGACGTCTAGCTCATTAAACATTTACATGAGTAAGTGACCTCAGGTAAGTCAACCCACCCCTTTGAGATAGTTTCTTCATCCATAAAATGGGAGAGAAGGGAGAGAAGAGAGGTACTGGGTAAACTTGACAGTCTCTAAGCCCCAGCATCTAAAGCATGCATTTTATGCTTATATTTAACATTTAAAAGCACTAAATCCAGAGTGAGATATATTTGGATTCAAATATTAGCTCTGCCGCCATCGTTGAGTCCTTAGAAAATTTCCTTAGGCCTCGCTCTACTCACTTTAAATGAAATAATACTATTATCTGCCAAGACAAAATTATGGTTAGAATTAAATGAGCTCATTCATGGGAAACAACTGACATAAAGTCTAGTTCACAATTAGTCTTCAAGAATTGTTAACTCTTATATATGGCATTATGAGGAGGAGGAGGAGGAGGAGGAATTATTAAAGTAACAAAGGAGGTAATAAGCTGTTGGGAGTTTAGCTAAACTACTCCAATGATACTGCTGCCTTGGCACCCACTTATTTTGGCGATGTGGTCTGAAGGAACTTGAAAGTGACACTAGCCACTCCATGTAAGCATGTGACCAGGGTAACAACCTTGCAGTCCAAGCAAGTGTAAGTTCCCGATGAGACTTCCCAACAGTCCTGGTGATCAAGTCTCCCTCGTGCACCCCACGAAGCTTTCCAAAACCCCATTCTTTGGGTTTGAATTGATCAATCTGGCCTCAGCCCAGGAAGCCCAAAGCGCGCCACCCATGGACCCTAGGAAAGCATATGCCCCAGGTCCTAAATCTCTCTCTGTCTCTCTGTCTCTCTGTCTCTCTGTCTCTCTGTCTCTCTCTGTCTCTCTCTCTCTCTCCACTCTGCCTTGACCTCCCATGTGGCCTCTCGAGATAGGCTGGGTACTTCCTCCAGGACCTGTGAGCAACAGACTTCTCTGTATCAGTTTCCCTCAAGGTCTGTTGTTGAACCAGGGCTCACCACCCGGTACCCTGTGCTCCACTTCACAAGTGTTAATTTGACAGATTGCTAACCTGGGCTCTAAAGCATTGGTGCAGTTGTCAACTTTCCTAGATCTAGCTGTTACTTGGCCTCTCTAGGAAGCTGGAGGACTTTAAAAACCATTCCCAGTGGCACTCATCCTCCATGGCCTTTCCCCAGCTATCAATCAGAAAAGGGTTGTATTTCTCCCAGTGTACCTCACCTTTACACATATATCTCGTTGTTTTCCATTGGAAACCAAGAGGCTTTGAGGAGATTCTGAGATAAAAACTGTGGTACAAGTAGTCTTTTAAGTTTGTTGATTTAGTTCCAGCATTTTAAGACCCTTAATTTCTCATCAGCTCTGTCTATGTGAATACAATTAATGGCCATTTTAAAAACAAAACTATTATCTGTAGCATAGAGATTAACGGGCACCCAATCATTTAGTCTGGCGCTTATGCTAATGCTTTTGTCTTCCTCAGGACAGGAGGGCTGGCAGAGAGAGCGAGCTTGTTTTCATGATAATTCAAGTGACTCCATAGGCCATCATGGCTCCCAAACCTGATGGACAAATTAAAAAGTCAAAATCGTAAATCTCTTTGCATTTACTGCAATTGTTCATCTTTACCTCCTTCCTTGGCTCATTATACAAAGGTGTTTGTATATAACATGATGATGACCAACCAGTATCCAGAACCCCAGAACGGGTTCCTTTGGAAGATTTCCAGAAAAAGCTGGTCTTCTCTTCACAGTCTTGTCACCAGCTTGTCACAGTTCGACTCTGACAGGCCTTGGCTTTCATCCTGCTCTGGTTTGCAGTGAAGGTAGGGACACGCTGAGTTTATTGAGCAACCCTCCCACTATCTCCACCAGCACTTTTTAAGAAGAAAAAAAAAATGTAGATTTGCAGTATTTTCAGCAATCTCAATAGTAACTACTGCCTGGTTCCCATTGTTCCTTCGCTAAAGAATTAGAGGCGTGGAGAGGGAACAGCTAGACATCTACCTCTACAATCTCCAGGAGTCGCTTAATGAAACTGTGGCCTTAGGTGAAGTGATTAACCTTTTAAAATTAAAATGCCCCTGCTGAGTGCCATATCCCATCCCTCAGCAGCTCCTTTTCTGTCTCCAAAACAGGCCTTAACTCCACCTCCTTCTTTCAATCTCCACGGCCACCACCGTAGCCATCATCACTTTTGCTAGACTCTCTTAGTGATTTCCAGTCTGGTCTCCTACGTCCTCTCCTGAACGCCCATGATCCAGTTTCCATACAGAGCGATCTTATAACCCTGCACCCAATTCCAACATGGGAGGGTTTTTTTTCCACACCATCAAGCAATTCTCTGACACCTACTGGGTGTCCCACCATTTAACTCAATTCTAACACTAGCTACCTGAAAACAGCAACGGATTCCACGGGTTAAAGGTTCAGTCCTACAAGACTTCCTCCCTCTTCAGATGCCAAAAGCAAGTCCTATGTTGTTGCCTGGGCTTCTGACCTACTGGCTATAGACTGAAAGTTCCCATGACCCCCTCCTTGGGTTTGATTAATTTGCTAGAATGGCTCCAAGAACTCAGAGAAATATTTTACTTACTAGATTATTGTTTCACTATAAAAAGACATAACTCAGGAACAGCCATATAGAAGAGGTACATAGGGCGAGGTATGTGGGAAGGGGCATAGAGATTCCATGCCCTCTCCAGGCACACCACTCTTCCCAAATCTCCAAGTGTTCACCAGCCCAGAAGCTCTCTGGACCCCATCTTTTTGGAGTTTTATGGAGGGTTCACTACCTAGGCGTGATTGATTAAATCATTGGCCATTGGTGATTAAACTCAATCTCCAGTCTCCCTCCCCTTCCCAGAGGTGAGTGTATAGGATAGAAAGTTCCAACCCTCCAAGCACGTGGCTGATTCCACCTGGAACCAGTCCCCATCCTTAGGTCAGGTCAATAAGCCACCTCATTAACAGAACAAAAGATACCTTTATAGAATTTATCACTTAGGAAATCCTAAGGGTTTTAGGAGCTCTGTGCCAAAAATGGGATGCAGACCAAATATATTTCTTATTATAAATCACAATGTTCCACCAGTCAGATATATTTCTTCTCTGACGAAAATCATTCTTTAGCCTCCTGTCTCCAAAACTTCTTACCGATTTCTGAGTCTCTGCTTAATCCGACCCCTGCCTACCTCTCCAGATCTCTCTGTGACTCTTCCTTTTCATCCTTCATGTTGGCCTGTATAAATGTTATCCCATCTACATGTCACTCAGGCATAGTATTTTTTCGTATCAGTCTGTTTATTTCTTTCATAAAACGTATCACAAATTTAAAATACCTATTTACTATTTTCTGATTCTCCCACTAAACGTTAAGAGTTATCAAGGCAGGGATCAGGCCCCTTTTACAGTTATATCTCTACTACATAACTTTAGTGGGCACACTTCTAAGATGACCCCTAAGATTCCTGCCCCTGGGATGTATAATCCCCACCCCTTGAGTGTAAGCAGGATTTGTACATATGTTGGGACATCACTCTCGTGATAAGATTACATTATATGGGAAAGATGAAGACATTTTGCAGATGTAATTAAGGTCCTTAACCAGAAGGCTTTGAGTGGATCAAAAGGGGCACCACCCTGGCTGGACTGACCTAATCAGGTGAGTCCTTCACCGAGGTCAGGGGGATAAGCAGCAAAGCTTGCGCAGTCAGCCCCCACATTGTGGGATGTGGAGGCCTCATAGCAAGGATTTGAGGATGGCCTCTGGAAGCTGAGAGTGGTCCCCAGCTAACAGCTAGGGACAGCAGTCATACAATCACAAACACATAAATTCTGCCACCAACCAGGGGGCTTAGAAGAGCACAGCAAGCATGAGATAAGACTGCAGCCCCAGCTGACGCCTAGGCTTCAGCCTGATGAGACCTCGAGCAGAGGACACGGCTACAATGTGCCTGTATCCCTGACCCACAGCAAGTGTGAGGCAACGTGTGTGTGTGTTTGAGCCACTAATTCTGTGGTGATTTGTTATGCAGCAATGGAAAGCTTATACAAATAGCAAAGTGCCCGGCACACAGCAGGACTGCAGTAAATACTGTTGAATGAATGACTATCCATCCCATTTTGTTTTTAAGTGCTTTCCTGGAGTTAGAGGATATATTTGGATATGGAGAAGAAGGAAAACATGAAGGAACTGAGCATTTGAAGAGAAGGATGACAAAGGGAAGGCAGAAACTAAATATGGACAAAAGCTTCATGATTATTCCAACAGTGAACCCTGCCCTTATATCTCAACATATAAGATCCAAGATTTATTTGCCCAAATGTCTGGAACTATTTGTAGAAGGAAATGCTGGGGAAGTAGACATGCAAAGATGAGTTTTACTCATTGTAAATTAAAGAGGGTTGTATTCAAAAGAAATTCAACAAAAATTCCAAAAAAGGGTGGTACTTCCTGATATTTCCAGAAACTCAAACAAAGCAGAGACCTTAACTCTTAAGTCAATGCATAAAGAAGAGCCTCAGAGGTTTTTTGTTCATTTGTTTTCTTTGATTTGTTTTTCCCTCTTTCCTAGAGGAGCAGAAACCTATTATCCTCACCTAAATTACAGCAGCAAGCAGTGCCTCTGAAGACCTACTGATCTGCTCATGGTGGCCTCACGGGGTCCCAGCCGGTGTGAGTAGAAAGGGAACTACCGCAAGGGTGGCACACACTGATTTTCTCTCTGGATCTCCAACTCCTGGGCTGGGAGACTGGCGACAAGTCCCTTCACTTCTGGATCCCAGCAGTCGTAAAAGGGGAGCAATAATTCAAACTATCCATCATCACTCAGGAATCAGGGTGAGGGGCGCCTGAATGCAGAGGTGAGTGTATGCAGCTATGCAACTGTGCAGCTTATGAAAAGCTGGTCACACAGAACAATCAGTAAACTGTTTGCTGGCAGAGATCTTGTCTTCTTTCTTTGTCTTCCGCTCAGCAATCAGCAAAGGGCTCTGGACCCAAGTCACACTCTCCCAAGGCTATTACTGAAGGACTTTTTCTGTCAGCACTTCCAGGGACCCAGCACATCAGGACAAGGTGGGACAGCTATGGTTTTACCCACAGGCACTGGGATCCATAGGCTGTTTTCCAGACCTAGATTAATTTATACTGCTGATACCAACTTCGACTTGTTATTTACACAGCGAATATTACCAAGCACCTTCTATGTCTGGCTGTAGACATTAGGCATAGAGTGGCAAACAAAACAAATCCTGCATCCTCCAAAGACAACCTTTGCCTACCACAGCCCTCCTCAACTTCAACCCACCTCCATGTCCCTCCAAATCTTTTCGTCAGATCACTTTGCTGAGATACCTCCTTCATGAAGACTTCCCTCCGTCTCCCAGCTAGGAGCTGTCATCAGAATATCTAGGAACTCAGACTGAGGCAGGACTTCATCGTGAGCTGTCTCATGGTATACACTACCTTCAGGTAGCGCTCAGGTGAAGATGGCACCTATCTCCTTGGTACCACACACGACCCTTTACACATCTCGACCAAACGCAGTGACCACTCATCATCACTAAGGATTTTCAGCCTTGATGCTTCACACATACAAAGTTTAAGGATGCCTTTATTTTTAAAAGTAAATGAAAGCATATTGAAGATTACCCCCATAATCATATTATCCTGGCGAGTCATTCTGAGTGCTCTTTTGAATGGGTGAGAAAGAAGAGATGGAGTCATCACTTGGGGACTAGTAATGATATATGACCTGAGAACACCCACAGAGTTTGCCATAGACATGAGAGAGAGAGAGAGAGAGAGAGAGAGAGACAGAGAGAGAGAGAGAGAGAGGTGGGGTGGAGACGGGGGTGGCGAGAGAGAGCGAGAGAGAGAATCTCCCTCATCTAAACTCACTGTCAATAGCTGATCATCGCCAACAAGTTTGTGCCCAGCCTTCTGGATTTTTCCCACTGCCCATGTATTCACTGATATATTTCAATGTGGAGTCATACTTTAAACCTCCACCCCATTCCATGTAAGGCAGACAGTATTCCACTGCATGGACACACTGCTATTTATTTAGCCAATCCTCTTTGACACTTAGGTCGTGTCCATTTTTTATTAATATGAACAATGCTACAATGAACGTGTAGCTACAATGTAGCTGCAATGAACATTCTTATACATGTAGCTCTGTTCACTAATGTGACTGTTTTGGGAGGACAAATTTCTTAAAGTGTCATTTGGCAATATCTAAATTTGAAATGCACCTCCCTTTGGACCCTACAATGTTACTTTTGACTATTCTCTAACAGACTGTCATCTCCTCATTACTGTGCAATGCTCCCTCCCTTCTACCCCTATTCTTCTGCAATACCTTTAGGCACAAAGCTTTGGAGAAGAAGAATAAAACTGTTTAAGTGATGCTATGATGAGGCATAGTGATTTCTATTGAGTCAAACAACCAAGGAGGGTGGGCAGTCACTGTATCTGCCAAAGAGAGAGAATCAAGTTCACTGATCATATTTATTAGCCCATGACATACAGCTTCTCTGGGGATTCTGATTGTAGGAAACTTCAATAGTTTGAAACATTTGAAACTCACTTGCCTGAAAGTCAATAATTGACCTTTGAAGGGTATAAGACTGGGCAACCTCTCATTGACCCTCCTCCACTATCCACCATCTTCACCATAGATCCAGCAGTTTGGACACTGTTCCATATTATTCTCCAAGCCTCGTGTATTATATTCTCCTTACAGACTCCCAGTGAGCAGTGAAAATGAAGAAGGTGGGAGGAAGACAAATTTTCATTTCCTTTCATGCACAAGTGTCCACACTGGGCAAAGTGTTCAAAGAACTTTCCCAGTTTCTCCAAACCTGCTGCAAAGGCAGGAAACTTAGCACTTTAGAACAGATCTGTGTCATCAAACTATGCCCTAAAAGTGAACCTCTACAATACAATGGAGGTCTTTTGTAAAACTGGGATATTCTTGGAACACCACGTGGTTGAGGTGATGAGAAGGAATGATTGACCACAAAAATGGCATCGGATTTCAGCATGGAGCATCAGATAGAACAGGCTCCTACAGCATCTGAGGCTGCTGGCCTACAGGGAGAATCAAGGTAAAGATCTGCACAGTTGAAATCCTACATGTAAGGCCACCACTTGGGTCTATCTCAGTGGTTACAGACTGAGTGCTTTCAAATCTGCACACATGATGTTGAATTGGTTCAAGGAAGACTCTTTAGTTCCAAAACATGGATGATCCAAATCAGGATAGAGAAGTAGGCAAATCCCATCCTCAACTCTTGGATGGGGGTGACGCTGAGTGGCAGCTCATATGGGAAAATAATATGATTCATCAAACTACTGTGAGAAAAAAGCCTGAGAGTCTATAATGTAAAACTGACCTATAATCACCTTTCTCACCCCTGCCGTCAAGATGGTAGTCTATTCTATTGTGAGTATAAAATGGATAAAAAATTAACCTTTATCCAGTGTAGCTAAAGGGATGTTTAATAGTGTTACACAGGAAGTGACTCAGTAGGGGATCCTTTTCAGCTTGGACGCATTGAAAATTATCTTTCTTGCCTGTGAGGAATAGAAATGAAAAGCCCTCTTCCTTCCACCAAAGCTCAAACAGAATAGAGAAGCAGCAGTAGGTGAGACACAGAATATTCCATAGAAATAGGGAAGTTATTTCTGGATAATTGGCAGCAGACATGTTGCAGAGCACATAGGAGGAAGGATCTCCATAGCAACACAGTTGATGATAGCTCCATATTTAAACTAAATGTTGAGCCTTTATACTTTCAGAGACTGAGGATTTCCTGTAATTTCAGTTAATAAGTTTTCTAACTCCAAGAAGCAAGCATTCCAGCAGAGGTCCACATAAGGCAAGAAGAACATGAGATATGCAGAAAATAACTCTCAAATCTTAAAGGTTTTATAGAAGAAAGGAAAACGCAGATCAAATGAGAATAGAATCACTGACTAAAGCTTTCAGCAATTCCTAGTGAAGATCAACTAGATATTAACTATAAGCCTTATCACATATCATTTTTGTTTTGTTATATATAATTATGTTATATATATATATGTTATATATATGTTATATATATATATGTTACATATGTTATATATAATTATTTGTTATACATATAATACAGTAAAATGGTACATCATATTCCATGACCTCATTTATTTATTCTCAATGAATACTTTTTTTTTTGCCATTATGGAGCTCTGTGTTGTAGATAGATAGGACCCCCATCTGATTCAAGATTTAGTGTCTATGGTAGGCTCCGGTTGAAAGCACCCTTTGCATAATTCTTTGTTGGACACAGCTTAGTCCATCTGAGAGAGGGGATAACACTCCCCTTTCACCACAAAAGCTTGTTCATCTTCTATCCTCTTGGTGTTTATGTTCATCTTCTATCCTCTGTTTGAAAACATTACAATGAAGTTGGGGCATAATAGTGATTTTGAAATAAATAGTTCACTCTCCTCTTCATTCCCCTTTAAAGACTGGGCAGATTGAAGGTTGGTTACTGGTACCTCCAGGAGTTCATCCTAACGCCACATGTGACACCCAGTAGTACTGCCTACCTCCTTATCCCACTGGCCACGCCATCTCCATGAATCGATTCTTGATTAAGGATCTAGTAAAATGAAGTCTATCTTTAAGTGCAAAGTTTTAAACTTTTACTATTCCCAAAGGTACTAATAGTTTAACAGGAGAACGAAGCCATTAGCTAAAGGAATTTAGAAAACAAGCTGCTGAGGGTCTTTTTAGTTAACATAAATGGATATTACAGGCATCTAGACAGTTAAATGGCAGTATTTTTAAAAATCTGACCCTGTTCTTATGCTTAATTTTCTAACACTTGATAAAGCAATGCAAACTAACCCTAACAACAAGAAAGAAAATTCTGAAGTATTTATTATTTTTTGTATCATTTGACCCAGAATTTCCACTTCTGGTAATTCATCCTAAGTCATCCAAAACATGAAAGAGTTTTTAGCAATGTTAACCACAGTGTCATTTTAATAGCTAAAAATTGAAAATAATCTAAATGTGCAGCAATAAGAGAGTGATTAAGTAAATTATGATACATTCATTTATGATGAGATAATATCTTAAAATATTAATCTTTGTGCTTTTCTTTTCTGTACTCCATTATACATGACCCTTCTCCTAGTTAATCAGAGGCATTCAAAGGAGATTGGGATTGTTATGGTAAGAATGGAGAAAAGGAAAGAGTCCACATCCAGTCTCTTTATCTTCCAAAATAAGCCTCGATAATCACAAGGAATGGCCTTTAGGGGAAGCTGATTGATGAATTTTATGCAACGATAATTGGCTGGGAAAGAAAGAAAGGATAGGCAATCATTCCTACCATCTCTGTTCCTGGTTAGGAGAAGAGATAGGGCATGATCTTGAAGGATGGTTGTTGCCTTATACTAAAGCAATGGGAATGGACCAAGGAGGGCCACAAGAAGAGAAGGCAGCATCAAGAGATAGGCCAAATATCCCCCCTGGAGGAAGCTCACCTCAGAGCAGATGCTGAGAACCCCTGCTATCCCTGAGGGCCTTCCAGCAATGGCTACCCGAAGATCCCCAATGGTGTTCCAGCAAGAGGATGATCGTTTATGTCCTGAGTCTTTGAAGACCTCCAAACCATCCCACGTGGTTTGGACACTCATGAGCCCCTCAACTGCAGGCTCCTTGTTGAATGGGGAGCAATGATAAGGTGCCAAGGAAAGCTCTAGTGCTAATAATTGAGTGGGCCTGAAACGTGGTGAACCCCACCAACCCCTTTAAACATAATAATAACAACTATCGCTTACTACCTGCCTGGCACAATTTGTAAGTGTCAAATTCTATCTTTACAACAGCCCTTCCTATGAGGTAGACACTGTTATGAGCCCATTTTACAGATGGGGAAACTGAGGCAAGAGATGTTCCGTAACTTGCCCATGACCATGCAGCTAATAAGTGGTGAATTCAGGATCCAAACCTAGACAATATGTCCCTGGAGCCGGTGACCTTAATGGCAGGGGTACACCACTTCCCATGGGCCACCATTAAAAATGATGTTTCTACCAACTTTCTAATAAAACAGAGGAAGCTTGTGTCATTACCTTAAGTGAAATGATCTGAATTCAATACTGCACTAACAACGTAACACACATAGAAAAAACAAACATCAGAGAGATAATAATAGTTGACTGTGGATGGTAGGGGGATTATGAGTTAAGTTTTCTTTTTGATTTTTCTGT
>CM053501.1:4319705-4339454 GCA_028627145.1 Eidolon dupreanum | reverse complement strand
CATAAGGAGGGCATCGCAACAGATCTCGGCAACAGAGGTTCCAGAATTGGTGCCCTAGAAGCTACCACCAGCCTTTCCATTTCTGTGTCTCAAACCAAAATTAAAACTTCCAGGAGAGAGTGCTGCTTCCAGTTATAATGGTCTAGTTTATAAAAGACCAATAGTTCCCACAAGAATAACTAGAAAAACTGGAACATTTAAAAAATATGTTTGAAGCCATTGAAGAGCCAGCTACCAATGTGGCCAGGAGATGATAAAAGCCCAATATTTTGTACAAAGTTTCTCCCTGAGGCATTTGCCAACTTGAAAGCAACTTAAAGGCCAGAAGCTAGGCAGAAAGTGATGACTTAACAGGTTAAATGATGAACAGCTCTCTCAGAAGTCTGGTTCTGAGTTCATGGTTACTGAAATAGCCATAACTTGAGGGGCCAAAGTTATGGAAAAGATGGATGTAAGCTTTACAGATGGCTTCTGCATTTCCCCTTAAGGTATTTATGAATCTGTAACCAGTGGCTGAGAGACTAAGAAGCCAAGCAGAGAGCATAAGCTAAAATCTGAGGGGAGCTAAGCAGAGCTTATAGCAGTCTCACAATGGTGGAGAGATAAAAATTGGATTTCAGGACTAGCCAAAAATATGTATACAGAATATTAATATTATTGCTATAATGTTAATATTCTATCACATTATTATATTATTATAACATTAATATATGTTAAATATTAGACATATAATTTATATATTCAATACTTATAATTACTTAACATATTTTATATGTTATATATTAATAATCGAAGGAATATAATATATATTAATATATATTAAACACATCATAGTAAAATTTCTAAAATCCAATGGCAACAAGAACATTTCAAAAGCAGCCAAAGGAAAAAGAAGCATTACCTTCAATAGAGCAATAATAAGAATTATAGATGACTTCACAGCTATAACAATGGAAGCCGAAAGACAATGGAATAATGTCTTGCAAGCACGAAAATAAATTATGTTTGGACTTTCTTTGACCAAATGCCCAGCCCTGTGGAAGGTTGGGCACTACAGAATAAAAATTCTCCAAAGGAAACAGGGGCTGTAACCAGTAGAGAGGATGGGGGAGAAGTCAGCAAGGCAAACAGACACAAAGATTATCTATGCACCGATTTAATTAATTATCATGACAACTTTCAGTGGAAGACAGAGAAATAGTTTGCCCAAGGTCATATAGTGTGAGCTGTCAAGATGGGACTCAAATTCAGGTGTAATTTCCAAGCTCATGCACTTAATCTATATCCCCATAGAAGGCCTTGTAAAAAAGAAAGGAAGCTGGCAATTGGAACCCTTGAGTCAAACCTGGCAATGCTGGGATGGGGATGTCACAACCCAATCACCCGCCTATCCAAAAGGGGATCTTTTTAGCACTCCAGAAAAAAGAGCAATCTTTCTAAAAATCAGCATTTCCTGAAAGAGCTGGCAGTGCTTCGCTTACATGTAAAATACACAGCTCATCTATTTTCCAGCTAATGTGCAAAATTATGCCTCCAGTCAAGGATCTAACTCGAGGCAATGGATGCATGACTGTTTATAAACAAAAGAAAGGCAACAAATACATCAGCAGAATAATCCAACTGAATTAAATTCACTCCCATGAGGGAATAATGATAATAAATAGTGTAGTGATAATGAGCCCATTTGTCCAATTTGGTTGATATTATATCATGACACAAAAGGGATGGATGGAGCTGCAAAGCTGGTGAAGTTGCTTAAACTCTTGGTATTTTGGTGAATTATACCAATGGTTAGATGAAATAAATACCCAACTAAGGGCTTCTCCTGGAACTTCGCCAATGTTCACGCTTCTTTAATAATTAACAAGTCACAGAGGGGTTGTTTCCCCAACTTTCCAAATCAGGTTTAATGAACATACTTTAAAAGAGGATGGCAGTTCAGAAAAATTATATGGGCCCTCTAGAATAAACTCCAATCCTACTTGTCTGGCAGAAGTGATTCATTTTTGTTTCTGAGTGGTGTTTTCTTATTTTGAGCATTCATTTCACCATCCAGAAACAGCCTGTCAGATCAGTCTTAGACACTGCCTATTAAAATGTTAAGCTTCACCTGATAAAATATAATTATAGCATCCCTGACATTTTTACATAGCACACACATGCTTCAAGCCAATTTTGCTAGAGTTAAGATTTCTCCTTTAGATGTGTGAATGCATGATGAAGCTGTAAGAAAATATCATTATGTCAAACTCTAATAGAGTTGAAAAAATGATCCAAAATAAATAAGAAAACCAAACCAGATATGTATAAAATGAATACAAATGAACAAAAACGGTGACAAAGGCCATCTGTCAAACACTTGAAGACCTCATCAACTTATGTAATCAAATAAAAACTAAGGTGACACCCAATAGCTAGTTGCTTAAAGGTTTATCAATCAATAATTTTTTTCAGTTTTACTGGGGCAGTGGTTTATCACCTGGGGAGCTTTTAAATATTATCAATACCCAGACCTGATTATAGACCATTTGAGTCAGAATTTCTGGAGGTAGAACCCGGGTATCAATATTTTTGAAAAGCTATACTCCCCAGTTAGTGCATGGCTATGGTCAACAATCACTGCACAGTCAGTCCAGAGAGTGGCAAGATGGTTAAGGTCAGCTTGCTTATATATTACCTTCAAGTCCGCATTCGAACCCAACCATAACACCAGCAACAAAGCTCGTCGGATAGAGTGAGATGTACCATAAAAAGATGTCCACAAGTTCTTTGATATTCCCTCACTGAAAGAACAGGGCCTCATTCTCCTCCTCCAGGGTGTGGGCTAGACTTAATGACTCATTTCTAACGTGGCAGAAATCACAGTTTGTAACTTCCAAGATTAAGTCAAAAAAGACACTGCAGCTTCCTCCTAGATCTCTCTTGGACCAGTCACTTGGTCAGAAGCCAGTTGCCATGTTGTAAGGACACTCAAGCTGCCCTATGGGATGGCCCATGGGATGGCAAAAAATGGAGGCCCTCTGCCGACAGCCCTGTGAGGGAGTCATCTTGAAAGGGGATCCCCCCACCCCAGTCAAGCCTTCACGTTCTCAGCCAAGATATTGACTTGAATCTCATGAAAGAGCCACACCCCTAAGATACTCCTGAATTCCTGACCCACAGAAATGGCGAGCTAATAAATGTTGAGTGTTTTAAGCTAAGTTTAGGTGTAATTTGTTACCTAGAAATAGATAACTAACATGGGGGTGGGAGCAGTCTTCAAACACAGACACCAAATAATTAGGATTGTCCACCAGTCTGTCACTAGGGCATAACATTATACCTAATATGTGGTAGACATTCAATAAATATTTGAGAAATAAATTCATTATTGATTGATTGATTGGAGGCTCATCTCTCACTTTTGAACAATGGAAGAGTTTTTCCTTCTCAAGTGGTCCACAGAGCATTAGAGGTCTTTATCTATCTTGGAATAATCACCAAGAGTTCAGTTGGCAGGAAGCCTAAGGTCAGAAAGAATTAAGGATTCACATCAATAGAAATGCGTCTCTGGTACTGCAAAGGACATATACTATGTCCGGCCCACTAGAAAATGCCATTTTGTTGTTTTTGTCCCTATGGGAAATCTTCAGTGCTGTCAATAGTGCTTTCTTAGCTTTTCATCTTGTAAAGTGATGCGACTCTCCTTGCCTCTAAAAATTCTTAATCCATTAAATAAGTCAAATTCCTTCAATAGCCACATTTCGTCATTAATGCCACTTTCCTCGCTTTACCCATTGTAATCGGCTTCTCTCTTCCGGCCAACGGTTGGGAGGACATTATCACTCTCATACATCACTCAGGATGAAGTTTGTTTGCTTCTTTCCCATGTGGGAAACAGGTGGTCTCTCTAAAACCAAATCTTGAATCCCACATAAATCACCTAGTAAACTCGCTAAATACGTAGTAGCTGGGCCTTGCTTCTAGAAATCTTAATGTTGCAGAATGAGGGAGGAGACCCAAATCCATATTTTTTAAAAGATTCAAGTTGTTAAAGGAACTATTGTGTTTAAACAAGTTTGTTACACCTGCCCAAAGTTTATTTCCTGTTTTTGGCTAATATTAACAGCTTGCATGGGTAGGGTTTTTCTTTCCTGAACACCCCACCCACTCCCCACCCCCGCCATTCCAAAGGTAATTTAACAAAGAGCAGGCAGGGCACACTTGGTAATTTAATTCAAGATGAGTAAAAAAAAAAAATCCTTTTAGCATAATAATGCCAAGTAAGTAAGCCCTGAAGACAGCAGATGGCGGCCCTCTAATTGCCCAGTATTGTTCCTGTTCTACTCACAAGGTTCAAAGTCACAATCACCCTCCCCTCCCTGCACTTGTCCTCAGTGGGACCAGATGTGGCTGAGTGATGGACCTCTTGTTTTCAAATACTAACTAGAAGAGGCAGGATAGCAAAGGGAGCAGAGGGAGGAGTATTAAGATCCTTATGAAGAGTTACTAGTGAGGACTTAAGTTCTACAGTCACCATGAAGAGACGGCGGGGAACACTTGCACTTGTATTAGAGGACTCGTCCCCATTGAAAAATCTGATGACAAACTGTGTAGAAAGAAAGAGCCACCTCCCACCCACACCAGTTGTCAGTGGCCTCTGTATGGTTTGAAATAGAACTTGACCTTGAAAGCTGTTTTGTTTTGTTTTGTTTTGTTTTGTTTTAACCGTCTTCTGGACTATATGTGTGTGAGTGTTAAATACTGAGATTGTTTAATAATGAACTGTACCATCACTCCCTTCCATTGTTAGGGGTTTAGTTATGGGGTTTTATTAATATCCTACAGGACTAGCAGCCATGAATGAATGACCATTATTAAAGGCAAGTAACAGTTTCCATGAGCACAAATGTGAAGAACGATTGAGGATGTTCATAACTTAACTATTTTCAGTCTGATAGATGTTTCCAAGGGCAACCATTTGCTTCTAAACTGGCCAGGAGACATTGGACCAGCTATGACCTTAAAGATCCGGCAGCCCACACACGTTCCCGACCTGCTCACACCTGGAGAAGTTCCACCCATACAAAAATTAGTTAAGCCAAGAGCATGTTCTTTGAAAGCCACATTTGTCCTGGGCAAGTAAGGGCGGCGGGGGTGGGGGGGGAGCTGTTTTCAAGGAAGACTCAGGCTATGTACATTTCAGGCAGGGTGACAGAGTTTCCCTCATCACGTCGGCAGGTAGGGGGCCCTTATAGCCTATGTGGGTCTCATTCTCCACCGACTGCAGGCAGCAAATTGATTCCTCTAATGTGACCGGCACACGGACATGCAGCCTCCTCTCCAGGAGGTAGATCAGGCTGACTTTTAAGAAACGTGCTTGCTGTCCCTGACTGTGTTTATTTTGTTGGTAGTCTTACAGGATGTGAAGGCTGCTGGGGACGACTAGCCAGCAGGTCCTGTAGGGAGGCCTGCCTGCCCAAGGCCACCAGAAGCATGAGTCCTCTCACAGTGGCCTGCTCTCAGCTTCTCATCCTCTCCACCCAGTGCCCACAAGCTCCCTTGGTGCTGCCTCATTTGGGAGTCACTGGGCCCTTTGCCCCTCATGTGGAGTCGAGGAATTAGAAAACGGGAAGAGATTTTACTCTCCTTCAAAAATCAAGAGCAAATGATATCTTCAATTCCAGAAGTTTTTGGAAAAAAAAAATTTTAAGCATCAGGGGCATAAGGGAATTTTATACAATGGCGGAAATGACGTGTACCTCCACAGGGGTGATGTGTATATCAGAATATGTATTTGTCAAAACCCACTGAATGTATACTTAAAGTGTGTGTATGTGACTGTAGGTAAATTATGCTTCAATAAAACTGGCTTTTTAAAGTACTGAACTTAAGCCCTATAAATAATATAGATTTTCTAAAACTGAATCATTTGGGTTCCCGTTCTGGGTGAGATGGAAGCAGCATAGCCCACCTTCTCTTTCGCAGAGAATGTAACTGAAAACCCTTCAAAGAATGCACGGGAAGTGTAGGAGGAGAGAAAACTATATCATGCTGATTTGGGGTGGGAGGGGGGGAGAGGAAGAAGAAGAAGAAGAAGAAGAAGAAGAAGAAGAAGAAGAAGAAGAAGAAGAAGAAGAAGAAGAAGAAGAAGGAGGAGGAGGAGGAGGAGGAGGAGGAGGAGGAGGAGGAAGAAGAAGAGGAGGAAGAGGAAGAGGAAGAAGAGGAAGAGGAAGAGGAAGAAAGAAGAAGAAGAAGGAGGAGGAGGAGGAGGAGGAGGAGGAGGAGGAGGAGGAGGAGGAGGAAAGAAAAGAAAAACAGAACTCAAAGCAAGACTAATCCAGCAGTGAATTTCTGGGATGTTTTTCTTACCAGTATCCCCCACTTGGACCTAAAGGTATGTCAAGACCCAGAATTAGGTCCTAGGTGCAGACTGTAAGAGCTCCAAAGGAACCCTCATTCTAGTCTAATGAAAAAGGATGCCCCTCAGGTCTGGGAAGGGCACCAATTTCCCATATTTACACTTTTTCCATTTTCCTGTGCCCAGCCCCTAACGCAGTCCTACGACAGCAGCTAGGCAAGTACTTAACACTTGAGAGAGGAGAAGAGAGTCTCTAGATTTTTATATTATTATTATTATTATTATTATTATTATTATTATTATTATTTCTCTCCTCCTACCTTCTGACTTTCGAGTTAGACAGTCACGGGAAATGCATAGAGGAGGGAATAAAATAAAGCTCTGGACCAGATTTCTAATCAGAAGAACAAGAAGTGGGGAGAGAGGGCCATGGGAGCCAGAAGGCATTAGGAGAATCGCGGAGAGGGAAAATCGTAAGATCCTACGCCTCTCTTGACCTTGCAAAGCCAGGCCAGGGGCTGAGGGCCTCCCATTTGTTTCCCCAGGGTACTGCCCTGGACCGGCCCAGTCTGTGTGCTTTGTCCCAGCCGCACAATTGGGCAGACTCTCTGCATGTGTGCCGAGGCTCACAGCCCCATTCTTGGGAGCACAGGTAAGGACCAGCCACAAGGAGGAGTTGGCCAGGCGAGCACCAGGGGCGCCCATTGGCCTGTGGGGGGATCCACAGACAAGGCTCATGATCAGCTTCCTGATGGAGTCCATGACATAGGGTCTGCAGCCCTGCAATGGGGTCAGAGGCCGGCTGCTGTGTTCTCTGCCTCTCCCTGCCACTCAGCAACAACGCCTCAGCATTCTGGATGGGAGACGGAAGACAGAGGTAGAAGGGGGCCTCTGGGCACCATCCCACGTGTCTGCGGAAGCCAGGCACTCACTCACAGCTCTCACTTTCTCCCACCAGACACATCAGGGACCGGAGAGGTCTCTACTGGCATTGTGAGCTGTGCCACCTTGGAGCAAAGGATGACACAGGTGAAACGAAACCCCTTCTTTTCTTCACAGTGTCTATTCTTCAAATTTTTTTTTTTTTTTGCTCCAATAATAGGCTGGAACTGGACCCCCAGATTCCCACAAAGGTACTCCTACCCATGGGCGATGTCCTGTGGCAGGAATGACAGTAGACAACTCCTCTTCCGCCATCTTTTAGGTGTCACTTGCTTTCATCATACTTTCTTGAAATTTTTATTTGCGTTTAAAATTTCCCATTGTTAAAAGCTTTTTAAAAAAAGAATGCAAAGGGATTCCTGGAGTTAAAATGGGGCTGGGAGGCACAGCTGTACTCACACATTCCTTTCTCTCCAGCTGTCCCATCTGGGCTAACTCCTTCTCCAGCCCTTTCAGGTATAACTTAAATGGTCAAGGCAAAGGTTGTCGAAACTTACATGGCTCAAAACGTGACAGCCTGCTTTGGACAGCCAGATCGGCCCTCCTTGGCCACGCTCCCCCAATATTTTTCAAACACCCAACACTGAGACTTCGCAACAGGTCTTTCACTGAGCGCAGGAGGATTCGTCAACACACATACACCCCCTACATCCAACATAGGAGTCAGAGTTTGTTGCCATGTTGTCTTGGGAGGTGGAGTGGTTTTCCTTTCGTTGTGACTTTCACGGGGGAGAGGACGATCTATTGTTCCCCTGCTCTGTTCTCCTTCATGACTCAGGAAGTGAACATTGTGACCCTATTGGTCACGGGTCAAGTAATGGCTACGGTGACAGTACAGGAGTTACTACTGGAGAACAGAGGTGTTCTCCTGAGCCAAGACAACCGTTGGAATAACAGTGGAACCAGTTCAGTTGATATTCCTGTTGGTCCACTGAGGACCCTCCCAAGAAACGAATCCATTTGCCACTCCGCTCCATGTCAATTAAATCCCGTTGAACTGAAATAACTCAAAATTCTGTGTCAGAGGCAATCATGGAGAATCTCTGGAGCCTGCTGATTTTCCTTGGTGCCCATTTTAAGCTTCTCTTTCATTCGCATTAGACACAGCAGCTTGTGTAGTGGTTGCTGACAATGACACCCCCAGGGGAACTCAGGAAGTTTTTCCTTGATATTGCCTAATAATTCTCACTCTAGTGCTCACTGTAGCTTTCCTCTTCAATTAGCAATGTAAATGTGATGCTTGCCTGGGCTTTTCAGGGTAACATGAGACCACCAGGCCCCTGGGGGACAAAGCCGGCTGTCTGTCTGGTCTGTCTACGGGAGTCCAGCTTTAGAAGTGGCAGGGGAGGGGGTGTTTATTAGAAGAATATCTCAATGTCATAGGGTGATTGCTAGGAATTTCCAAAGAAGACTGTCATGCAATGAATCTTATTGAAGGGGTGAACTACAGCACCAGTGCTGTCTGTTACCCACAGGAAGAGCTTAACAGCGCTGAGCTGGAACTTGACTTCGCCCTCTCCTGTTTCTCTGACCTTCTTTTGGCGTCAGAAGGGCAAGGAATAACTCCGTCCTCTAACCTCTAAGGAGGAGCCGCTTGGACATACACCAGGTTCTAAGTTGGTAATTCGATTTAAGAAACACACCAGCCTCCACCTTTCAGAGAAAATGATGCAAACGATCCAGGTGAAGTGAGAAGTAGAGTTGTTCATTGTTCTTTCTGTTTGCTCGTTTTCTGTTGGTTTGACTTGGTTCTGTGTTATCATTGCCAGGACTATGCATCAGTCCCCCTTGTTATAATAATGCTTTGTTATGTTATGTTAAGTTATGTTATATTATGCTGATATACTATGTTATGCTGTTATGTATGTTATGTTTTGTTATGTTATGTTATGTTATACAATGTTACTGCTAAGTTAATGCATCACCTCTCTAACAAATGAACCTGCCTACCGGATCTCTACCCTGCCTACTTTTCCACCCTCATGACTTACCTCTCTTTCACCTGCTTTATTCCAGCCACACCAGCCTTCTGTCTTGTCCCACCTCCAGATTTTTGCACGTGCAATTGCACCCACGTGGGAGACTGCTCCCTCCTTCCACCTGGCTAACTTTCAGCCATTCTTCATGTGTCTGCATAAAATACCACTGCCTACATTACATGTTCTCACAACTCCCGACATTTCCTTTCCGTGAACGTAGCTCGATAGAAATTACATAAGCATGCATGTGATCTTTTTTTTCCAGACCTCTCTCCCATTAGCTTGTAAGTCATTTACAGGCAGAATCCACATCTGTCGTGTTCCCTGCTAGAGACTCAGTGCCTACCTAACACATGGTCGGTGTTTAAAAAATAATTTCTGGATGAATTTGGTGGCGATGGGATAGAAGAAAAAGGTATAGGGAGAAAGGCATGGAAGAAAAGAGATTTTAGCACAGAGATATAATATGTATAATGAGAAGGGTTTCAAATCAAACATTCAGTGTTTTCATTAAAATAATAAATTTATTATCGATTCCCCATCTTTATTCCCTCCCATGGATACTACAAATATTAGAACTTTCTCATACGGCACCTCCTTGGGTTCCTACAGGCCATCAGAATGGATGAGCAAGCATTGTTCTGTCCCCCCATACACACACACACACACACACACACACACACATCCATCATCTTATTGATAAGGTGAGAGATTCAGCAAGTTGCTATGACCTGTTCAAGGTCATTCAGCTAATTAAAGGCAACACCCACACTTGAACCCAGACCGCGTGGGGCATCTACGGCCACAGCATAAACTGACTTCGCTCTCCATCCTGTTCCATCCTGTCCCCAGAGGAAGATGTTCTCTAACCATTCTTTATCACTTCTCTACTTGCTCCTTTGGAAAAGAGATTTTTGCCACCGAAGGAGCCGTTAAAATTAGGAGGAGCTGCTTGATTTGCAGGTGCTGTAAATAAAGATGAGACTGTTGTGGTCCCAAAGGCCATTTAACTTTAATTGCAGCCAGAACAGATCAGCAAGCGAGAGGTGACTCAGACTGATGCTTCGTGAAGGGGAGATGACAAAGTACAATAAAGTTTATTTTTTCATTCTTCTCTGCAAATAATGCCATTAAACGCTGGTTTGCCCCTGATGGCATAAAATGATAGCGTTTGGAAACGAAAAGGGACTTGCACACCAAAGTGGCTGTCAAAGAAAAATGGAGACATTTTACAAGATCTGCCCAAATAGACTCCAGCCTGCAGCGATTCACCCACGGTTGCCATGTGTCCAAGACTTCAGGGGATGGAAGCAAGCATATGACTCACGCAACATTTTTGTTGAGCACCTACTGTGTGCCAGACACTGTCTGAGCACTAGGGATAGAACCTGGAGCAAAGCAGAATCTCTGCCTTCGTGGAATCCACAGACTTCGTGCAGGACTACTGCGTATGGCTGTGCACTGCAAAACTCTGGGGCTGCTGTTCCCATCACGGCCATGTCGACGGGTCCCCTATTGCTCGACTGTACACAGCAGCCCCGATTTCCACTGCTCCTATCCTGGGCCGAGCCACCATCATTTCCCAGTGGAAATGGTTGCTGTATCTTCCTAACTGGTCTGTCTCCCTGATTCTACCGCGTACCCAGACAGCAGATCCATCTGTTTAAAAACATAAGTCAGATCCTGTCACACTTCTGCTCATACTTTCCCGTTGTTCCCCACCCTTTACCACCTCTCTGACTTCGTCTTCTGTTCCCCTCCCTGTCACTCTCTCTCCGGAGCCACCTGGCCTCTTTGCTATCCCGTGACTATGCCAAGCATTCTTCCGCCTCTAGGGCCTTTTCCTGGTTTCTCTCTGCCTGACACTCCACTTCATTCTCTTGATCCTCACAGCCACCCCAGAAGGTGGGGATTATTATCGTCCCCATTTTAATAGATAAGTAGACCGAGGCTCACCACAGTCCAGTCCTGGCACCGCGTCCACAGCGATTTAGTGTCAAGGTGTCCAAGTGTGGTCTGCATGACAGCAGCATCATATCTATTACCTGTGAGTCCCCGGAAAATGCACTCTCAGGCCCAACCCAGACCCACAGAATCAGAATCTGCATTTTGACAGGACCCTCAGGTAACCTGAACGCATTACAGCTTAGGAAGCACTAATCTCAACTGGGCTGACCCTTCGAATCACCTAGAAAGTTTTTAAAAAATCTAGATGCCCAGGCTGCATCCCAGACCAATTAACTCAGATGCTCTGGGGTAGAATCTAGATATTAGTCATTTTTTTAAAAAGCTCCCCAAGTGATTCTAATGCAAAAAAAAAAATTTGCTCTTAACCAATTTTTCAAAAATTCCTTTATCAAAACAATCCCATCATTCTCACACCTACAATATCAGAGTTGCCAAGGACCCAAGAACCTGCACATTTAAACAAAAGCCCTAGGTCATTTTTAAGATTTCGCAAGTTTGAGAAGCACTGGCCTAAACACTAGGAAACATTATAGCTCCATATCTATGGTTTGTCTTTAGAAAGCACAACTTTTCAAATGTATTTTGTATCAAATATGACATGCGTACAAAAAAAAATTGCTCAAAGGCACAACTAGCAAATCCTTATAAAGTGAATATCATTGGAATAATCACCCAGGTAAAGAAATGGAATAGAGACAGCGTTCCAAAAGCCACCGCTGGTCCTTCTCCTATCACGACTCTTCTCCTTCCCCACCAGAAGTACCTCCTATCTGAACTTTTATAGTGGCCGTTTATTTGTTTGTCTGTACAGATTTTCTTCCTTTGTATATATACTGAAACAATGCATTCGCTTTGGCTCGTTTTTCATTTTATATTAATGGGATCATACTATACTTTCTGTCTTGTAATACTATTTCTTTACTCAACATGATATATGTAAGACTCATCCATGCTGTGGTTCAGTCATTTATCATCCCTGTATAATATTCTAATTTATAAATGTACCCCATTGTAAAAACATCTCATTATGTTAATGGTTATTTTATCTTGCTCATAGTTTGGTCTATTACAAACAACACTGTTCTGACCTTTCCTGATGCACAAATGCGTGTTTCCAGGGTAAATACTCAGGACTCCAGTTGCTGGGTTACTACGTATGGTATGAATTTTGCTGAGTTATGTCAAATGCTCCCACCAAAAGCATTTAAAAGTTCCCATAGCTCCAAATGCCTGTTCATTTAATGGCAACTTCTATTGTCCAACAATGTGCAAATGACAAAAAAAAAAAAAAAGGAAGGAAAGAAAGAAAGAAAGAAAGAAAGAAAGAAAGAAAGAAAGAAAGAAAGAAAGAAAGAAAGAAAGAAAGAAAAGCAATTAGGTGGATGCTTTGTCTTCAAGTCAAAACCCTGTCCTTCCTTGGCCCTGTGAGAAAAAGATTAATGCTGAGCAATGGAATCTGTGGAAGCTATTTAATGATGAACTTGCTCCAGGTTAAGCCTGGATAACAACCATTTCCTGCAGGCTTCCACCGACAACTCCATGAATGGAGAACATTTATCACTGGCAGAGGCATGTGGAATGACAAGACACTTGTGCCATAATGATTTTCCTTCCTGTTTATAACAAAGAAGATGATCAATCAAGGCAGGGATGGTCAAGTGGGACCTGTTGCAGAGTGTTTGCCAAAAAAAAAAAAAAAGAGAGTAGATCAGACAAGCGGCTAACAGATCTGGCCAGTGACTAGCGCTTCCTTTGCGAGGTCTGGTTACCTGCCCATGTCCCTTTCTCAAACACTGAAAAAGGAAACCATCGCATTCTCCTTGTCTCATTCATTCATTCAACCTATAGCTATGGAGAGCCTACGAAGCACTAGAGATGCAACACTGAACAAGAAGACGTGCTCTTGCCTTCAAGGACATTACATTCCACTAAAAAAATAAATGAAGCCACAGGGCATCACTCAGCTAGCGTTTATTAAACACCAATATTGTTCTGGGTGCTCCAGATTCAGAGAGCAGCAAGACATGGTCCCTATATCTATCTGCTCACCATCTAGTTCAGCAGACATCTGTGCACAACACAATAGGAGCTGTGATAGACATAAGTATCAGAGCTCAAACAGAAACCGTTAAGTCTATCTATAAATAATAAAAATGCAAGAGGAAAATCATTACTGCCATCACCATCACAGTTAATATTACCAAATAATTTCTATTCTGTGCTTTACATATTCTTGTCAATAGACCAAGCTGTCTACTCACCACAGAAACCCTCTAAGACAGATTATTTTATCAGTCCCATTTAACAGATGAGGACGCAGGGGCTCAAAGTGGTTAAAATAGCCTGACCAGAGCCATACACACTGTCGATGGTGGAACAGGAATTGGGCATACGGCCAAAAGAGAGACAGAGGTAAAGCTCTGCATATGACAGGGTCCATCATCACATTGGGAAGGACAGAAATCCCCTAACATTCAACAATGGCAAACTGGTAAATAATCCTACCTCTATACCATTATACTTCAGTAAAATGGCCTAGGTAAAATGGGTGGTATAGATCTACATATTGACTCAGAAAGGTATATACGATATATTAATTTTAAAAGTAGGCAATACGATAATATCGTGGTATAGCAATATTATTTTTTAAAATTGTTTCATGCATAGATGCATAGAGAAAGAAGATGGAAAGCATTTTGAGGGCAAGGAAGCGTTTTCTGTTTTGCACACCTCTATGTCCCCACCACCTAAAAGAGCACCTGGCACATACTAGATGGCTAGTCAGTATTTGTCAAAGAAATGAATAATTTCTTAGTGAGTTAATTAGTGATAGGAAGGATGGATGGATGGACAGATGAATAAACATGCCAAAATGCAATCTCAGTGGTGGTGGGATTCAGGGTGCACTCTTTTCTCTGCATTTATCTGCGTGTGTGTGTGTGTATGTGTGTGTGTGTGTGTGTATTTTTTTATTTTTACCAATGAACTTAGATTAGCTGTGTAATTAGGGAGGAGAAGGACATCTAGTCATCTTTAGAATTACACCTTGAAAAGGATAGGAGTCAAGAGGCTGAGGTCTTGGTTACCGATTCTGTAACTAAATTAAGCTTCATGAACTTAGAGAGATGTCAATATCTGATCTCAATATGTAAGTTTCCAGTATTCATAGATACAGAGAACAAACTGATGGTTGCCAAATGGGAAGGGTGGAGGGTTGGATGGAAAATGGTAAGGGATTAAGATGTTCAAACTGCCAGTTTTAACAGCTGTCACAGGGATGTAGAGTACAACATAGGAAATATCGTCAAAAATATTGTAATAACTATGTATGGTGTCAGAGGGGTACTAGACTTATTGGGGTGAGCACTTTATAAGTTATCTAAATGTCTAATCACTATGCTGTACACCTGAAACTAATATAGTATTGTATGTCAACTTTAATTGAAAAAAATTTTAATAAGAAAATGTTTAATATACACTTTACAAATGCCTTAGTGCCATCATTTGTAAAGTAGGGCTTACAACATCTCCTATAAAGCACTTTTCCAAACTTTAGTCATATAAAAACTGTCTTCATAAAAAAATAATAATAATATATCTTTATTATTTTTGCCACATCTGGTTTCTCCTATAAAATTATTTTCTTAACGTGTTTTTCTTGCAGACAACTCAATTTTTAGATTTAAATAATTTATTAAAAATATTAAATCACTGCCATAAACACTACTAGTATCGCTCGCCATCAATCCTACTAACAGTAAAAATGAAAAAGTAATGAAGACAAAATGACATTGAATTCTTTCTAGATACTGCTGCCTGCTAAAGACTAAGAGCCTGTGTCCTGTTTTCTTTACTAAAAAGGAAGATTGGGAATTATTGGAGAGGTGTTAAATCAGGCTAACATCACACTGTGACTCTTCATTTGATATCATTGAGATTTAAGAAAATTGGAATAGAAATGAACTTTCACTATGTGATTCAGTATTTTATAATGTTGTGTCTGTATAATGCTTAAAATAAATGTAAAGCCCTACATAATACACATCCTGGGAAACATTGTCTTCAAGTACCTGGATGAGATGAGACTATGTAGATGATAATAATAACAGCAGCTACCAGATACTGCAGCATTCGCTTTAGCAGTTTAATACACATAATCTCCAATCTTCACAAACACTGCAAAAAAGGTGGTTATTATCCCCATTTTGTAGATGAGAACACTGAGGTAGCAATTACATAATTGCCTCAAGATGACAAAGCTATTAAGCGGCAGAGCTTGAATCTGAAGGAGGGTCTGTCTGGCTTCAGAAGACATTAGCAAGTCTGAGAAAGTCTCACTTACTGTTGGTGGTGACATAAAAGAGGACAGCTGCCCTGGAAAGCAGTAGGACGATTTGCTAAAGCTACACATATGCATACCCTATGACCCTACTCACGTGGAGTGAGTACATGTGTCTGCACAAAGGCTTGTACACGAACGTTCACAGTACATAAATTCATAATTGACAAAAATTGAAAACAGTGTAAACATCCGTCAAAAGGTAAATGGTTAAACAAACAGAATACTCTTCAGTATCAAAAAGGAATCAGCTACTGACATAGGCAACAAATGAATTTCAAAAGCAATATGCTAAGTATGTACTGTAGCATTCTGTTTACAGAAAGTTCAAGAATAGTCTCAACTGAACTGTGGTGACTAAATTCAGAATAGAGGTTACTTTTGGGCAGGGGAATTTACAGGAACGGGGCACAAAGGAGGTTTCTAGAGTGAGGGAAACATACTACACCTGCATCTGAAGATATAGATTATATCTATATGATGCTTATCTAGGTATGTATCCATGTAAAAACCAACCGAATTATACATTTAAGATTTGAGCACTTTATTCTGTGTAAACTATACCTCAGTTAAGTAGTGGGTGGAAGGTCTTTAGCTCTATACAAAAGCAGAGATACCTCCTGTTAGAACTCGAAGCACATTGACAAGCTTTTTTGAAATTCTCCTGCATCCGAGAGTCAAAGGGAGCCCAACTGCACTTGGGGTTTCATTTCGTAAGCCTAGTCTTAGGCCTCTTTCTTAATTACACCTCCCCGGACAATGCATTTCAATATACTCAAGCTCAGAGGCTCTGTCTCGCTTATCTTTCTGTCCTCAACTGCATCTTCCATTGGCCCTTAATTGTAGTAGCTCCCGATAATTATTTGCTGGATCGAATTTTCATTCGAACGCCATTTAAATACTTAGGGCACGATAGTTTAATAAAGAGTTAAAATCAAAATTTAAATGAACAAATGCAGCTTAACTCTTATTTATTTCCAAAGTCCACCTCCCCCACCCCCGCTTATGTCCCCCAATTCAGCCATTATGGATTACAGTTTTAGGGAAAGGGGAGAAGTCTTTAAAAGGACAAGTCAAGTGTCAAACAGCTCCTAAAAAGGAATTTCTTAAAGTTCTGTCTGTAATTATTGTGCCACAGAAGATGAGGTAGAAGAGCAAATAAAGTTTTATTATTAATTAAAAGCCCTACAGCAATAAAAGGAAGGGAAAAATAGCAATGCTCTATTAGTCGCTGTCAGTATATCTTTAGCTCCAGATGCTAATATATTTTGTTCCTAAATAAGAAAAAAAAATGAGTCAATAAAAAATTGGACATTGAGCTTCTAATGAGTGGTCTGAGGAGTGATTAAGTTTGATACAAAATATCCCCCAAGTTCTTCAGTAATGACCTTGGTAGTCATGGGAAAGTGTGAAGAATAGATTCTGATGAGAAGGGCCAGGGAGGGATGCTTTTGACTGAGCCCTAGTCCTGGATCATCTTACTTGTTCAGATAACCCACTGAGATCCCATTTGGTCCTTGGTGCTTTGGTTCTCCCTTTTTGGGAAGACACCTGAAGATGGGATACTGGTAGAAGTCAAAGCCATTGTCCTTATAGTTTTCATCCATCTCAAGGAAGAATCCTTAGACCATTACAGTACCCTGACCTGGGACGAAGAATGAGAATTGAGGTGGGGGTGGAAAGTAGGTGCCACAGCATCCTTCTTTGCCTATATCTTATTTAACCCTTACATCCAACATATACGTCTGTTTTCCTTTTTAAAGAGCCTGGTGTTGAAGTCAAATTAATAATGGCTACCATTTATTGAGTATGTACAATGTGCCAAGTACTGTACCAAGCGATTTACATTATCCTATGTAATCTTCATGAGATAGATGTTATCCTCATTTTATAGCTAGAGTAACTGGGGCTCAGATAAGTTTGGTAACAAAGGTTATGTGGCAAATAAGTCATAAAGCTAAGACACGAACTCAGCTAAGATATGAGCCTGACTCCAAAGCCCGAGTAAGTTAGAAAAGATTGAAATGAATGGTTTCTCCCCATTCTATATGCCTTGGGTTACAACAGGAGCCAACAGGGATTTCTATTATACAGAAATGGATGGAAAGCCTACTAGAGACTGAACCATGATCATCCTCTCGCCACTAAAAATAAAAGATAACCTCAGTTCCTGGAGAGAGTTAGTGCGATAAGTGTTATGGTCACAGAATGAAACTGAAGGGAGCCATCTTATGGATTTATCATGCCAGTTTCAAAAGTTCAAGCCTCTCAGAACTCACTGGACATCCAAAGGGAGACAATGCTCACAGCACCTTAGCAGTCCATCATTCAGGGTTCAGCACATTGGTGGCAGTTCCCTGTAACATCTTCCCCCGGAATTACCTAAAGAATAGGAATTGTTCAGATTTCATGATTTGGATTCTGAGCACTGCCGTATATGAGGTCAGGGAAAAAAAATCACAAAGTGAACCTCTATCATTTCCCCTTACGTTGAAATAAATGAAAATCCCTGCGCTAGAGTAATTTTCGCTCTCCTCTTCCTGGGAGATCTGACAGCATCCACAACACTCATTTCATTATATATCTCTCAAGTGCTTCATAAGGATAATCACTCAGCACCTCAGGTTAACACAATGCTGTTTATCTCTTGTTTCCAAGAACCTAGGGTGGTTTTGTTCTTGTCACGGCCTCTTTGCCTGCAGTCTCATTTCTCCATTTTGCAATGGACTAAGAACAATCCCGTGTGAAAGCTCCTGCCTAAAAGGTGATGTAAAAATGCGTGCCAAATGTGTTCATTGCATACGAGATCAGAATTTGTACTTGTTCTTGGTAGAGGTTTCAGTGAGAGAGAAGGAAAATACGGGCAAAGACACCATCTGCTATGGACTGAATATCTGTGTCTCCCCCACACATTCATACGTTGAAGCCTGATCCCCAGTGTGATGCCACTGGGAAGGGACTAGGTTCAGATGAGGTCATGGGGGTGGAGTCCCCACGATGGGATCTGTGGCCTTACAAGGGGATGAAGAGCCCAGAGCTTTCTCTGCCTTGTGAGGACACAGTGAGAACACTATCTGTGGATCAGGAAGCAGGCTCTCCCCAGACACAGGATCTGCCAGCACCTTGAGCTTAGACTTCCAGCTCTAAATGATCACTTCTGCTTAACTCAAACCCTTGTCAACTCTTGTTTGGCTCTCATCTCATGTCTCCTTTCTTCAACACCATCCTCTTTCCTTCTCGCCTCATACACATCCTGGGGGCATACCTATCACTCCCCTTGCTTGCCACAGTAAGATTTTTGAGTTTAGAAGTTAACAGAGGTCCCAAGAGATTCTTATAAAGGCCACACATTTCAGTCCACTTTACCAGCGTATCTTAAAATGATGTCTCTCGACAAGCTCTTAGCCAAACAATGAAATGGTGCCTTGTTTTCTCTTTGCTATAACTTCTTGTATTTCACTCCAGAAAGCCTGTCTGTTCCTGGTGTGAGGAAACATTTCTCAGAATGCCTAACTGTAATGCCTTTTATTTTATGTGTTTTAACAGCACAGTGGTCCCATCATTAGTTCTAGGACTAGATACCCAATGAATGCCTATTAATTTGCATTTGCTGGGAAGCAGAACTTTAGTGGGCCCTGGACAGTGATAAAATACTCCCAAGGGGACAGCACATTTTGAAGACTCTTCCTGTGTACCTTCAACACAGTGAGGGAAAGCACATTCGGTTTCTGCCCAAACAAGCTTTACTGCCTGGCTCTGAAGCTTTCCACTTATATCTCAAGCAGATTTCCCAGGTTTAATTCTTAAGAAAGATTAATAATATATCAGGAACATAAAGGCAATGGGAGCATAAACTTAATGGCAAACATATAATCAATGTTTCATAATGTTTTCAGAATAGGAGGCTATGTAAGGTCTGCTCTCTATAATTTCTTTCCCAGACCTCATAAATAAACAATGACTCTTTTTCCCCATGTTCAGCTGATTTATAGGCAGATCTTTAAGCAAAGTGCTTCCATTCATTACTAATGCATTGCATAATGCGCTGTAATAACTGAATATAGCTTGAATATGATCGTTTACCATATTAATAAAGCATCAATGTAATTTAAAGCAACAACCCTTTCATTTTACACAAACAATCTCTGGGTAAGAAACAGGAAGAAGTAAGCAGGACAGAG
>CM053501.1:4268514-4319205 GCA_028627145.1 Eidolon dupreanum | reverse complement strand
AAACAAACAAACAAACAAACAAACAAACAAAACCCTCCATATACCCAAACCTACAGAAATTATTCTATGAATTACACCTCTGATAGCCTGGAGATGCCTATGTATAAAACATGACACACATTAATCACTTCAATTAATTCCCTGTGTCTAGGCATAGGTGCTCCTAGAAAGTGGGGACGATGAAAGCTTTGGTTTGGCAGGTTTCTCTTTGCCCCCAAAAAAGTCTTTCAGAAAGGAACAATGACACAAGTAACCTAACCCCACTACAACACTCACCGCAACAGGGCTGCTCAGCCTCAGCATTACGCTCAGCACACTGCGAGCTGGATGACTCTTTGCTGCAGGGCCGTCGTCTGCACTGTGGGGTGTGAGCAGCACCCCTGGCCTCCACCCACGAGGTGCCAGTAGCACCCACCACCACCTCCACCACCACCTCCCAGTTGTAACAAATGAAAATATCTCCAGACATTACCAAATACTCCCAGGGGACAAAACTGCCCCGTATGAGACCACTGCCCTACAGCAGGAGGCCTTCAGCCGTACTGATTTTGCCTGAGCGTTAACTTAGTAAATCACCCCTGAATCACATCCCACTCACACCCACCACCGTTCACATGAGCGACTGGTCACCCTGTGGAGTGAAATCAGCTCAACCCTCATCACACATAGAAAAGCAACCGCATCACCAGAGACAAAATTGCATGTGTTTGTGTTTATCATTTTAATTAGAAACAACTCCTCAGCACAAAATGTCATCCAGGGTCCTCCGATGCTGCGTGCTTTTGACTTCCTCCTAGCTCACCACAGCAACTCCTCCATCTTCTTAGCCAACTCTTCGCCTCCTGCTTACTTTCCCCTCCACTGAGTCCCTCGGGTCACAGACCCAGGACATCATTGTCTTCTCTCTTCATCCATGGCTTTACATAACCCCAAAGTTTTGCATCTGGTCTCGACTTCCACTCTGCATTCCAGACTAATACATCCAACTCTCTACTTGGCCCCTTCCTGGGATGTCTCCCAATGTCTTATACTTAACAAATTTAAGAACCATCTCTTGATTTTTCTCCCCCAAACTGCTTTAAATCGCTCTTTCCCCATTTAAGAAAATGGCACCTATATCACTGAAGTTAATCAGACTCGGAAAACTAGGAGTCGTCCTTCAGCATCCCTTTGCTCCTTTGCCTCCCCCTAATCTTATCTATTAGCTCATCCTGAATCCAACTTTTCTCTCTGTCGCTCTCCGCTGCTGCTACTGCCCCAGACTCGGGGCCACCTGGACAAGTGTCTGCTGGGAGGACTGTCTCCAGGAAGTGTTGTTTAACTCCAGGAAGCATGTTTACGTTGTTCTATAGATGAACACGGGACCCCCTGGAGTTTTGCCATGATCAATTCACAGCACCATATACATCAGTTCTGAGTCGCTAGTCCAAGTCACCAACATCTCTCTCCAGAATTAAGGCTACAACTTCCTAACAGGACTCCCTGCTTCTACTCTGTCCCCGACAAGCCACTCTCCAAACGAGGATCAAGAGCGATCTTTTTAAAAAGTTGTATCACCCTCCAACTTAGAACCCTTCAGTAGTCTCTCATTGCTCCACACACACACACACACACACACACACACACACACACACACACTCACACACACCACACACACTCCAAACCCTTCTCTGTGACTCCCGGACTTGCCAGATCCAAATCACCGAAATCCCTCCAGTTGTATCTCTTGACCCCTCGGCTTCATCCTAACAAATTCTCTTCCAGTTTCCCAACTATAACAAACCCGCTCCCGCCCCAGGACTTTCACACCTGGTACGCTGCCTCAGTGCCCACGACACGTGCACAAGTGCACCCTTCTCACTTCCCAGCCTCGATCTGAGATGTCCTGGCCCATCAGATACTTCCTTTTTCCCTTCTTTACCACGGCACCTCATTCCCCTCAGGTCGCTCTTCACATTTGGACCATATAATGTCACCTTTTCTTGTTCACGATTGTGTTCCCAGGACTCAGTACGGCACCAGGGTCATATCGGGTACCTAATAAATGCTGCTTAAGTTAAATGAATACGTAAATCCCACCACTAGGAGACAATCATTGTTAATACTCTGTTGTGTGCCATTTCTAAACCTGAAGCATATTTAACTTAAATAAGCGTGTTGTTTCGTCATTAACCCTAGGACTAAAGATATAGTGAAAAAAGAAAATACATGGACACTTAGTATACATGATTTGGGTATCAGCTCAAGTGTCATCTCCCTAGGGGACTTTCAGTCACACCAATCAGAGGAGACCTCACCCTCGGTCCTCACCACATCACCTCGTCTTAGTTTCTTTACAGCATCGCCACCAGCCAAATCATCCTTTATTTGTGTGTTTGCTTACCTGTCTCCCCTGACTAAAACACAAGCTCCGTGAAGGCAGGGGCCAAGTTTGTCTTGTTTAACGCTGAAGGACTAGTGCCTTAGCAGGCCCTGGCGAAGAGCAGGAACTCGATAAATGTTTGTTGAATGATGAATAAATGTTTGATGCTTTTCTGCCCAGGAAGCACTCTGAACCAGACGCGAACTGTCAAGTGGACTCAAGGACGAGCCTTTTAATTGCACTTAACATTTCAAGATCGTCACCAGCCTCACAGAGGCAATGACATGCTAAAGATGGGCTCGGTCCACAGCTGTCCCATGCACTTGGCTCCAGCCCTAGCAAAATGTAGAGTGACATCTGTACCAAGGCAGGATGAAGGTTTGGCCTTTCCGGTCTGAAAACGGGGCTCCATGTCTCATCTGTCGAGGAGAGCAGCTCCTGGCTCCTCCATTTGCTAATCAGACTGACAGCAAACTTGAGCCAGCATGTTGATGCTGTGGTCCCAGGACCACATGACATAAAAATAAAGACGCTGCCAAGGGAAGTAGCAGAGCTAGAGAAAGAGGCCAAGACTGTCTTGAGTCAGAGGGAGGGCAGGAAGAGAGTCCAGGGAATACCAATACACAATATGTTCAGGATTTTTCCTTTTTCTTATTCTAATCCTTGGCAATATGGCTCATTTCATCAGCCTAACTAGGAATAAAAAAAAAATGATGCTTCATTGTCTCAGCTGATAACACTGCAACCAGACGTCACAGACCAGTGACTCCTAGGCCAGGTCTAGCACCTAGATATTTGGCCTGTGAGGCATTTTTTTAAAAGTTCAATGATTTGCCAAAATTCCTAAAATGGAATAAATATGTGTGTGTGTGTGTGTGTGTGTGTGTGTGTGTGTGTGTGTGTGTGTGTGTGTGTAACTTATAACTTTCTGGCTTCTCTTGTAAAATTAGAAGGTCCTGCAACACCGAACCCATATTCCCATATGCCAACATCAGCAGGACCTGATGAGTCCTGTAGGCTTCAGACAAGGAATATGTCTCCAGTCCTTCATTTCCTACCTGGTCCCCTTCCAAACCCCTGAGGGCATCTGAATTCCTGATCCATGATTCTCAAAGGAGGAGAAGACATATTCCCCTGACTTCAGATTTCCAGGGAAGAAAGAGTGTCTGTTAAGATGTCCATGCCCTTGGGAAGACATCCAAAGAGTTAAATAGATCCCCTATCTCCGCCCTGTCTTCACTCCCCCATGCAGGGCAAGGGGAAGTAATCTGACTTGGGAGATCCCTAAGGTTTTGCCCTCCAGTGGGTGGGACTCAGCTTGCCTCAAGGGCGAGAAAAAGGGCTCCGCCCACTCTCTCATTCGGTGGTCCCCCCAGAGCTGTGAGGTAAGGAAGCCAGGCTTCCTCTCTGTTTCCTAGCAGTCAGCACACCCCAGAAAGGGCCCCAGGGTCCTCTCTGGCCTCCTTCAGTGAAGACGTCAAGATGCTACAGCAGATGACTATCCTCCATTGAGTTCACAGGATGAGACAGTTCAAAAGCTGCTTTGCCACCCAATGCAAAGTGGGTGGTCCAAGACCTAGATACTGAAGGCAACAGAAGACATCAGATCCAAGCTGTCTTCTCCAGTCCGGTTTTGCCAGGGAACCAGATACGTTGAGACTTGACAGGTCTTAGTAAAAAAAGTGACATTTCGTGTTTCCACCTAGTTCCTTGTATGTGCTCCCTGATTATTAGTTTTCAGAATCCTTATCCTACAATATGTCTCAAAATAGAGTTCTTCCTGGGATCTGGGGGCTTCTTAAAGCCACAGTTAAATACGGTACGTCTTCCTGAAGTAGTCCTTTTACCCAAAGATTTGGGAAGCGTGTTTTCATGTTTTCGAGCTCCTGAAAGGCTTTTTCATAGGCATGCCCAAGCACAATAATCTAAATATCACTTTTCCAGGTTCACCGATCTCACGGAGTTTTTCACATTTGAAATTATGAAGCATGTAACTTTTATGTGCAGGGAGGCAATGGGATAATTAGGTGCTTCCAGTTACGAGGGTATAATCTGGAGATGCATTCAGGAGGAGCAAAGATGATGATGATGTTGCCAGGTCTCCACATGGCTGGTGCTAATCCAAGGAGCTGATGAGCTCCAGCAAGGATTTCTCCGAGGGATTCTGAGGATCTCAGTGTACCTAGATTTTTAATGAGGCTTTCTACTATATGTTCCCATTTTTCCACCACGTAATTATACAGAAAATCCACAGTTCTTTCGCTAGTCAGATTCCTGCCACAACTTCGCTTAATGTTTTATCTCCTCAACTTAACATCCATTTCACACAATAGTGAGTAACCGATAACACAAATACACCCAAACTTATTTTTTTGTGTGGATTTGATGGATTTAGTGTCACTCTTCAAGTACCTTTTTGCAGATAGTTGCTTACAAATTATATTGTCTACTTGGAATATGCCTTAGGGTTTAAGAACCAGAAGCTTGATGACTAAGCATGAAACCAGTGAAAACAAGCACAGTGATGAGAGAAATTTAATATAGCCTGGAATCAGACTGACAGCAAAAGCAAAAAATAGCCCTTCCTATTAACACTCCCAAACTGGTGATAGGTTACAAGTACAAACTTAGAGAGTGTAAATTGTAACCAAATATACCTACTTAAAACGAGGGTTTAAGATAAACACCCGCAATGCCCAGATTTTGGTCTCTAAATACATTTCCTGATAGAAGGAGCCTAGGCTTTTTGCAGACATAGCTGACCTGAGGCCTGGAGCATAAAGTGTGTATAAGATGAGCCCAGAATATTTTATGCTGGAAAGAAAGGCAGCTATATGAATTGAATGAGGTCAAAACAAGAGGATACAGAGACTAGCCCAGCCTGAAGGGGCTCCTGCTAAAAACCGAGACCTTTCATTCACACAAAAGGCTATTATTATTATGCCAGTTATTTATCTATTGCCTCTTAGCTCTAATTCCACCCTTTTCTATTCTGTATGGGATGCTAATTGGGACTCTGCACACCAAATCTCACAGACTCCCTCGCCAGCTGACTTCCGGTTGGGTTCTGCTAATAGGAGATACTAGAGGAAGAAGGGTAAGAGTGTGTGTGTGTGTTTTTCTTCTACTAATATCATTCCAGCAACATTCCAGCTCCAATATCCAGTTTCTTTCAATGCCAGCACTGAACCCTTCTTCTCTAGGATGCTCTCCAGGATGAAACCAGATCTCCAAGCCACAGATGAATGAAAAAATGTCCACTAATGGTGTGGCCATTTTATTTCACTTTGCTTTCTCTAATGACAATAATATTGTCTTATATATAATTATAAATATAAGTTATATTTGTAAAGTTATTTATAAAATAACTTTAGTTATAACTAAAGTTATAAAATAACTAAAAAATTTTCCACAACATTTTTTACATGTTTTTTTTGTTGTTGTTTAAATCAAACATGATAGCCCATGGGAAAGAAATGTTTGCCTTTGGGCATATATGGCTTCATTTCATAATTATACACCTTGAAGACATCAGCAAAGATTGCATTATTCATAATGACACTTTGTCCTAAGCAGCCCTTCCCTTGGTTTTCTTGTTGCTCAGTGAGGTGATTTAAAAAAAAAAAAAAGAAAAAGACATTATCTTCGGTGGTTTGAATCCTAGCTTTTTAATAAAACTAGGAGACAACTTGAAAGCTTATTCAATTACACGGCTAGCTACTGAAGAAAGGAGTTGGTTGAGAGTTTTTTAAACTTAGGACTAAATTGTTATGTTTCTTCTCAGAGATTAAAAAGACATTAAGATAAAGTAAGATCTGGAAGAGGTGAATTAATTCCATGCTCAGTGTCAAGGAGAGAAGTATGGAGTCATTTTGTTGAGCTGTTTCTTTCCAAGCCTGAACTTCAGCAACAGCTGTAAAGTTATACCGGAGACATCTGTAGAGGTCGTTGAAATAGAAATCGTAGCAGGAACTAGAGGATGAGGGTTCGTTGTGTACAATGTGAGTTGCCTGTGACTCTTAGTTCATCTATATGCGATAAAAATTAGAGCCTTCATAGTTTTAAAAGTCATCAGCTACTTTCTTCACTGCAAAAGCCCTATGATGAGTATTTCCTGGAACAGTCCTCTGATTCAGACCTTTCCACGTGGTGTGTGAGCCAAGCAACGTGACTAGAGGGTACATCTGTCAAAATTGCCACCGGAACCACGCTGCACTGTTTCACTTCTCTGGAAGCTTCTGTGGGCTTCTTGCCTCTGTGGCTCACCTGACATGCCTCACCAGCCAGTGAGTAAATGAGTCTTTTCTGTCCACACATCCTCAATTGCTACATCAAGGCAGAAAGGAGAGAGAGTCTGGGTACCAAATATTTCTCCTTCCTCAGCCCTCTTCAAATCGGCTAATCAAATAAGACAGAATAGTCTTCGAGATTCATAAAAGTGATCATGAAAATTTTCAACGTCTTCGCATTGCACTTTAAACAAAATCCAGGTCTCTGATCGTGGCCTGGGGGTCTTCGAGATCTGATTCCAAATGCGTCTCATCTCACTCTCCACATTCCAGCCACGCTGGCCTCCTCTCTATTCCTCCGAGAGACAAGCTTTTCCTGACTCGGATTCTTGGCAATTTCTCTTCGCTCTGGTCGGAAACCTCTTTCCCAGCTCCTGGTAGGCTGGCTCCTTCTCATCCACCAAGTTCCTTAAAACATCCGTGTCCTCAGGAAATAGTCCCTGACTACCCCTGGCTGTGTTCTATCACAGCATTGCAAACTCCCCTAGAACACTGTCCACCGTCTGTGATTACGCCTTTAGGAAATGACTTAATTAACACCCATCTTTCCTGCTCCAAGGTAAGCTCCCTGAGAGGAGGAATCACAACTACCTAGCCTAAGGGCTGGCCAGCTTTCTCTGCAAAAGACCACATAATAAATATTCTGAGATTTGCAGACTATACAGTCTGTGTCACAACTACTCAGCTCTCCTGTCGTACTGTGAAAATCGTCACAGACGATTCATTACTTAATGAGTATGGCTGCATTATAACAAAACATTTACGAGATCATATGATGGGCTCGATTTGATCCCCTGGTTGTCGTTTTCAAATGCAGACTCTACCCCACTGTCAGCATCTTGCATGACACCTATCACATAGCGAGTGAGCCAAACAGTCATTAGATGAATGAAGCAATGAATGAATGACCTGCATCGTCAGTTTCAGTTGAGGTTTCGTTGAGCTGGGGCTTCAGAGTTGGAGTTTTTCTCCATACTGGACTTGAAGTCTTTCCTCTGGTCAATTTCATTTCTTTCTCTTCTTCAGCATTTCCCGGCCTGACTCTCACTGACCTTGTGACAAGTCACCCTCCCTCCTTGAGCCTCACTAAATCCAATCTCAGAACTCTTCTTCTGCTGCTCGGTAATGTCTAGATTCATCTTTCACTGACTTGCACCAAACGTGAACATTTTACTCTTAGCGTTTCTACTCCACTGTACTTGGCAGTCAGCGGCACAACACGTTTGCAGTAAAAGGAAAGAACATAAGGAAGGACTATGACTTCTGTGTGCGAAGACTGGCACATCATTTCTGAATGGAGATTTGCCACTACCTGTTAAAATTGTGACTATGCTTTCCCCTTCACCCCAGCCACTCCTGGGACTTTCCTCATCGCTCCCTGTGCCTGTACCTTGATTCTAGAATCTGACGTAGCGTCAAGAGAGGCAGAGTGTCTCCTCTTGTGCTTGGCCAACTATCCACACCAAGTGCCAATGACATCCACACTGCCTCACCTTTGGTTAGCTTCATCCTCTGCTGCCTCTAAGCCAGGCTTGAAGACCTCATACAGAACTCTCGTAGGAATGGTTGTAGCGTCTTGTCGTGGGCGGCTTTGGCCATGGCCTCCAACGGTTCCCATCTCCTAGATCCCACCTCCCGGTATTCATGCCCCTTTGTAATCTCATTCCCTTGAGTATAGACTGGACCTAGTGACTTGCTCTGACAAACAGAATATGGCAAACATAATTGGGACATCGCTTCCAAGATTTACTTACAAAAGACTGTGATTTCTCTCTTGCCAGCATGCACTCTCTGGCTCTTCCCATGAACCCTAAAAAAAAAAAAGGCCAGCTGCCATGTTGTGAGCTGCCCTGTGGAAAGGCCCATCTAGCAAGGACGTGAGGGTGGGTTCTGACCAACGGCAAGGGAAGAATTGAAGCCCTCGGTCCAGCAGCATACAAGGAACTCGTTCCTCCAAAAACCACTGCAGGAGCAGCCTTGGAAATGGATCCTCCCCCTGGTTAAGCCCTGAGAGGACCACAGCCCTGACTGACACCTTGACTGCAGCCTTCTTAGAGACCCAGAATCAAAGGATTCCTGACCTGCTAAGGATGCCTGCTAAGATTCCTGACCTACACAAACTGTGAAATATTCAATGTTTCGCTGATTTAAAGACAAATCTTTCCCAAGCTGTTTACTTGTCTTCTGCACCCATGCCATCAACCCGCCCTCATTCATCTATTCTTTCATTTGTTTAAACAGAGGTTTACTGGCCTCAAAAGCACAAAGCATAGTGACTACTGCATCTCACTCCATCTGTGTATCTGTGCCCTGATGTTCTTTTTTCCTCTGACCTGAGCCCTACTCTTATATTTGCATATGAGGCTAAACGTTTGCTCTTGTAAGCCACCATGTCTGGGGCAATTTGTTATGTGGTGTTAGATAGCTAATGAATCCTCTCTACTCAGATGCCAGCCAGGCATACTTGCCTAGGGTCTTGATGCCACCCAGCTGCACTGCAGGAAAACAGAGCTGGCTTTCCTTCCTACTGACATCAGAGGCATTCTCTAGTCTGGGCGTGGGGGCAGCCCTAACCCTCTCCTTGCATGGCTAAGACACTTTCAGTACACCTCTGAATCACCTTCCCCCTGCCATGAACTCCTCCATGACACCTCTAAATTCTCTAAGGGTTAGACTTTTTTAAAACCAAAGCCAGAAAGACTTGCAGGTGACTTCTGTTTTGTGTCCAGCCATGCCCATCCCATGAGGTGGTAGAGAACAGAGCTAGTTACCTACCTTACTTGGACAGGGGCAGCTTAATGTGCTCCATGTCATCCAAATTTGGTGACACTTTTGGCCTTAAATTTCTATTGCTGTTGTAACATTGCTTTCCAAGTAAGTAAATAATCCATCCAGAGTTGTCCTAGCATTTGAGCATCAGCATTTCATAAAATGTTCTTTTTGACAAATACTTATTATTATTATTTCTGATGGGAGGAGAGGTGGCATACTAGATTTGCAAGGTCCTCTTCAAAAAAGTTTCTGTGATCAATTAAGAAGATACTGTGCCCTATAGGTTTCTCTTAGAGATTTACCAAACATAGCAGCAGATTGAAGTGTTCCGATAAAGAAACCAGTTTGTTTAGCCTAAAATTTCCAAAATTCGTGGAATCTTCTGTTCCTTTTAGAAATAAAAAAGCGTCTGGGTTCCCGAACCTTCCACACTGCTTCACCACTCCATGACTTTTCCTGTGATGTTCCCTGAGCCTAAAACGTCCTCCTCCCAGTGCACCCTGGGCTACAAGCGAAAAATCAGCAAATCCCAGGTTAGACGTTAGCGGCTTCATTGTGACCTTCACCACACCCCAAGAAAGTGACACACAGCCCTCCCCGAGGCCATCTGTAAGCCTGGCATTCGATCCTGCATCGCATTTCTCAGGCTCTGTTCTCTCGGGCATCTGTTCTCATGCCTGCCCCACCTCATAGCCCAGAGGCCACACGGAGCTGGGCTGTGCCTTGTTCTGCACCCCGGCATCTGGCACAGTCTTGCCACAGTGCAGAGACCTTTACTTGGCTTATCTCAGGTGGTCCCCACAGCCAGCCTGTGGTCATCTCCATCCTGTGTGACAAAACTGAGGTGAGTAAGTGGTGGTGCTAAGATCGTTACCCAGTCAATGGAGAGCCAAGATTCCCATACCTATCCACCAGCCTATGCTCTGTAAGGAGGGCTCGGGACAAAATCGAAAAGGCTATGCCTGACAACCAAAGGCAGCAGCCCCTGCAGGAAAAATGCCACGGACTTCGAAGTCAGGACAGAGAGCCCCATCCCCCCGGGGGACTGTAAGTTTGGTGAAACACAGTGTTGACTTCTGAGAGTTTACAGCTGTTTTCTAGAGTTTTCCGGCTCAGAGCTAATCCCAAACAGAAAGAGAACGAGCGTCACAGGTTTTGAAAGTGCCCTTCTGTGCATGCCAGAGCGGTCACGGTCACAGGCCACGAAGCAAATCCCTCTAACGCTTTGTGACTTGGGGCTGGGAGATTTGTCCGTCAGCCTCAGCCCTTCATTGTCCATCTTCCCCTCCCTTGTCAAAGTCATTTGACAGCCATAGCAGCCAAGACATTCTCTTTCTCACTGGATTTGTACCCTTCCTGCCTCGCGGTCACCCCATGCCTCCTTTCAGCCCATCCATCTTCCTCTAAGGCGGGTTTTATTTCTGGCGTTGGTCTTATTCAAAGTTCTCACTACTTGAATCTCTCTCGCTTGTACTTAAGAGTTTATCATATTTCCCATTTGGCTGCCTTCACTGCCGTCATCCGTCTCATTCCAGCAAACACGTAACAGTACTCCCCGCTTCCCCCACCCCTGGTCTCTCTCATCGAGCTTACCCTCATGGCTGTCTTGTTGCGAATATGGGTCATTTACTTTGGGTCTTTTTAGCCAGGCACATCTGTCTTCTTGCTTTGTTTGGGATCTTCATCCCCCTTTCAATAATTTGCTTCATTCTTTTCCTTTCTTCCCCAGTTTTTCAAAGATCTCATCCCTGGTGTTTATGAAGATGGGTTTGCTAAGTGTCTTTTCTGCTCCCTGTGCCTCCGTGGTTTTCCCTGAATCACACAGTCCCTGATCAGCGAGGCTAACCGTGTCCATCGCACTGTAGGAGCAGCTATCTCAGAGAGAAGATGGACTGTGCCTCCAGTTTGTCTCATAAAACCCTACGTGGTTGGGGCAAGAATGAGGGGACAACCTCCCAAGAAATGTCCCCTTCACCCACAGTGGGCTCACTGGCCCCCATGCATGCATGGTAGGAAATGTGCTTTTAAGACAGACAGGAAAAACACCCACGCTTCTCCTTTGCCAAAAGCCCTCAGAAGACCTCAATCTTTCTACCTGGTTGAAGGTTGCTTCCAAGCACGCTAGGAAGACCTGTGACTGACAAAGGTGTAAAAAACGCAGACCTGGGGCTGCAAGAAAGGAGGAGGAACACCTCCTCACCCACACCTAGGAGCAGAGCTGTGCACCTTGGGGGACCTGATGGGCTGGGACTGAAAGGAACGTTCTCCCCTCTCCCTGAGTGCGGCACCAACCCCCAACCCTCGGGCCGATCGCCTCTTCTCGTGAGAGCAGCTCAAAAGAATAAGATGAGCATCCGCGTTAGGGAATCAGCATTCTGGCTGGAATGTTGACCCCACTCTGCTGAGCTCCAGGTTCTCACATGACAAACGGGAACAATGGTAAGTTATGGGAGGAAATGAGGCCGCTGTTAGAAAGTACTGTTAGAAAGCTTGGAACATCTAGGTGCAGCAATGAGCATTGCCCCTTTGCTTCACCATGAATGTGGCAAAAAAGAAAAAAGAAAAAAGCTATTGTCCGCATTATAACAGTATGGATAATAACATCTATCGAGTGTGTGCTGTCAGCGTTCTAAGCGCTCTACACGAATCAGCTCATTTCATCTTCACAACAACCCTATAAGAGAGATATTTCCATTTTATAGATGAGGGAGCCAAGGCACAGAGAAGGATAATAACTTGCCCAAGATTACACAACTGGTATGTACCCGTGTCGGGATGCAAGAAAGCTGAGTCCACAGTCATCATTCTCGGTCACTCTGCTCTTGTGCCTTCAGCTACTCTCCAGCCAGCCAGACCCAGCCCTAGACTTGGCAAGGCCCTCGGCAAACCCTGGCAAGCTTCTTTTTGTGTCTTCTTATATTGCCTGTTTCAAATCTGCCATTGTCAGAACATTCCTCCCCATCACAGGCATGCTGGCAACGATTTTAAGTGTATAATTAAATTCTTATTAACACATTACCAGAGTTTTTAAAACCATAGTGCTTAAATTAACCACATCAGAGTTCCATTTGCTGGCTGAAATGATAAATCATATGATCAGGACAATGAATACCACTACCTATTGGCTGGAATGTCTCCCAGTCTAAGGGATCAATATCATTCATTCATGCCCAGTCTTGAGCTACTGCAATTAAGTCATGCTGGGCACATTTTAAGCTTTTACATAGATTCTACTGGGTGTTTTTGTTCTAGGTAAATACTTTTTAATATGCAAATTCATAAGTCCTACAGATATAGTTCTCTGAAACAGAGTAGCCTCCCAAACTGGTTGTAAGTGACAGAAACTCAACTAAAACAAACTTAGGCCAAAAGTAGAAAAGGGAAAGACTGATCATATCAAAATGTTGGTGAGGATGTGGAGCAACTGAAACCCTCATAAATGGCCCACCGCTATGAAAAACAGCAAAGTGGTTTAGCGGTTTCTTAAAAAGTGAGGCATACACATACCATACAACCCAATCTTTCCGCTTCTAGGTGTTACCTGAGGTAAATAAAAGCACATGTCCATACAAAGACTCACACCCAAATTTTCATAGTATGATCATTCATAATTGTCAAAAACTGAAAAAAAAATGTCCATCAACAAGTAAATGGATAAACAGTGGAATACTTACTTAGCACATACACACACACAAAAGAATGAACCACTGATACAGGCTACGACATGAAAGAATATCAAAATAACTATGTTTAGTGAAAGAAGGCAGACCCTATCCCCAGAAAAAGAGTACCTACTGTATAATTCCCTTTATATAAATATTTAGAAAATAAAAACTAATCTATAGTGACAGAAGGCAAATAAGTGGTTGCTTGGGGTTGGGGGTAAAGAGAAGGATTACTACAAAGCTTCAGGAAATCTTGGGGTGTGCTGGATATGTTCATTATCTTGATTGTGGTGATGCCTTGATGTGTGTGTGTGTGTGTGTGTGTGTGTGTGTGTGTATTTACATATATATGAATATATATCACATATATACATATTCATCAAGTTATATACCTTAAATATGTTCAGATAATTACATGTCAATTATACCTCAAAAAACAAGGGAGAAGATGTTGGATCACAGAACCGTATATGCTTTATATCAAAGAGCAGATAAAAATCACTGACAAGTAGAACCAGAGATTCCTAAACCAACATGACACGTCTGCTTCTCAACTCTCCTCTCATGTCCGGGTGCCCCTGCAAGGTGGCCTTGTTCCAGCCTACTGCACACAGTGGGAAACGTGGTGGCCAGGAGCTCAGGGATAGCCTCTTACAAGCTCAGTCACCAAAGAACAAAAGAGTCTTCTCTCTCCCAGCTCCGGTTTGAAAAAGCCCAAACAAGGACTCTGAATGGCCAGCTCCTGTCACGTGCTCGTCTCAGGGGAAGAAAAGGTATGATTGGCCCAGCTTGGGACATCACTCACCCCTGGGATCAGTGGTTGGGTCTGTTTCTGAAATGGATCGAGGTTCAAACACAGCCACAAAAGAAAATCGCTGTGAGAAATGAAGATATTCCCTTTTTTGTCTATTCTACCCCTGTTAAAAGGGCTAAAATATATACATTTAAATTCATGCAATTTTTTAATTGTTTACTTTGCACAGGTTTCATGAATGAAGCAGAAATGTCTTCACCTTCAACAACTGCGAGATCCAAATCTTTGTGTCAGGCCACGAGGAGCTTTTTGTGTTATGTTTAAAGAATGATCCGGAAAGGCTCTTTCCCGTGTGAGGCTCTAAGTTGCAGATGACAAATCAATAGCACATGTATCTTCACTCCCCACCCAAGTCCACCACTAATAAATCAGATCTCTCTTTCCCACTGGAGCTGGACATGGTCTCAGAGTCATCTCGAGCAGATCCTTCAAGCATTCTTTACCTATCTAGCTACCCCCTGCTTTTCGAAAGTTCACTTTACACCACTTCGCTTTTATGAAAGACCTACATTAGTACCTGTTTTTGCTAATAGAAACCTGAAGAGGATGTTTACTTTAAAAAAAAATAAAAATAAAAATAGCGTTCAGCATTGTTTTGCAGGGATCAGTTATAGAGGCAACAGGCCCCTGCCTCCTTCCTCAAGAACAACACTCAGCATCAGGCTGCCGTAGCTTTGAACTGTGTCTGTAAGCAGTCTGGGCTTTAACCTGATTTATGTTGTGCATCCATGAGCAAGATGTGTCCTAAGGTCATAGCTTCTTCACTTTACGCCATTTCAGCTTACAAAAGGTTTTTTAGGAACACCCGACTTTCAGAGAGTGGGAAAAACCTGTAAACCCAGTTGCCATCTTTCTCATAAGCAGCCTCTCAGTTTGCCTTCAAATAGAGCTGCCCTAGATTCCACTCCTCTTCGGAGAACCCCCTTCCGTCCTCAAGACCCCTTCCCCATTCCCTGGGTAACCCCCTGCCTGTTGAAGGAACCCAATGACTGGTCCTTCCCAGACATCACCTATTACCAGCTGCGTGACGCTGACCAAGTTACATACACACTCTGTGCTAGTGCCTCTTTACGTGCACCTTCTGCCTGCTGCCTCCCTCTTAGAAGGACACTTGTGATTGCATTTAGGGCATGCCCAAGTAATCCAGGATGATCTTCCCATTTCACAATTCTTTACTTAATCACACCTGCAAAGTCTCTTTTGCTATATAAAGTACCATGCATGGGTTCTGGGGTATTTTGAGCTGGATATCACCCTACCACAGAGGAATTTATGAACCTTCCCCTGAACCTCTGGCAAAGCAAGAGTGGCTGAGATGCAGCACTGTACAGATTTGCTATAAAACTGCAGCTGCAGGATGAGAGGCCTGGAGCTCCACCGCCCCCTGCAGGACAGGAGGCCTGGTGTTCCACCACCCCCAGTGTAGATCTCCCAGTTCAATCTCCATAGAACAGATAGATCTGTGCTTGAAGAGCTCCACAGAATGCTAGGGATGAAATCAGAAAATTCCAGAGCTGAAAGAGATCATCTAGTCTCCCCCCTCCTCCCCTTTTCTATCTTAGAAATGAGGAAACTAAAGCTCATAGGAAAAAAGCAAATTAGTTAAGATTAAATGTATGGTTTGGGGAGGAGATAAGAAAAGAAAGTAAATCCAGACTCTTTCCATGATACCACACTGGATTGCCACTGGAATATTTGGGAGATATTTAAGGTATCCCCTCTGCACGGACTTTGAGCTCCAGGAGGACATAAATGAGCTTTATGTTATAGGTTTATATTACGCTGCTACACTACAGCACACTTTTTCAGTAAAGGTTCGGAGTAAATATTTAGATTCTGTGGGCCACATGGTCTCTAGCACAACTACTCAACTCTGCAGTTATGGCACAAAAGCAGTCACGGGCAATACATAATACTGAGCACGGCTGTGGTCAAATTACACGTTACTGACAAGGACAGTGGGCCAGATTTGGTCTGTTTTGCTGTTCGGCCATAGTTTGCTGACCCCTGGCATAGATGACATGAACGTTAACAAGCGAGTCACTATATGCTAAAGACTCAACCCGTGTTGTCCCATTTAATCCTCACAACTGCCTCCCATGTAGCAGGTATTATTATCCCATTTTACAAATGAGGAAACTGAGTCTCAGAAAACTGGTGACTTGCCAAAGGACACATCATAAGGGGCAGAGCCAGGATGATAGACCAGACTCCATCAGTTCAAATTCCCTATTTGTTTGTTTCTTTGTTTACCTCTAGACCGGTGGCCCTCAATCCTGGCTGCAATTTAAATTACTTAAGGAGCCTATAAATAATATCAATGACAATACCCACTTAAACCACTTAAATCAGAATTTTTGGGGATGTGCCCTGAGTATTCATATGTTTTTAAATTACCCCTGCATTTCTAAAATGTAGCCAGGGTTAAAGACTGCTGCTCTGAGCTGTAATGCTTGATTCCATGTTTAGCATGAAAATGAGGATGAAGAGAAGGATAATAATAATAGGGGAGGAAGAAAAGGAAGACGGACTGAGGTCAAGATATCCATGGCATACAAGAACATCCTGCTTTTTAAAAAGTCAATGGACCAACGCAAAACAAAAACAAAAACAAAAACAAAAAAAAAAACACCAATCCAATGGGCAGAGGACCTAAATAGACATTTCTCCAAAGAGAACATACAGATTGCCAATAGACATATGAAAAGATACTCAAGGTCACTAATCATTGGAGAAAGGCAAATAAAAACCACAATGAGGTATCACCTCACACCTGTCAGAATGGCAATCATCAATAACCAGCAAACAAGTGTTGGCAAGGATGTGGAGAAAAGGGAACTCTCGTACACTGTTGGTGAGATTGTAAATTGATGCAGCCACTGTGGAAAACAGCATGGAGGTTCCTCAAAAAATTAAAAATAGAACTACTATATGACCCAGTAACTCCACTTCTGGGTATTTATATGACGAAATCCAAATTACTAATTTTGAAAGATCTATATACCCCTATGTTCACTGCAGCACTACTTACAAGAGCCAAGACAGGGAAGCAACTCAAGTGTCTATCAATAGATGATCAGATAAAGAAGATGTGGTACATATACATAATGGAATATTACTCAGCCATAAGGAAATGAAATCTTACCATGTGCAACAATATGGATAGATCTAGAGGGTATTATGCTAAGTAAAATGAGTCAGACAGAGAGAGACCACATGACCTCATTTATATCTGGAATCTAGAGAACAAAATAAGCAAGCAAACAAAATAGAAGCAGACTCATAGATACAGACAATGAACTGATGGTTATCAGATGGGGAGGGGCCTGGCGGGCTGAATGAAAAAGGTGAAGGGATTAAGGAGTAAAAATTGGTAGTTACAAAATATTCAGAGAAGTAAAGTACCGCATAGGGAATATAGTCAATAATATTGTAATAACTACGTATGTAGTGCCAGGTGGGAGCCAAACTCACGGGGGATCACTTTATAAATTATATAAATGTCTAACCACTATGTGGTACACCTGAAATATAATATAAAATAATATGAATGTCAACTATAACTGAAAATTTTAAAAAATAATAAACAAATAACAAATTAAAAGTCAATATACAAAAGCCTCAAAATTTGTAAAACTGATAAAATATGGTGGATGGGCAATTTGCATTTCAAAAATTTTTTACTTGTAAGGATTTACTGCAGGTCTCTTTCAACATATATCTCTTTATGAACACCATAAATTGCTTGAGAAAGTCTGGGAGATAGGGGGCAGAAGTTCTAAACATTAAAATATTTAGTGCCATTGCTAGTTGACGATTAGCAGAAATGAAAATCAAGAATATTTCAAATTACAGTGTAGAAATGAGAAAGCATGTCTTAACCACACAAATTTGGAGCATGTCTTATTTCAACATGGGTATCTGCACCTGTTCTCTCATGACTATTAAATCAATCAGCAAAAATAGTGGAGTAGGTAAACGTTGTGCTTGCCTCCTCTCATGATCATATCAAAATTACAACTAAACTAAAAAAAACACTTACAACTAAACTACAGAACAATCATGATTGAGAATCACCTGAAGTCTAGCTGAATAGAAATTCTACAACAAAGGACATAGAGAAGAATCCACTTTAAGACTGGTGGGAGGGGTGAGACATGAAAAAGCCTAGCCCCACACCCATGAGTGGCAGTTAAAAATAGGGAGGGCTATCTCAACTATGTAGGTCCTCCCTGAGGAGCAAGAGGGTCCTAGCCCCACAATAGGCTCCCTGGCCCAGAACTCCAGAGCTGAGAAGAAGAGTCACCAAAGTTCTGGCTGTGAAAACCAGCAGAGATTGTGGCTGAGATGGAGGGCGGCTGGAGGCACAGGCGTTTCTCTTAAGAAGACTGCACATGGACTTCCTGGCTGATGGAGTCATTTGCTCTGAGCTCCAGTGCTGGGACCTCCACTTGAAAGGCATCAGGAACATACAGGGAGGGACTGAATTGTCTGACTTCAGGGCAAGGACTGGAAAGGCAGCTTTCTTCCAAACAGAAGTGCTGGCAGAGTCCATTGTTCTTTCGTTGGGCCCTCCCACATCCCAGAGTGCAGACACAGGCAGTGCCATATCTGAGTCTCCACCAACCTGGCTAACACTGGTTGACCTGCCCTGGTGATTCCCTGGAACCCCTCCCCACCCAATTTACAAGTCCACCCAAGCTGCTTCCAGTGGCTTTTCCATACAAACAGACTGTCTCAGCTCATGCTGTAGACTTTCCTAAAATTTCTCAAAGGTTCACAAACCCGAACAAGTAGCAACTGTCCTTAGCATGCCCCCATACCTTTTGCTAAGCAACTCCAAGCTCAGCACTAGCAGTAGCTGTCCTCGGTTTGCAGCTTGGCCTCTTGAGGTACCTCTAAGCTCAGCAAGGGTAGCAGCCATCTGCGGATTGCTTGATGACTCTTACCAGATGGCCCTAGGAAGGGCAGGAGCTGCAGCTGAACTTGGTCTGTGGTGCAGTTTCTCCCAGGAGGCCCTGGAACCAGTATGCCTGATGGCCAACTTCAGACTGAGCCAGGGCAATGCCTGGGGCCTCCTCGAAAGCTAACACACCTGAAGGGCAGGCTGGGCAGGCACCAGAGCCCTGCTAAAGGCTCCATAAGGTCAGTCCCTGCACAACAGCAACTCCACTGTAGTTTAAGCTGGTTCTCACAACCAATCAGTCTGGATGACAATCTCTCCCACCGACATGCCCATAGCAATCAACAACTACAACAAAAGGGCACACACAACCCACAAGTAACATGACTGGCCCAGGTGAAAAGGGAGACTGTGCCACTGGGCCGCACAATGCACCTACTAGATCAGGGCACTCTACCAAGACCAGGAGACATAACAGCTCTACCTAATACATAGAAACAAACACAAAGAGGCAGCCAAAACGGGGAGACAAAGAAATATGTCCCAAAGGAAAGAACAGAACAAAACTCCACAAAAAGAACTAAACAAAATGGAGACAAGCAGTCTACCAGATGCAGAATTCAAAACACTATTTATAAGGATACTCAATAATCTCAGTGAGAACTTCAACAAAGATATAGGAAACATAAAAATGGAAATAGAAAACATAAGAAGAATCAGTTGGAAATGAAGAATACATTAGAGAGAATCAATAGTAGCTTAGATGAAGCAGAGGATCAAATCTGTGATTTAAAGATAAAGTAGCAGAAAACACCCCTATCAGAACAAGAAAAAAGAATCTTAAAAAATGAGGATAGTTTAAGGGGTCTCTGGGAAACCACCAAGCATACCAATATTCTCATCATAAGGGCACCAGCAGGAGAAGAGAAATCAAGGACCTGAAAATCTATTTTAAGAAATAATGACAGAAAACTTCCCTAACCTGGTGAAGGAAATAGACATACAAGCCCAGGAAGCGCAGAGAGTCCCAAATAAGATGAACCCAAAGAGGCCCACACCAAGACACATCATAATTAAAATGCCAAAGGTTAAAGGCAAAGAGAGAATCTTTAAAGCAGTAAGAGTAAAGCAATTAGTTATCCACAAAGGAGCTTCCATAAGACTATCAGCTGATTTTTCAATAGAAACTTTGAAGGCTGGAAAGGAAATATTTAAAATGATGAAAAGTAAGTTCCTACAAACAAGATTATTCTACCCAGTAAAGCTATCATTTAAAATTGAAGAACAGATAAAAAGCTTCCCAAACAAGAAATAGCTGAGGAGTTCATCACCACCAAACCAGTATTACAGGAAATGTTAGAGGGACTTCTTTAAGAAGAAGAAGGGGGGGGGGGTGGATAAAAAATACAAATAACAAAATGACAATAACTACATATCTATCAACAATTACTTTAAATGTAAATGGATTAAATGCTCCAATCAAAAGATAGAATGCCTGAATGGGTAAGAAAACAAGATTCTTACATATGCTGCCTACAAGAGACCCACTTCAGATCAAAAGACAACCAGACTTAAAACAAAGGCATGGAAAAAGATATTTCATGGAAATGGAAACAAACAAACAAAAAAGCTGGGGTAGCAATCCTTATACCAGACAAAATACACTTTAAAACGAAGGCTATAATAATAGACAAAGAAGGACTCAGTGATCCTACTTCTGGGTATGTATCTGAGGAAACCTAAAACATTACTTCAGAGAGACACATGCAACCATATGTTTGCTACAGCAATATTTACAGTAGCCAAGATATGGAAGCAACCTGGGTGTCCATCATTGGATGAATGGATGAAGAAGAGGTGGTACATACACACAATGGACTATTACTCAGCCATGAAAGGGAAAGAAATCTTGCCATGTGTAACAACATGGGTGGATCTAGAGGGTACTGTGCTGAGTGGAATAAAACAAGGAAAAACAAATGCCATATGATTTCACTTACATGTGGAATCTGAGAACAAAATAAATAAACAAAATAGAACCAAACTCATAAAGAATATTTAGATGGTTGCCAGAAGGGAGGGGGTTGGTGAGCCAGGTGAAAAAAGGGGAAGGGATTAAGAGGTACAAATTGGTAGTTACAAAATAGTCACAGGGATGTAAAACATAGTATAAGGAATATAGTCGATAATATTGTAATAACTATGTACAGTGTCAGATGGGTACTAGATTTATTGGGGTGGTCACTTTGTAAGTTATATAAGTGTCTAATCGCTACGTTGTACACCTGAAACTAATTTAACATTGTATGTCAACTGTAATTGAAAAATTAAAAAATTATTAAAAAAAAAGAAGAAGAAATTAGCACCAGAGTACAAGGAGAGTGGAATTCACCTTTGACATCTACCTTTAGGCCTTAAATCCCCACCCTCTACATAAGATAAGATTTTCCCTCAAACACCCCAAGAATGGAAATAATTCCTTCCTAGTCCTTCCTGCTTCTTGGTAGGGAATGGAATGAGGGCGTGAAACAGGAAAATGTTGTCTATTCAAGTCACTGAACCTAAATAGATTGGATATGTCTCCTGTCAAGGATGAATTAATGCCTTAGGCCACTAAACTTTTTGTCATTTTGTCAAGCCTTTTACGACTTCTGATTTCACATTTAAGGAGAATGGGAGGAGGAAGAAGCTAATATAACAGCCAGGAATAGCCAGAGAGAAAGCAACACTCATGTCCTTCCTAGGACTGCATGATTTTGCAAATGAATCTACATGATTTCTAGTTAAATTTGAATTTCAGATAAATGATGAATAATTGTTTAGTATAAGTATGTTCCAGGTAGTGCATGAGACATTCTTATATTTAAAAATTACTCATTGTCTATCTAAAATTCAAATTTAACTGGATAGCGTGCACCTTATCTGGCATCTTGTATCTTAATCCTTCTCCAGTACATGCCTAATTAATTCCTTGGTCCCAGAACAAAGGCACATTTTGAGTGTATATTTGATTACAGTGACTACACCACCGCAGAGAAAGTCAACTGTGGTTCCATTAGCCTTGTGTTGTAACAAGGGAAAATATCACATTTCTCCAAATCTCATGTGTTAAAGACAATAATAGCCAACATTAGAGGCACTTCTTTTGTGGTAGTAAATATAGGGCAGAAGCAAAATGTGGACCTCAGTTGCCTTACTCCAAAGCCCATGAGTGAATGTAGCAAAAAATTCTCTTTATAGGGTAGTCATAGGCGTTCTCGAATCCTCTAGCCCTGGTTCCTTGCAACCTGCTCTCTTCTGTATGTCTTATCCTTGACCCCATGCCTCCAAATGTAGATAACCCATTGAGTCAAATCTCTGTCAACAGACCCTCCTTAGGGCAAATGGGGGCAGGCAGAATGGAAGCCTCCCAGGTTGGCACTTTCCTCCCTTGTCCACAGAAGAGGCTAGCCTGGCTTGGTGTTGCAGCCAGGTCCCTCTCTGTGATTCAGAAAGGGGGAAAGTCTTAATGCACCTTGGCATGGCTCACATGAATCTCAAGTGCATCCCACTTTCTCAGCTGCAATATAGGGATAACAGCATGGTAGATTAAAGGACAAGAACATGTGGAATGCTCAGAAGAGTGCCTGGCACATAGTAGGTGCATCCCACTTTCTCAGCTGCAATATAGGGATAACAGCATGGTAGATTAAAGGACAAGAACATGTGGAATGCTCAGAAGCGTGCCTGGCACATAGTAGGTGCTCGATAAATGTTGGCCCTCCAGTATGTGCTCAGGGTGGAGGAACTTAAGAAACTAAGTCTGCATTTCCTCTCCCACAAAGCTGCCACCCCGAATGCCTTGTGCCAGTTAGCACCATTTCTTCAAAGACTTTAGCAGAGGAACTAGATTTTCCCTTTATTCTCTGGCCAAGGTACAAAGAGATGAGCTTGTCCAGAAATCTGCCATGTTCCCAGATCTTTGCTGAGGCCTCTGAGATTCACTTTAGAGACCAACAGAAGCCAGTGAACCCGGACTAAAAATGTCAACTTTGCATAGAAGAAAATCTGACAGGAAAAAATGTCACAGCACAGCATTTTTCTCTGCAGTGCATGAGTGCTCATTGACTCGTCTTGCTAAAAACAAAGAGCTAGCTTCTGAGAGCGATCGTTTCTTTTGCCGAGAATGAAAAATACCTCTTGCGATGGATATTTATCCTTTGGAGCACCCAGCATCCAAACCATCCCTCTCATTTTATGAATTCATGCATTCAGCGTACATTTATTAAGTAAGTGCTGACCATGTGTCCAGCGCTGCTCTGGGAACTGGACTTAGCCATGAACATGAGAGACTTGCCCTCACGGAACTCAGATTCTAGTGCTTTCTACTTGTTTTTCAAACCATAGATCCCTTTTTTTCTGCTTCATTTCACTCGCATGTGTTCTGTTGTTTGGTTTGCAGCCAAAAACACAGACCAGTATATTTCTGCTGGTGAAAAAAGAATGATCTAGATGATATGCTTTGGAGTTTTAGGGATATCTCTCTACTCACACCTCCAGATCTGTGATAAAACAGTCCAGAGAAATGTTATCAACTCAAGTAAGTTTGACTTTTTTTTTTTTCTCTCCAGGACGATTCTCCAGAGAGGTGACACAGATAATAAAACAAGTGTTATCAATTATTATTTGTTCTCTGCAAGGGGTGGAGGGGAGAAAGGAAAAGCATGTCCCAGACAGCAATAATTTGGGCACAAATAAACAGAAACCAGGCAGAGAACCAGGAGACCTGTTTGGATATTTTAAGCTCCCCGTCCCTCAGTAATAGATTAGCTTATACAGACTGACGAAGTAATAGTTTCACGGGGTTCTTTTCTCCCTGAAGAACCAAGATTATGCATTTCCCCCTCTGCCAAATACACAAAGAAAGCAGGACACCAGAAAGGGATTTATGCAGTGGGGAAGAGAGTCAATTTCTTTCCCATCATGGGACCTCTCAGCAGGTAAATATTGATTACATTTTTGGTGCTTCCAGCCATTATTTCTGATACCACTGCCTGCTGCCAGATATGAATTTTGCCCTGTTCTCCATAGGAATATTGGATAGTGAGGAGGAAGTTTTCCCTAAAGATCCTTGGCAGAAAGGCATCTTCTAATTATGAGCATTTAATTCACATCCCCACTACTGGTGTCCTTGGGAAATGACAGCAAGTGTTTGGCCTAAAGACAATTCTTCACCTGATGCCACCTGCAGTTGAGGAAAGCAGAGTGCCAGCCCTGACCCAAAAAGCCAGAATCTAGGTAAGGGTCAGAAAGCGTGCCAGAGTTCCATGCTGTTGGTTCTCCTGTGAATTAGTGATGTGGCCTCAAGGACCGCTGTGTAGCAGAGGTGTCGACGGTGAGAAGGTGGCAGGGATGTTATCCTGGAATCCGCAGGGGCTGGTGATTAATCCCTCAGACCCATGCATGGTGTCACCACTGCTGCTGGCAGGCTGGAGGGCACCCACTGTCACATTCTGCCTGAAGCGGAAATGCATCTCAGGAAGGATTTGTGCACAGTGCCCACAGAGGTCCCTCCCTGACACCAGCTCTATGGTCACCCGTGGGAGAGAGGACCGAATGTTGGGTCCTGGCCCCATGATCATCACTAAAACCTCCAGCTGCAGAGCCCAGGTGCCTGCCAAGCCCCAAGTGCTGTGTAAAACTGCACAAAAGTAGGAATTCGACAGAAGGAGTGTCCCTGCCTTTGGTTGGGTTCCCCCAGAAGCAGATTCTGAGACAAGGACTTAAGTTACTTACTTGGGAAGTGGTCTCAGAAAACCCCACGGGTGAGTGGGGAAGTGAGACAGGAATGGGAAAGCAGCCAATACAGATTCGTTATCCGAAAGCTTGTTATTCTGGGCGATGGGGGCACAGTCCCATGGGGCCATGGGAGAGCACTGTGGAGCATACACCTCGAAACTATCCCACAGCCTGAAACTGCAAGGCTGCTCTATCTGTCCCCTCACTCCCCGACTGTCATTGGGTGACTTCTGGAGACATCGACTCCTTGGCGTGCCCAAATTGAAGGAAGGAAAGATGGGCAAAGCACTGAGAGCACCTACTATCTCCCCCATCGGTGTATTTGGGGATCCTTTGTCAAAGTTCTCGGTGCATGTGGTGACCCACAAATTGTGGTTAAGTATAGCAAAAAGAACCCTCATTTGTACGGTGGGGTGAGAGGGGGGGGTATATGCTCTACTTAAACATTCTACCTCTATCTTTTCATCTGTCATATGAAAAAGCAATGCCTTCCCTACATACTTCATAGGACTATCACGAATGTGATTATGTCATTGCCTCTCCAGCCTTGGTGAAACTACTTCAGTGACTTCTATCATCTCTTAAGATTATAACCCAAATCCCTCATGTGGTCCACAAGGCCTTGTATGGTCTTGTTCTCTTTCCATCCACATTCCCTCCCCCCACTGCCCACTTCCTGAAACTCCCATCACATTCCTCCTGTGATGGCTAATTTTATGTGTCAACTTGACTGGGCCACAGGAGGCATAGACATTTGGTCAAACACTATCCTGGGTGTGTCTTGAGGGTGTTTTTGGATGAGATTAATATTTGAATCTGTAGACTGAGTAAACCAGATTGCCCTTCTAATGTGGGTAGGCCTCGTCAATCAGTTGAAGGCCTGAATAGAACAAAAAGGCTCACCCTCTCATGAGTGAGAGGCAATTCCTCTTGTCCGACTGCCTTGAGCTAAGACATAAGGGTTTTTTTTTTCTTTTATTTATTTTTTTCCTGCCTTTGGACTTGAACTGAAACACTGGCTCTCCAGGATCTCCAGCTTGCTGACTGCAGTTTTCAGATTTGCCAGCCTCTGTTATAGCATGAGCCAATTCTGTATTATAATCTCTCAATAGAAAATAGATAGATAGATAGATAGATAGATAGATAGATAGATAGATAGATAGACAGAGCTATGTTACTACATATAGATAGATGATATAGATAACTATGGACATAGATATAGATATAGACTATTGATTGTTTCTCTCGAGAACCCTTAAAAATACACACACACACCTTCATTTATTGCACTCAATCTGCCTCTATGAGGGTCTCTTACTCTCTCCAATCAAGTGTTGTTTGCACAACATGAATTTCTCTGCCAGAAACGTTTGCCATCACCATCGCAACCATCATCACCATCCCTTGTCCTTACTTTGCCAACTCATATCCATCCTAGAGTTCTCAGTGCAAACACTACACCTCCAAAGAAGCCTTACTGGATGGTGTAATCCTGGGGTTAAATTGCCATATTCTCTGTATGCATCATGCAATCTTCTCAGAGGACAGAGTAGCAAATGCATCAGAAGCTTAACAATCTGTTCTAAGCAAATACTTCAGATGCATGCAAAAAGATCGAGGTATATATTTTAGAATGGTTGTATAGGAAAGGCAAAGGGAGAGAGAGAGAGATGGAAAGAGGGAAGGACTGTATTATGGACCAGGAAAGAAAAGAAAAAATTAAATATTTAACATTAGGTGATTGATTAAATATTTTGTGTGTGTATAAAGTATTTTATATCATATTAATGATATTAATTATATAATATTATATATTATATCATATCATTATATATCATTATAACATAATGTATTTATTATTATATTATATATTAAGTATATGTTACATATATAATATATCTCCATCCACTGGAATATTGTTCAGCCATGAAAACTGATGGTATGTAGGTATAATTACTGACATGAAAATGGGTTCCATGATACATCATTAATTTGAAAAATGGGTCACAGAGTACAATGTTCAGTACTATTACATTTGGTAGGATCTGAAATGTATTATGTTATGCATGTGTATGTATGAGAGAGAGACAGAGATGGAGACAGAGACAGAGAAAAAGGTAGAATTACAAAGTGTTTGGAAATATTTAGTTTTCTCCCCGCTTCTCCTCTTCCTTCTTTGCTTCTGTGCCAAGTTTTCTACATTGAACTTAATAAAAGGGCCCAATTCTAGAGGGAAAGGAATACCTTTGACATACCTAGCAATCCAAACAAATACTCTGCATTTTTCTCTGTGATTGAGGGAAGCAAAATAGCATCATTGGGATTGATCACAGGGAGGCATGGCCACCTGAGTCAGGGGAGACTTAGGAACTGGTTCTCTCTCCTACTTTTCTCCTCTCTGACTCCTACCTTTGCCTAATTGATCCCCCTCCCATTCCTCGCCTCTCTCCCCATACACCACTCCAGATTCCAGTTAAATCAAATCAGAAACACAGAAAATCAAACCCCCAAACTGAGAGGTTCTGCACCCTTCATACTCATTGATAACCCTTCAAGGTTACAGTTAATGTGAGGTGCCTCTGTCCCATTTCATCTGCTCCTCTGTCACTGTGCCGAGGAGTCACCGTGTTTAAAAACAGTCCTGAATGGTGAGAACCAAAAGAAGATAAGCATATGTTTGTGCAAGCTGAAAAACTGTCCTATATGAAACAGAGTCCAAATAAATCGATAAAGGCAGTTTCAGACAGGCACCGCAGAGAGAAACTGTTAATTACTGGTATTCCCATTGATATCTATTCATTTGAGACTTTTGTTCAGCAAAGGCAATTGCCAGGCCCTGTTATATAACCAAAATCAAGAGAATTTACAAAGAGAGGGGGAAAAAAAAAAAGCGTTCTCAGCTCAAACTCAGACAAAAGGATTGAAAGAAAATGAGACAAGTCGTATTTTCTGGGGATTTACTGAGACAAATAAGCTCAGAGAAGAATATGAACCTGCCCAATTTCTTCCGAGTGTCACCCATCCTCACACAGTCGTATTCTCAGCATATAAATTTCAAGTTTGAAAGAGCCCGGATACAGACGCTTTTCAAGAGACTTCTCCACAATCAAAAGTTTTTCTCCTTATCTAAAGGGATTTCTGTTCTTAGTTGAGTCCTTTGAAACTATATATAATCAAACCACAGAGCTTAAGAGTAAGAATTCTGGAGTCCAAAAGAGTTGGGTTCAAGATCCATTTCTGCTCCATCATAGCTCAGTGACATTGGCGGGTTATTGAAAGTTTCTAAACATCTTTCCTAATGTGTAAAATAAATATAATACAAATGCTTACCTCACAGAGATGACTTAAGTTAAAATATGTGTGAGGACCTCTGTCAGTTCATGTCTAACTATGGAAGAGAAACCATCTGAGTATTTAAAACAGTAGGATTTTAATGTAGGGATTAGCTGTACAGGTGACAAAGGACCAAGATGCCGAATGGGACAATGATGTCATCCTCGTTTAATGCAATATTTTTTAAAAGTCTAGATTGATGCAGGAAAAAAAATCAATGATGGAGAAAATATCAAAGTTGTAAATAAAGATAGGCTCCAAGTCCACATTTGCATAACTCAGCTTCACCTGAATTATTCTAGTCCTGCCCCAAGTGGAGATAAATAAACAGCAGGAATCCACTACAACCCCAAGGACAAGGGACCAAGGGAGGATGGGTGTTACTGGAGCCCAGGACAAAAGCTGGGCCTATCCCATGGGATCTCGAGCCACAGAGGAGACAGAACCACTGCGGAGATCAGACGGAAGATAAGGAGAGGAAGAAATAAATGGCTTATCTCTTCCGCCCACCTGTCAGTCTCCCATCGGCACCTCTGATTGGCCAAACTCAGCTGTCAGTCTGCCAACGTGGGAGCCTGGGAACCACGATCTGCAGGGGGACAGTCAAGGGATGGATCTGAGGCCAAAGCAGCCCAGATGCCCAGGTGCTTCATTCAGCTCCTCTCCCACCTCAGGGCTCAGAAATGTGACAACAGTATCTCCCTGAGCCTGATTTCTATAGGAAAATGGGCTCATGTATTTGTGACTGCCACCAAGATCATGACAGATGGTTGTGCCTGGCAATGGATTCTGATAGGAAGCAAGGTTTTGATCCATCTATGTCATCTCCCATGTCATCTACCACATAATGGGGAGAGGGTGCTGCATGCACATCTCTGGATATAATGGGTAATGACAATGACAAAAAATATGGCCACTCCCACCCTCTCAGGGTGCTCAGTTACCAAATAAGAACTGCCCCAAAGTGAGCCCCTTTGAGAGCTACAGCAGTCTGGAGAGACACACACCTAAAGAGAGGATGTGCTGGCACGATGCAGACCACTCAGATGCTGGTTCTCAGGCCCCTCTGCCTCAGACAGAGGTGATGAGGGGCAGGAGGTGGGAGGGAAAGAGGATTGTCCAGCTAGAGCAGAATTTCCCATTTGGCAGTTGCCATATAGGATCAGGGAACCAGGGTGGCATACAAGTGGGGAGGGGAGAAAAAGTAAAAGTGGAAGTGGGCGTAATGTGGTGAGTACTGGTCAGGAGTTTGGGGTTTGAACCCTGGTTTTGCCCTCAAAGGGAATGTGTAGCCTTGGGCAAGTTGCTAGACACACACACACACCACCCCCCCAGCCCCAGTGCATCAGCAGAAGGAGAGAAATCACAGCACCTGGCTCAAGGGCTGTCGTGTGCATTGAACGAAATTATGTAGCTGAAGAACTCAGAGATCCCGGATCAAAGAAATACTCAACAGCTGGCAGACAGTACTGTCGTTGCTGTGGTTCTTGTTATTATTAGAGTTGAAGATGAAGATGGAGGCTTCCATGGAAGGAAGTTATCATAGTTAATGACCTCTGGGATATGCAGGAGAGTATATGCAGTGATTTTTGAACTTGTGGCCCCAGGTCAGTAGAAGAGCAGGTTTCATAGGTAGGGAAGGATTTCAGTTTCCTTCAAGAAGTATCACTCAGACGTAGATGGGGAAATAGACACAGATGTAAGTATAGAAGTAACAGGTGTAGGTGTCAATGGAACAGGTGTAGGTGTCAAGTAGGTATAGGTAAAGGTAGATATACATATAGTTACCCTTTATATGAAGTGCATACTTTAAAGAATCATGCTAAGTGCTAAACAAAACTAGACATAAAACACAGTTATGCATAACTCTCACACACAATTATGACCAACTCTCACTTCAAATTAGGTTTTCATTGAGCAAACACTCTGTGCCAGGCACAGCAGCAGACAACACAAGGGAGGGATGTAAATAAGAACAAGACTTGGTTCTACCCCAGGAAGCCTTGCATCCTATGGGAAAAACAGACATTTACAAAAATAAATATATCTCTCCCTAAGGCAGGGAATAACTATGTTCGACCTTGAAACCTTCCTGGAGAAAGCAGCACTTGAACTGGGTCTTGTGCAGCAAACTCATGAGGGGAGAGCTGTGGAGGACGGGTTCGAAGGGCATCCTGCCTTTCCTGTGGGGAGAGTGGAGCTGTCTGGCCCTTCCATTTGTTTTAAGAGTATTAGCAGACTTTTTCCTTCACTAGTAGGTGAGTGCCTCCACACTGTCACTAAATAATGTTTTAGAGGTCCATCCACGGTGTAGCAGGTATCAGTACTTTATTGCTTTTTACGGTGGAAGAATATTCCATTGTGTGGATAGACATCATTTTATTTACCCATTCGTCAGATGACGTACATTGGAGTTGTTTTCCCCTTTTGACTATTGTGAATAATGCTGCTGTGAACATTCACATACAAACTGGTGTTTGAATGCCTATTTTTAATTCTTTCTGGTCTCTATCTAGGAGTAGAATGGATGGGCCATGTTGTCATTCCATGTTTAACTTTTTGAAGAACCATCTAAGACATGCTTAAGCACCACCAGAGTAACAGGTTCTCCTTCCAGAAAAGTATTAGGGTTGAGTCTCATTGGGCCATCCTGGGTCACATGTCCATCTCCAAACAAATCATTGTGGGCAGGAAAATGGAATACCATGATTGACAAAGGTGTGTCTACCTCTGTAGACAGGAGACAGAGTGCTCTATCCAAACCACATAGACAGAGAAAAGGGAATAGGTGTTTTTCACCAAAGGAAAATCAAAGTGGTGTTAATAGAAGAGGAGGGAAAAGATACTGGAAGACAAAACCAAGAAGTGTCCATCTCACCAAGGAAGTAATAAAATAATTGCTTTTGAGGATAACGTGATAAACATTTGTTGAGCACTTAATACATGTCAGGCACTATTCTGAGTGCTTTGCAGAAGTTTAGTATCTTCATTGCACAGATGAGAAAAATGAGGCTCAGAGAGGTTAGGTAACTTGCCCGAGGTCACACTGTTAGAAAGTGGTTGAGCCTAAGACTTGAACCCAAATCCCCCCAATGCCAAAGTTCCCATTCTTTCTTATTACCATGCTGGTGCTTTTCTGAGTAGAAGGCATCGGACATGAAATAACCTGGATGACGGCTTGGCGAATGTCTTAATAGTTCACCAATCCAGGTACCAAGATCAGAGTATCCGTGTGCACAGATACATTCACATAACATTTCCCAGTGGCGGGAACTGAAAGGACAAAACTCTCTACCTCCTGTCACACGGCACATAAAGCCAAAGTGAAACACATTGTTCTTTTTCCTCATTTAAATTAAGGACCATGTCCCACATTAGGCAACGAATCTAGTAAAAATGGTCAGAACTTCAGAATTCCACTTGGGAATCTTCTCTACCGCCCACTGGAGTTTGTGATCTCTTCAAAGAATGTGGAAATTAAATGTCATCACCAAGCCTTCCCAAGTCAATCAGGAACGAAGCTTTAGTTGTTAAGCCGTATCCTTTTCCTGAACATCAAAACATTTTTCCTTAACGCATTTAATTTGATTCGACCTCAAAGGGTTGTTTTTCAGAAATGGCAGGGATCTGCTGATCCTTCTGTGCTCTGAGTGACATCTCAGTCCTGTTGTTAACACGGTACCTTGTCTCCCTCCTCTGTCTGAGCTGGGAACAAGAAGAAACCTTTACAATGACAGTCTCGTAATAGGATTGTGTTTTTTCTGCACATTATATCTCAGGGCATCATTGTCATTTGTCTCCTACAAATGACAATCCATCTTCTCTGGGCTCCCTAGTTGCTTGGGAGGAAATGTTACTATACAGCTTGTCTCCAATGATGTTTTATAATTGTAGCAGAAATTCAGTGTTGATAGAGATGTCTGGCTAAAGGGGTACACGGGCCCTGTGTGTCTATGCCAGCACCCCAATGACTGGAAAGCATATCTGATGCTGCTTCATCCTGATGACATTTTGCATATATACATAAAAATAAGAATCAAATTGAATCACACACAAATATGAGACTATCACAGTCTCTAGGAAAAAAAAAAATCAGCCTATTTATTCTTCACTAGACATTTTACAGCTCCCTACCTCTGGGATTTTTAACGTGCTCTTTACTTGTTTTCTGAAATACTCTTCTCCTTCTCTCCACTTAGCCAAACACACCCTTCGACTGTCTTCTGTGACCATTCCAGCTTACAATGATTTCACTCTCCAGTGGCATTTGACTGTACCTTCCATTTGGCCATTAGTCATGAGCCTCTTTGTGACATTGCCTGTATTCTTCAACTGGATTGTTTTTAACTCTTCATGTTTATTGTCAGGGTCCTGACCCTAGTTTTAACCTTTTTCTGAATTAGAGGGAAAATGGGTTGTTAAAGGACAAAGCAATTGTTGAGACTGCCAAGAATTTTCACTTCCTCCCCTGCCACTTCCTCCAAGCAACCACTCATCCCCTACTACCCCACTGGATGTTCTAATAAAGCTACAGAGTCTCCAAATAATTGCTCGCATCAACTACAGACATCGAAAGCTCTTAAGGATATTGAAATAATTCCATTAATTTTGAGGAGCTAAACCAAGCAGGAAAGGAATGAAGGTCAATTAATAATAAAGACAGTGGATAGAGAACATTAACCTGTGTGAGGATACGAGTTTTGCCTGACTTAAACAAACCATAAAAAAGACGACCCTCTGGTTAGCTGTCCATGGTTCTGAAAGTTCTGCTGCCATAGGCAACTGACCGTCTATCATTGTCTTGACCCTTAACTCCCTAACTGCAGCTCCCATTGATTCTATTCGTGTGGCCTGACTCCTTACTTAGCCTGGCTTCCACTAAAATGTCTTCTGAACAATCTGTGTCCCAGATCAGCTGTCTTGGGAAGCAACAGCAGTTAAAAGAATGGACTCTGGAGTCAGACTGCTTGGGTTCGAAGCTCAGGTTCAACATATGAAGGGAGCTACTTAATGTTATGCTTCCCACAGACCAGAGGAAAGATGGATTGTTGGGATATAGTACTATGTACTTTACAGGGTTGAGAAAATTAAATGAGAAAGTCTATGTAAAGAGTTTAGCAGAGTCTCTGACATGTAGTAATTTCTCAGTGAATTTACCCTTTTATTATGATGGTTAGAGTCTTACCTATACATAAGGTATTAGGAGAAATGAACTGAATTGAATCTTCTCCTTCAGGATACCCTCTAGTGGCTGTAGATGAACAGGCTAGGCAGAGCTTTGAAATAATTCAGACTGGGTCTAAAAGCTGGAACCATGACATACTAGCTGGATGATATTAAGCAGTTTATTTAACCCTTCTGAGCCCCCTTTTCTTAAATTATAAAGTGGAGTAAATAATATCTATTGTTCAGATTTTTAAATACTCTAGAAGATGTATCTAGCTTGCTGGTCTAAAATTGTTTTAACCCAATAAACAGAGGTCGTTGTGTTTATGGCTAACCCATTTGAAAGGACTACAAGAAGATTTTATTATTCCTGCTCATCTATCATCAACAGTCTGTAAGAGTCAGAAGTGTATACTGAGGACAAGCAGTAAAGATTTGATTCTTTATTCTGGGAGACCCATATCTCTGGAAGGGCTCTCTGATATTCCTTTGTATAGTGAATCAATTATTTAAGGTGGTTAGGGCCTTAGTCATCAACTTGATTTTTTCACAAAGAAGTGAGTTTCACATAGAAGACTTCTGATGTCACCTCTGCATTATTAATCCGACTGTGTAACATGGGTTACACAGGTCAAAATGGGACTCAAGAGAGACTAGAAATGATTCTGTCTAGGGAAAAAATTACCTTTCTAATTGTGGGTCAGGGTGCTATCACTGCATTCAACATCAAGCATGTTGAATCTAAGTACTACCCCTGTGCATGAACAGCATTTTGGGAAAAATCTGGAGGCTGTCAAAAATATGTTTGTAAGTTACAACTCCTGGATTCATTCCCATGAACCCCTCCCAAGGTACCTTCTCTAGGAGGCAGTCCATTTGAGACTAAAGGAATAATTGCCCATTGCACTTCATAGTTCCAGCTGTGTGTTAATTAGAACCTGATAGAAAATGGTAAAAAAAAAATTAGGACAAAAGATCACCTTCTCTTGGTAGACTAAATGCCAAGTGCAGAAGAAGCTTTGATTATTTTCCCATCTATGACATACTCTTCCATTTGCCAAGCTTGGTCTAAAGAATGAGCTTCAGACAATTTTCTAAAGAGGCGAGCCTTCAGACAAAGTTCCTGCTGATCATTCCTCTCCCCTGAAAAATTCATCTTTCCTCTGGTCTGTGGTTAGCATGGCACCATTGTCTGCCCACCATCCTCTCAGCAACCAGAGTCATTGCCTCATTTGTGAGTAGAACTTACAAACCTAAGTCTTCAAATGCCTAAATACCAGGCAGTTAAGAGTGACCATAATGGGAGGGTGTCCCCAAAAATATCTCCTGCTGACTTTCCCATTCTCAGAGTAGCTGAAAAGCTCCAAAGCATGTCCTCAGAAGGCATTATCAGGCATGCAACATATCAATACGTCACTAAATAACAAAATTTATTTCTAAATTCTGCAGTGCACTGACAAGAAGCAGAAACTAAAGAAAATGGAAGGGATTATAGTAATGGGGTTAAGAGCACAGCCCTGGGTGCACATCCCATTACCACCACGTCCTGGCTATGTTGAGCGACTTACTTCTCCACAGTCAGCCTCTTCCCTCATGAAATGGGAACAATAACATCACCTGCACTATGGAGCTGTAATGGGCACTAAACTATATAATCCATTTAAGGTACTTAGCCCAGAGCCAGTAGATGGTAAACATTCAATACCTTGTTTATATAAACATTTTTGAGTACATGATAGGCATGATCTCACTGAATATCACAATCCCTCCTTCAGTTGGTCATCAAGAAAACTGAAACTTAGAAAGAACAGGAATTTGCTTTGGGTCCTACAGCTCAGAACTGGCAAAGCAATGATTCAAACCTAGTCAGTCTGACCCAGACAACCTGAGCTAATTTAATCCAAAATCTTTCTCATCCCTGACCCCGGTTACACAACCCTCACCAAGGACAGATTCAGCCATGCCAGGGAGCCAAGGGAAGAACTTTCTGACTTTCACGATGCAAAATGGAAATTATCAAAATCTTACAAAATCACACCCCATACCAATAAACCATCTTAGGGTGGGCACAGGTGCAAAATTCAACCCATTCAATGAAAACGCCTCCAGGTTCCTTAAATTGCAAATGTAAAATTGTGCGTTATCATGAAATCAATATCCTAGGGGACAGGGTTTGGTGAACTACCAACATGGTGTCCCCTTCATTGCATGGCTCTGAGGAAGGGGAAAAGGAGACATGAATTCACAGGGACTGAGCACTTACGAAGTGTCAGGCCTTGTGTCAAGTGTTTTATAGATCTTATCATTTCATCCATCGAATAAAGCTGAGACATGGAAATTACTATCCCCATTTCACTGGGGAGAAAGCCAAGGGTAAGAGAAGTGAAGGGACTTGCCCAAGGTCACTCGAAAGAAAAATCATCATTAAAACCCAGTTTGTCTAAATTAAGCACCATCTCAGAGACACCATTCCCACGGTCTATGGTGGGACAAGTGCCCCTGGAGATATCCCAAAAGCTCCTTCCGGTATGAGACTTTGCTGGAGCCAGCAATCCTTAAGAAACATTAAATTAACCAATTAATGGCACCGGTACCATCACTGAGACTTGGGTGGACGTGAAGGCTCAGAAAGAGGAACCCGTCACTAGAAGTGCTGTCTTCACTCCATGTGTCTTGACTCTACTTAACAATTCTGGATAAAGCAGAAGCTTGTTTTAAAAATCATTATTAAGCAATATATGCTTCTCTGTAACTCCTTTGCCCTCATCCCTTCTGCACCTGCCCCGAGTATTCACTCTCTTTGTGATGTTTAGAAATTACAGCACACTGAACGTGAGGTTTGACAATTGAAAAGGGGTATGCTATGTAAAAGTTATATCTGAGGATTTCCAAAGTGAAGTACAGACAGATACCCTTAGTAGGGAAATGCTTTTTGCTAGAGCTATGAGATTATGGCAAAATTGCAGTTAAGCAAATTACACCAGGCCAGGGAAAGATATAACAGCACTTTTCGAATAAACCTGCTTTCCTGTGGCTTCTGAAGTTTTTTATAAATTTTTTTCTCTGGGTTAAAACCGGGCTTGCAAAATACTGTTTTTAAATTATGCATCCTTTAAGAGCACTAATCAATCCTTCCTAACATTCACCAAACTAAAACTCTTTCCATTTTTAATTAAAGTAACTTGACTCTTCACAGAATGCTGAGGTGACCTCTTCTATATTGGGAATTTGCAAGAATACTTTTTTTAAAAAAAAAGATATTAAATTATCAATCATGGGGAGTTTCACTTCCACCTAGGATGCAGAGAGCTGGAAGGAGCTTCACTCCCATCCTAACAAAGAAAAAGCAGAGAAACTTCAAAATCGTTACTTTTCTTAAGCGTATCCAAAAGCTGAGGTCATGGGAAAACCAAGGAGTCTGAACTCCAAAGAAAGATGGGCTTCTCCAAGGATCACTGGTGGCAGAGTATGGGATGAAGAGGTACCAGGCACCATGTAAGGGGGTAAGAATTCAGCTAACATTTTGAACAAGTTGCTAAAGGCCAAATATGGGCTAGCGTGAGAGTCACAGACCAGAGGGAACCTTGCATACATTCACAGGCTCTTCTCCACAGACCTCTAGTGGGTGCTTGGGAGAAAGATCAGATGCAGGTAGGATACTAGATAGAGACTTTCTCAGTGGTAGAGTCCTATAGCACTGCTAGGGTACATACAAAAAACCTCCACCCAGATCCTTCTCCCCAAAAGAACTAATGATAGGAGCGGAGCAGCAAATCCAGGGCACAGGTGGCAACCCAGTGCAGCAGGAAAAAGGGCAAGGGACATGAAACAGTTATCTAATAAGAAAGGGATCGGTTTACCAATAAGACATAACAATCCTAAATGTGCATATACGTAACAAAAGAGTTTCAAAATATATGAAAGAAAAACCTATAAAGCTAAAAGGAAAAATAAAGACAGGTAGAAACTAAAGCACTCCTTTCTCAGTGCTTCCTTTTTTATTAAAAATTATTGGGGTGACATTGATTAATAAAAATAAGTGTCAAATATCTTAGTGCTTCTTGATAGGACAAGTAGAAGAAAATAAGTAGGATATGGAAAATTTAGACAACACAATCAACCAACCTGACATAATTGACATTTGTAAAACACTCATCCCAACAACAGAATATACTTTTTTTTTCAAATATGTATGGAACATCCCCCAAGATAGACCATATTCTTCCACATACGGGTCTACACAGACTCTTCCAGAAACTGGGAATGAAGGAAAGACTTTTTAACTCATTCTTTAGGCAAGCATCACACTGATACCAAACCCTACAGGGGCACACATTCCCAGGCACGTCCCTTCTCGGGCTCCAATAACCCGAGAGCAGTCCCCCCAAAAAGAGCTGGCAGGGGTGAGCTGCTGGGAGTGAAAGCAAAACAAAGCCAGTGGTCACCCAAATATGGGATCCAAGTGGATCTGGGCAGAGCGCCAGCTGCATGCCTTCACCCCCATTTGCTGAGCATCTACTTGGAACCAGGTGTCCAGCTAGGCTCTTTACAACCCCGAAAGATCTGTATTATTATTCCCGTATTCTTGCTTAACCCTGACAACAATTCTATGAGGTAGCTCTTACTAATTCCATTTTGAAGATCAGAACACTAAGGTTCAGAGAGGTTAAGTAATTTCCTTAAGATCTCATAGCTACTAAGTGGCAGGGGTGAGATTCAAACCAGGGTCTATCTGGCCTCCGCCAAGCTTGGTGCTGTTTTTCTCCCTTTATGTGTCTCCCTTCCTCTTGCCTAGTACTTTCCTCCTCCCCTTCTCCCTCACATTAGGTACTGTGGTCCTTTCTGCTGCCAATGCCAATGGCCATAATTCCATAAGCAGTTTCCTCTCTGGGCTTCACACTCTGGGCTCCGATCCAAACTTACGTTCCTGGGTCTCAGGCCTGGTTCTGCCATTGTACTGCTCCCTGCTGGTTGCCCAGCTGGAGAAGACTTTGTTGATAGCATTCTAGCCAGGGATTCATGATTGGGGATGGGAAGACAGAACTGCATCTGAACCCAAACGAATGTATTTATATGTAGTCTCGGGAATCCAAACTGGAACCTCAGTGAGAACCAGAAGAGACAAGGACCCTGATTTGGCCATAGTTGACAGACAAAGGCATGAGAGACAGCCCTCTCTGGTAAGGGTGTTTCCGGATCATCCAGCAGTACTCTCTGGACCTGGCTCTCTCTCGCCCCATCCCTCCCAGACCCTTCCTCTCTCACCCGGGTCTCCGTAGACACAGCCAAAGGAAGAAGGTCTCCCAAGTCCTCCATTTGAGTCCCCTCACCTCTCTGAATGACAAACCCTAAGCAAGGAACAGAGCTGGTCAAATTAGCAAACGGTCTCACGATGCGTTAGGTACTGCTTTAGGAGATATGGCCCCAGGAGCATCTGTTGGTTCAAAACCTCTTCGAAGCTTCGGGAGCATCCCAGGTGAGATCTGAAACTGGACAGGTTCCTGAAGCACAAGGAGAGAGTCAGCTGGGCTTGGTCACACGTACCATCCGGAAGGTCTCAGCAACACCTTACTCTCAAGGCTACGTTCCTGGGTGGGCTCCTTGCACAGGAAAAGTGGCTGGAGCATGCATTCTAAGAACTGGGAAGGGTGAGGAGCCTCCCACTGCCACGGTCACATCCTCTCCATGACCTCCTCCAACACTTGCCCAGGATTCCACCTCTTAGCAACCCAGTCATGCTTTGTCACAGCTCTCAGACCTTATTCGGCAGCAGCTGGCACCCTCTTGCCTTGCAAAAACGGTGTGTGAAGGTCTCCAAGTGCTTACCCTGCTCCCCCATTCTGTCTGCAGCCCGGACGCTAGCGGAGTGGTGGACACCAGCCATCCTTCCCTAACCTCAGCTCTTCTGTCAGCTTTCTACCTGGAGCTTCGGCCTCTCGCTGGGCATTGGTGGCAGCTGAACTTCCCACGGTAAGGCCAGCCCGCTGCAGCCAAGAGTGTCCCTTCCCCACACATGCTCTGTGCTGCTCTGGAGAGTCCCCAAGCGCGTCAGACAAGCCCACATTTCCACTGTCCCCTACGCACACTGCTACCCCGATGCATCTGAGTATGGGCCATGCTCCCCACAGGTTGGCCATGATCCACTAAGGATTTCCCTGCAGATGCCTCTTTCTCAAGGCCCATTGTCACCTGACTGCCTTGCCGGTCACTAGTTCCCACGCTTGAGAACTTCCTGCGTGACATCTGGGCCCCGGACCCAGAGCGCCGAGAGAGAAGGAAGAGGCAGGCCGCCCGGAAGGTAGGAAGCAGTTTTAACAATGAAGGGAATTCACCTAACAGGCTGATTTGTGACACCACAAAACATGTAGGTCTCGGAACCTGCTCACCAGAATCTTCACAGTTTACACAGAGACCTTTACAGGGTTCCTGTACCCTCAGGAACAGTCACACATACCGTCCCCGTGACATCTTATGGTCAAGTCTGCATCGTTGAAAATGGTTCCGGCTGTGGGATCAGTGGGCAAGAGTGTCCCTCCAGGAAAGGGGAGGAGTGAGGAGCCTCCGATTGCTTATTGCCGAGGTCCAGCTCGAGGTTTAACCGGAGATCACCTCCAATAGTGACCTCCTGCAACAGTATCGTCGGAAGCTAAGGAACTAACATAACTAGTTAAGATGAGGCCATTAGGGTGGGTTGGTGCTATGAACGTGTATAAAAGACCGAATGGAGAATGGCAAGACTGCCATACTACGTTGGGGACAGGGAGTGGCAGGGTGGAACAGAGCCTCTGAGAGCTTGCCTGGAGATTGGCTACAAAATGGCATTGAGAACAAAATGGCATCTTGTGAGGTTGGAAAAGTTGTAATAAAACAGTCTGAGGATTTGTCAACAAATAACAAGAATAACTAGCAGCCACAGAGTATCTCCTGTGTCATGTGCTGTTCTATTCTTTGTGTTGTAGATCATCTTTTATTTACATATTATCTTCATCCTCACATATCTTTATAAAATGGGTATCTTGTAATTCCTACTTTACAGATGAGGAAAGCAAGGCTCAAAGAGATTGAGTCACTTGCCCAAGGTCACACGGCATCTAGAAGTTGTACTCAGGAGTTGGACCTGGTTCTTTCAGGCTCTAAAGCCACATTTTGTTAAATTTTTATTGTAAAGTTATGGTCAGAATAAAGAGCGCAATGATTAAGTACCCAGCCTCTGAAGTCAAACTCTTGCAACTCATCCACATCGCTTACTGGCTTTGCCACTGCATCGGCACCCGAGGCCTGCTGTGACAAAGTCCCACAGATTGGATGGCTGAAGCAATGGAAATTTATTATCTCACAGTTCTGAAGTTCCAAAATCAACGTGTGACAACCGAGTCGGTTCCTTCTAGGAGCTGTGAGAGAGAAGTCTGCTCTGTGTGACTTGCCTAGTTCTCATGATTTCTTGGACATCTTTGGCATACCTGGGCTGACCTCTGCCTTCGTCTTCACATGGAGCTCTCCCCGTACACCTCTCTGGGTCCAAATTTCCCCTTGTTATGAAGACACCAGTCGTATTGGATTAGGACCCATCCTAATGACCTCATTTTAACTAATTATATCTGCAACAACCTTTTCCCAAATAAAGGCACGTTCTGAGGCATTGGCTGCTAGGACTTCAACTTTGGAATTTTGAGTGGGGGACATAATCCCACGCATAAGAGCAACCACTGGCAATGACGTGTTCTCTCTGTGCTTACTCGTCTTTTAATCTATCGCAGGGTTAGGGGGATTCAAAAAGTTACATATACGAAGTATCTAGAACAAGGGGGAATGTGACCTGCCATCAGTTTTGTACAGACAGGCAGCTCAGAATGGTTTCTGTATTTAAAGAGTTGAAAGATATCCCAAGAAGAAAAACATTCCATGACACGTGAAAAATGAAATTCAAATTTCAGTGTCTATAAATAAAGTTTTACTGCCCATGCTTATTTTTACACCACAGGAAGAAAGGTGAGTAGTTGCAGTTCCTACAGAAACCATATGGGCACAAAGCATAAAATATCTACTGTCTGGCCCTTTACAGGAAACATTTGCCAACTACTAACCTAGAAGGTTATCTAGTATGTAGTAAGAACTATAGTAATATTGCTTATTATTATATATTGTTTCATTTTCTTTCACCGCGGTAGGCATCATCTACCTCTGAGATCCTTTTCATAGCAAGGAGAATTTTCAAACCACATGATGGAAGATGTCTCCATTCACAGATGGCTCTGTGTGCCTGGGGGACCCCAATCCTTCCCAAATCTTCTCCTGAATTGGCTGGCTTCCTCTGCCATGCTCATCAGCTGCTCCCCTGGCTAAATCAAGTCCAGGCCAGTAAGCTTGCTTCTCTCTCGCTTGTCTCAGCAATTTTGTTTTCCCCCACTTCACAACTTTCCAAAAGCTCCAATTAAGCCCAAAGGTGAGCACTTCCAATCCTTAAATTATTTACATCTGGAAGTTTAAGGGCTTTTTTCTCCCTGTCAATCATGCCAGCCGATGGCATCTCCAACACTACGCTCTTCCTTCCTGTCAGAAACTCCTGCCTCCTTCCCACAAATTGTGGGAAACTTGCATCTTTAAAACAGAAATGTGTGTGCTTCCCCTCCCTCCCTACTTTCTAGTGGCCATAAAAAGAAATGAAGCCTCATTTTAGTTGGGCGGCTCATCTGGGATACCTAGGAAGAAGGGAGCAGAGGAGGACAGAAGTGGACGAGACAGCAGCATGTATGTGGGGGTGTTTGTGGGGAGGAAGCAAGAATATATTCTGTGCTGAGTCAGCAAAACTGGCAAGCGTGGAGAAAAATTCACAGTTCAGATGGGGAGAAGAATCACATTTCTGTGCAATGATCTGAAGAGTGGAGAGTTTAATTGCTCAAGAGACCACAATTGTTTTGCCTCAACATGTTCATGGCTTTGTATTGGATGGCATTTTGTGTCCTCTCAGTTTTTGCTTTTAAAATTGTAAGCTCTGGGAATAAAACCAAGTTATAGGCAGATGAAAGTCTTTAACTCTTAATTAAAGGTTTTTATTCAGCCATTCACATCCAGCCAGAGAATTTTTTATCCAGACATTCCAGTTGCCATTGAGGAGAAATGAGAAATTCTAAAAATAAGTCAGTTGCATGCACAGCCCTCCCGAGGTCAGACCATTGTCCCCAAAGAGGACACAGCTGCTGTTATTGCTGTCATTATACTAGTCAGGCTATCGTCAGACTAGGATGGGGAAATCTCCCCGCTGGAAACCCGAGGAGAGAAAACTCTCCCCAGAGAGGACCCCAGTGTAGTTCCCAAATGACCCCATGTTCTAGAAAATTCCCTCTCTCTGCAAGTCCCTCTTTCCCTCGTCCTTATCATCCCGCAGGCTTCCTCATCTCAGTGGCGACTCTAGTTTCAGCTGCTGAGGCCAAAAACCTTGATGTGATCTCTGACACATCTCTTTCTCTTGTACCCCATGTCCAGCCATGGGATCCCAGGCCCAGGTACATAATTCGTGGGGCCCAGTGCAAAGGGAAAAGGGGGTCCCCTGTCCAAAGGTTATTAAGAATTTCAAGATGGCAACAGCAGAGCCCGAAAGCAGCATGGGACTCTTCTGAGCAAGGGACTTCATGGGACCCAAACACAAACATTGCAGGTGACACGCTCGTCGTTCTTTCTGTCTGTAAAACCATCTAGAATCTGAACTTCTTGTCACCTGCTAACCACCTGGCCTGAGTCTTCCCTTTGCCCGTGCAGTCGACTGGCAGCCTAACAGCCAGAGTGAGTGGATGGCATCCCTCTCCTGCTCAAAACCCAATGCTGGCTCTTGATTTCACCCAGAGTAAAAGCCAAAGTCCTCACTACGGCCGACAAGTCTGTTCACATCCCCCTGGAGCCAAGGCGTAGGCTCCCCGGGGACTCTCCCTTGCTCCTTTTGCTCCTGCCACACAGCATTTCTGACCGTCCTCACACAAGCTGGGCTCATCGGCAAGTCCCTTCCTCGTGACATTTACCTTGCCCTTCTCTCTTCCCTGAAATCTCTTTCACCACATATGCACACAATATGTGCTCTGGCTCACATCTTTCCAAACTTAGTCATTCAACAAATATTTACCGAGCACCAGTGACATGCCAGATGCTGTCCTAGGCACAGATGGTTGAACTGAGCATTTCTCTGATCCTTACTGAGAGGGAGCGTCTTTTCATATACTTACTGGCTATTTTATAGCTGTTTTACTAAATATTTGGGGTTTTATTGTTTTTTACTTCCAACAGATCAATTTAATATTTGTAAAACAGCTTCACTGAGATATCTTTTGTATACCTTTAAAATGTACGACTTGATGTTTTAACATATATCACTGCGAATGTGAATATATACATACACATTGTTTATATACACATCACAGTCAAGCTAATTAACATATCCATTTCCTCAGAACACAATTACTATTTGTGTGTGTCGAGAAGACTTCAGACCTAACCACTCTGCAAATTTCAAGTATACGATACAGTATTGGTAACTATTGTCACAATGCTGTGACTTTAGATTTCTAGAACTTATTCATTCTACATAACTGGAACTCTGTACGCTTTGACCAACATTTTCCCATTTCCCCCACCTCCCCAGCTCCCACCCCTGGTACCCACCATTCTATGGTCTACTTTTGAGTTTGACTCTTTGAGAGTCTACATACAGGTGATATCATGGTGGGCATAGGAAATTACCTATTTGTTTTATGTAACGCTTGCATAGGTCTAACTCTGTGACAGGCATAACTAACAACTTTGAGAAAGAGGTACTTGACTATCCCAATTTTACAAATAAGAAAACTGCTTAAATGACTTACCCAAAGTCACAGACCCATTTTTCTACTGTGTAGTAGATCTTTATCATATTGATTTGTAGAAATTTTTTACATATGATAGCTATTATCCATTTATGTGTTGTACAGTCTACTTTCTGCATAACAGAAGACTCTCCATGTTGCCTCCGACTATCCTTGTGTCATACTTTCTACCCACTGAGCTACACACATACTAAGTAGCAAGACCAATTTTTTTAACTTTGTGTCTTAATTATCTATTACCATGTAACAAATTATCCTTCTCCCTCTCCCCTCCTCCCAAAAAATTAACAGCTTAAATCACAAACATTTATTATCTCACACATATTCTAAGGGTTGAGGTTTTAAGGGCAGCTTATCTGGGTGGTTCTGGCTCAGGTGCTCTCATGAGATGTCAGTCAAACTTTCAGCCAGGGCTGCAGTCGTCTCAATATCCGAATGAGGTGGAAAATCCACTTTCAAGCTCACTCACATGCCTTTTGGCAGACCTCACTTTTTCACTGGCTATTGGCCAGAGGCCACGTAGGCTGCTTTTTAGGGCTACTCACAACATGGCAGCTGGTTTTCCCTCAAGTGAATGACCCCAAGACACAGGGGGAGGAAGAGAACATCTGAGATGGAAGTCAGAACCTTTTACGACCTAATGTCAGAAACAACATCCCATCTCTTCTGCTGTTTACAACTGGTCACACAGACCAACCCTGGTACAATGCAGGAGGGGACTACTCATGGGTGTAAATACCAGGAGGTAGGGATCAGTGGATGCCATCTTGGAGAATGGCTGCCGCACTGTGGGTCTTGCCATTATGATTCTCCGCTACCCACTTGCTATGGAAATACACATGCATTGAATGGCACCTTCAAAAAGGAGAAACGCAGAGTCCTAAATCTCAGAGATGCAGTCCCCAGACCATGGGATTCACGCCTTCCAATATCTCCTAAGCCCAAGACTCACAGTGCAAGCAACAGAAACCATCTGGTTATTTTAAGAGGAAGAAGGTTTATTTCAAGGTTGTTGGGTAGCTCACAGGATCTCCAAGGGGCAAGGAAGACATCATAGCTTGTACCTGCCAATGCTGGACGCCAACATCACCACTAGATCTACAACTACTAGTACCACCAGAGTGAGGAAGTGGCTGCTTCTCCTTGCCAGAATAAATTCTGCATGGTCCTCCATCACCAGTTTCTGATTCAAAGTCTACGGCAAGTACATTTGACTGGCAGAGTCATTCGATGAGTCATTTGTTAGGTCTGTGCTTCAGCTGCCAGAGAAACTAGGAAAGCAGGTGCCTACCATTTTCGGCTTCTACGCACGGAGGCAAGCTATGCCTCATCGTTTGGAAGGCTCCCCCAAACATAAGGACTTCAGACTCTGAGCAGCCAAAAAGTATGGCAAATATCAACCACACCTACAAAATTTAGTCAGTTAGAGAATAGTGCGTGTCTAAGTTGGAAAAGAATATCTAGGAAGTTCAATGCCCTCGTTTCATAGATGAGGAAATCGAGTCCCTGAATAGTGAAAAGAATGGCCTAAGGAGACATAAGAAGTAAATGATAGAGGCAAGACTTTTCCTTTGGCTCCAGAACCTCCACTACAACCAAAGAGGTTCACAGTCTCCTCCATGGTTTGGATCCCACTTTGGCAATTTGATGAAGACAATGGGCCCTTTCTCAGCATAATCATTTTTAAATTAATAGAACAGGGTGCCTTGGATTACAAAGGAAACCAAACACTTGGAATTTAGTTATAGGAATATTAAAACAAATTCGTGATACAGCAACACACATGCAATACACGTTATTTTTTATTAGCACGTTAAGAACAAAATCTAGCAGTGGATCTAAGAACTGGTGTAATTTCAAAGAAGTGATGAGCCTAAGAGATATTTGAAGATTCTATAACAATTATAATGAGGTATGAAAATAGCTATGATTTCCAGCGGTGGAAAAGTCACAGGAACCGTGAATTCCACTATGGTTGTTGCCTATGTTCATAATTGAAGAAATGCTAAAACTCATTGAGAGGTCAGTGGAAAAAAATTTTCCTGTCCAAGTTAACTAATCTTTTATATTCTATCCACAGACCCACCGGCTAGGAATTCCTGGAGTACATGATGAATGTTCGAAGCTGCCTAGTGTTGTGGGTACAGGATGAAAAATCAGGGGTACACAAAGCAACCAATAAAACAGACTGCAATTGATCATGAATGGGGTGTTCCCAAACTAGCCTTCTGTTTTGTAAATAGGAATCATGTGTATGTGTGGGTGCATGTGTGTGTGTGTGTATATGTGTGTATTCATGTATATATGTGTGTGTATCTGTATGTGCATGTGTGTGTGTTTTCCCATTATAAGATAGTCCTATATTTACAGACATGGAAAGATGGCATGATAAATTATGGAATGAAAAAAAAAAAAGCACAGAATAACATGTAACAATAACAGCTAACATTTACTGAGCCCTTGCACTAGGCCAGAACTCAGGTAAGCACTCAACACGTATCATCTCATTGAATCTGTTCACCAACACTGTGGCAGAGCTATTTTTATTATGACAGTTTACAGATGACTCCAAGGAACCATGAGAGATGAAATAATTTGCCCAAGGTCACAGAGCCACCAAGTAATAGAGGTGGCATTGAGATCCGGAATCTGAGTTCATAGTGTCTCTTGGAATCCAATTTTATAATCACTGCTTAAAACTTCTTATGTAAGTATGTGCATGTGGATACATGCATGATGAGAAAAAGCTGGGGAATTCAAGTGCCAAACCTTTGTCTGCCTTTACTTCTGATGACAGTGACTGGGGGAAAGGAAGTAGATGGGAGAGACCGTCTCCTTTTTAAAAATCAAAAAAGGCTGAAGACATTTAAAAATTGATGAACAAGAGCTATGCCTCAACCTGTATAAATCTCGCAATAACGCTGAGGGGGGAAAAGAATTTACACAGTATGAAAATAGATGGTGTGAAAATATGCAAAACAAAATGATATGTTATTTAGGCACACAAACATAGATAGCAAAAATATGCTATGGAGTTAATAAATACCAAACTTAGGGAAACAGTGATAGATCAGGAAAAGGAACACATGAGCCTTCAATTGTATTGTTTTATTTCTTAAGCAGTGTATATATCATTATATGCACTATGAGGTTAAACTAATGTATAATAGTTTTAATAGAGAGAGGAATTACTGATAAGAAATGCTTATATATGATCATTCATTTGTCTTTAGTTTCAATATTACTGGAATTTTCGCAATGTTATTTTTGAAATTAAAAAAAGACGTAAGAAGAGGGTAGTGGTTAAGTTTGGGAAGGAGGGAGGGAGTAGTCATTGGGAAGGGGCGCAGATGGGCATCTGAGTAACAGAAATATTCTCTTTTGTTAGCCAAGGTAATGGTTTCACATGTGTTTGCTTTGTGATATTTCATTAAGCTGTACATGTATGGTCATTTTTACTTCTCTGAATGTGTGTTAAACATCACAATAAAAATGTATTCAAACTTGCTTTATGTATACACAAAGCAAGAGGGACATCTAAGGCATTTGAGAAAGAATTTCAGCCTTACTTTCCAGGTGGTACCATGCCATTCCTGGCCCCACAAGTCACTCAACAGGTTACACTCCCCTTCTGTGCACTGCAGGCACCAGGCACAGCGACAGGTGCTGTAGTTCAAGACTTTTTAAATCAGATCTCAGAGCACACCCAGCCTCCAGCATCGTCAGTGGGGTGGCTTTTGTCAAAAGGCTGCCTGCATCACAAGAGCCCAGAAAAACACTGCCATATGGCAAGACTCTTAAATGGGGGAGCCCGAGGCACTAAGAAAGAAAATGAAATACAAAGTGCTACTTAAGGTCATATCCATTTTTGGATATTTGTTTTTGGGCGAGTTGGGGTTTTGTTGGTTTGTTCATTTTTTTAGAAACTACTGCAAGTTTTGCCTCCTTTTTTCCTTTAGTGATGTATCCATCAGCATCTCCCTCATGAACGGAGAGGATTTTTAAAGACCCCCAGGACACTGCTCTTACAAAGGGATATATCTGCAACAGAGAGAGAAGACTATCATATGTATGCAACCGCTGCTCTAACGAATGGCCACAAACTTAGGGATCTAAACAATACAAATTTGTTATCTTACAGTCCTGGAGGTCAGAAGTCCAAAATTCATCTCACTGAGCTAAAGGCTCTGTGTCTTTCTGGGGGCTCTAGAGAAAGACCCATTTTCTTGCTTTTTCCAACTTTTAGAAGGTGCCTGCATTCCTTGGCTCAGACGGCCTTCTGTCTTCACAGCCAGGAATGGACCCTGGGATATTATTTCTCACTATGCTGTCTCTCTGACTCTGAGTCTCTGTCTCCCTTTTCTACGTTTAACTGTCCTTACGATTACATTGGGCCCACTTGCCCAATCCAGGATAATCTCCCTGTTTTAAGGGTGGTCGAATTACCATCTTAATTCCATCTGCTACCTTAATCCCCACTTGCCATGTAACATGAGATAATCACAGCTCCTGGTGATTAGGGTGTGGACATCCCTCAGAGGGAGCCATCACTCTGTCGTCCACCCCTACTACTGATTCATTTCTCGTGGTCAGTCTCCCCCTTGGCTCTGCAGGACTCTTCCCCCTCGCTGCTGTCTCCCTGGCATGCAGGGCAATGCTAGTCTCAAAATAAGTCTTTGTTGGATGCTGGTGAGCCTCTTTTGCATATTCACTTCAGGGCCCAAGGGCAATTAATCTTAAGAAATCCTTCCATAAAACATAAATGTGCTTGTATTTTGATGCATGTGGACTTAGCATCCATAGAAGTCAGGCCAAAGTGGACAGGATAAAGAAGAGAAATTTCACGTGGAAACTTTTTATCCCTTCAACAACCAGCTACCAAGTTCATTTAGTGCCTGCAGTGGCATTGGCCTGGGACGGACCCAGCGCCAAGCAAAGTAAGGGGGATTTGAATGACTCATAAGAAGTATGGAGAACAGACATTAAAGAATCACAGAAGTTTAGAACTTAAACAGGTCTTAAGGGATCTCTACCCCAATCCCCTTAGGTCCCTATGATGCCAGTCATTTTAGGTGGGATACAAACAAGGCTTTATTATTTTTTTTAATGTTTTTATTTCATCTTTTTAAATTTTTTTTAAGATTTGCATTTATTTACGTTTTTTAAATTAAGTTTATTGGGGTAACATTGGTTAATACAATTATATAATTTTCAGGTGTACGTTATAATTTGACATCTATATATTCTATTGTGTGTTTATGACGCAGAGTCCAGTTTCCTTCAGCTACCATATATTTGATCCCCTTTACCTACTTCACTCTACCCCTACCCCGTATATTTGACCCCCTTTGCCCCATCTACCTCCCCTCTCCTCCCCTACTCACTACCTGCTGGTAACCACTAGACTATAGTCCATGTCCATGAGTCTCTGTTTGTTTGTCCGACTCACTTGTTGCTTTTAGGTTTATAACCCACATATAAGTGATATCATGTGATTTTCAATTTTTTCTGTCTGGCTTATTTCGCTTAGCATGATTATCTCGAGACCCATCCACGTGTCGCGAATGGCAGTATTTCATCTCTTCTTATGGCTGAGTGATATTCCACTGTACATATGTACCACAGCTTCTTTAGCCAATCACCTATCGTAGGACACTTCGGTTGCTTCCATGTCCTGGCCACTGTGAATAGTGCTGCTATGAATATCAGTGTGCAAATATCTTTACGGATATGAGTTTTCAAGCAAAGAAGGCTTTAAAACACAGATTCCCAACATAGGAAACTCCTCCCTTTCAAGTCTCTGTAATCCCTATGATGGAAAACAGTCTCCTTTTGGTGTTGCTCTGACTTTAACACCTGGCTAACACATGCTAATCTTTTTAGCAGAGGGAGCAGGCCTCAGGCTGGTGCCTTCCATGGGCTCCATCTAGATGTGGTGTTTGTGGCAAGACAGTGCAGGTAGCTGCAGATGGCTGGTTTGGGGGGCACCGGGGCCAACTCCCTCTCTTCACAGCTGAGGAAACACAGCTGGTCTCCTGACTTCATCTCCTAAATGCTAGTCGAATGTCTGCCTTTTGTGCGTGAAGGCATCCAAGAGATGACAGAGGAGAAAACAGATCGTCCATCATGAAAAGGAGCACAGAAGAGACAAGAAAGGGGCAGGAGGGCGGCTGTTTCGCTCTCTGGCCTGGCTGCTGAGCACTGGGCCTTGGAGAGAGGACAGAATGCTGTGAAGGAGCAGAAGGAAAAATGAAGCGATCAAACACCCCACTGTCACCCCACTGTCAGGAAAGCCTGCTCTGCTCTGGCTGCAGCCACTGGCAGCCTGAAGGCGCTTGGGGCAGAGGGAGGAGATGAAGGGGCAGGGACAGGAAGTAGCCAGGGGTGACCGGGAGCTGGGGCTCAGGACACCAGGTGACCTTGTGAGCCAGGCAGACCCCTCCAAAGCTCTGCCCTGCACTCCCCACCCACCCAGACCTCAAGAAAGCCAACCCTTGCCCCTCCGCCAGCCAGGCCAGACTCCCGGCCAACAGGCAGACGGCTTGCCTTAAATGCAGCCAGAATTACCTTTCCAGGAAAATGCTTCTGCCTTCTGGAAAGGACACCGAGAAAATACTGTACACGGCAGAAGATTTCAAACTTTTTAAAAGCAGATGGTTCTTTCTGTCAACGAACAAGTATGCTCATCATTTAATGGTCTGGCAATCAGCTTCGAAAAAGCATTTGACTTGGAACGTAGTGACTACACACACACACACA
>CM053501.1:4220052-4268014 GCA_028627145.1 Eidolon dupreanum | reverse complement strand
AGAGAGGCAGCTGCCACCGTGAAGCCGTTTGCAAAAGAACAATCTCCCCTAAATAAGGAAACATTAAACAAACAGCTCCCAAGGTTCCAAGAGCCCTAAAAAGCCCCACACAGAGGCAGAACTTCTCCAAGCATCCATGGATAGGGGCTGCCCAGGGCACCACACCAACCTACGCTGGAGACTGGAGGTGTGTTTCAGAGAAAAACCATCATCAGGAAATGTGACTTCCCTGTATTGATTTCCCTTCCCTCTCCAAACCCCTCTGAATGGGCTTATCCTCCTCAGAGGAAGTAATAGGCAGGAAAGGTGCTACATCACCACAAGAGATAACAGCCTATGTTAACCACGTCTTTTTATTTTCTTCATTTTGGTGCTTGAAATATAGGGCCTTGCTGACTTAAGGGTCAACCAGTTCCTAGAGATGGCAAACAACTGTGAGCATGCTTTTCCTATGAGAACCCACCAACCCAGGGCCCATCCACCTTCCTGCATCCTATATGGGGCTCTGTCATTCAAGACCACTCACATAACCCCAGGGCCAGATACCAGACAATTAGGGACAGCCCCTACACCCCAGAGCCTGCAGGAATTATTCAAACTAGCCAATCCTAAATCTGATTCCCCTGCCTCACCCTTTCCTTCCTGTGGAAACCCCAACAAAGGCTCTGGCTATGTCTTCAGTGACAGTTGCCTCCTGATCCATTGGCCTTACCATACCTAAATAATAATAAAACCTACATTTTCAAACACAGACTAAGCCAACTCTCAGCAGCCACCAGTCCATGAGATCTTTAGTCTCCCTGTCTCAGAGTTTTCTTCCATGCAAGAGTAGCCACAGATGAAACCAGCTGAGACAAGATCAATTCACAGAGCATTAATTCATGAACACTGACAATGACCTTGGGGAGTTCTCTTTTACTTACAGCCCAATTCTACCTTTTTGAGGTCTTCCATGTCTTCTCAACTCATGCCCAACCCCTCTCGTGAGGAGTCTGCTGAGGAGGTGATGCTTGAGTGGAAATATGAAATGAAGTGGGGGAGTTAGCCACCTACACGTGAAGAAAAGAATTCCAAGCAAAGCGAACAGCAAGTGTAACACCCCAAGTGTAGAACATGCATATACTTGACCCCTTATCAAAGGCATGACCTTGCCTAACAGTTTCAAGGCTTGATGCTAAGTGAAAGCAGCCAGACACAAATGGTTACACAGTGAATGATTCCATTTATATGAAATATCCAGAACAGGCAAATCCATAGAGACAAAAAGCAAACTAGTGGCTGCCAAGTCTTGGGTGGGGGGGAGGATGCCTGCTTAGTGGGAGTGGGGCTTCCTTTTGGGGTGATGAAAATATCTGAGAACTAGATAGAGGTGATGGTTGCACAACATTGTGAATACACTAAATGCTACTAAATTTCAAACTTTAAAATGGTTAATGATCATTTGTTGTTATATGAATTTTACCCCAACTTTCTAAAAAATTGGTGCTATTTTTCTTTGTTTTCTCCTTCTAGTACCTCTCTTGGGTCAATGTTCAAGTGTGAATAACTCTCATAAGTACCAACTCACCCAAAAGACTGAGCCAAAAGATTGATTTGCCAGACCTTGCACCAAGAAGAACCTCCATTCACAGAGAAGGGCCAGTCCCACTGGGGAGGACAGAATGAGTGTCCGAATGATGCATCAGCCCTAATGAAAACCACAACAAACATGTCATTTCATCCATCCCCTGCCTCTGTTTCTCCTTCCTACCCCTGAGGGAAAGGCTCATTATTAATAGACTTGGGCACCTCACACCCACTTGCCTGTGTCTTCCAACACTTACCTACCTCCAGCCTCTCATCTGGACCTTTGACTGGAATTATCTTTTTCTTGCTTTTCACTCTTCTTCACCCAGATCCCTCATTCTTGGGTCAGAAGAATTTTCAACAGGACACTTTATTGTGTCAATGCCCTGCACCAAAACATGAGATGCCTCCCCACTGCTAATATAATAAAATGTAAATTCATAGAGGAGACACCATGGCAGGATGATGCCAGCCCTATCTTCTGGCTGTAGCCCCATTCCTAATGGAAGAAGCACTGTCCCCAAGTGTTCTTTCACGTTTTTCATTGCTTATCCTCCTGCCAGAAATACCTCTCCATTCTTCCCTTTCCTGACAATAAAATCCTTCCAAGCCCACATCTCTCAACAGTTTGGGGACATCTCTGCTGACTCTCACGCTCACAGTTAACCTTTCTCTTCAGTTTTCAAAAGCATTTGTCAAACTGTTGTGTTCATAGTCAGAACATCTCAGGCAGACTAGGAATGCCTTGAATATGGAGACCTTGCCTTGGTGAGCTCTTGGTTCCTGTACCTAACCCGATGACTGGCCCCTGTGCACCAGGACGAGAGTTCTCAAGGACGCCGAAAGGATTTTTAGTGATGTATCCCGGACTTTCTGAGCCTTCTCACTTCCATACAAATGAGATCTGCAAGCAGAGACCTTGGGAACTAATTAAGTTATTAGGACATTCCTACGTTCAGACATGGGCGTCCATGCATTTGAGTAACACCCCCGCAGAATGACACCATCGGCCCATGTTCTCCTTTCTTAACTCATTAATATTTGACTTTTCTGGCTCTCAGATATCTTGAATATTTTAATTATAGAATCTTATTACATGCTCAAGGATTTTAAAAGAAACAGACACACTTTTCATAAAAGTTTTATGAATCCGACTCAATATGTGAATATATTTCAATCCAATAAGTATTAATAGTAATTAAAATTTATGTCAAACTTACTTGGTGCCAAGCCTTATCTCATTTAATCCCAACTACAGTTCTAATGAGGTTCAGAGAAATTCAGTATTTGCTCAAGGTCACACCGAGTCTAACTCAACCAACACGCTTGGCCAAGTTCCAAAGTCAACTGTCTTATTATGTTTTAATTAATAACTGCTTCTTACAGAGCCCTGGCTACATTCAATATGGGATGCTTCTTCTCAGAAATGTCAGGAAATCAATACTGTCCTCCCGCCCCACAGCTGCCCTCAACCAGCGACTGGCCCTACTCCTTAGGTAGAGTAATTCTGAGGCCACACTCCACACTGATTCCCAGAGCTGTCCAATGGGCTCTGCCCCAGCGACCCACCTGGATGACAGGCCCTTTCCTGGCTGCTTTCTCCTCCTCTGCATTACACTCTCACTCTCCCATGGCGTTTCATGGGATCACCTCCCAAATAAGTACTTGCAGGCAAACCCTGGTATCGAGGCCCGCCTCTGGGGGAGCCCAAATCCAGATCATGCTTTACATCACATCAGAGTCAGCACACTTTTTCTGTTAGGAACCAGTGAGCAAGCATTTCCAGCTCTGTCTCTATCCCAGCTCCCCAACTCTGCCTCCTGTAGCATGACATGTGAGGGAGTGAGTGTGGCTGTGCTTCCGTAAAACTTTACCTCTGGATACTGATATTGGAATTTCATATAACTTTCGTATGTCGTAAAATATAACTTTTCTTTCCATACTTCCAATCATTTAAAAATGTGAAATTCCTTCCAAGCTCATAGGCTGTAGTTTGAAGACTGCTGCTTCAGGGTACCCTCTTTTAACCCTGCCATTAATTAACCACGTGAGACAAAATCCATCATCTTTCCCACTGTCCAGATGGAGACACGGCTGTAAGATGACACGCCCCCAAGTTCCGACGAATGGCCGCGGTCCGCGGGGTCCTGGAACGGCCTCCCTGCAGGCCTGTTCAAAAGGTGCTCAACAAGCCATCACTAGGCAGGAGGAAGCGATGACTTTCCTGGTGGCTCCTGAGTTCGTACCTTCCTCTCTGCACACCTCGCCTTCGGGAGAGCAGCACGGTGACTCCACGTGCAGCAGTGACAGCAGCTGCAGCCCGACACCAACCGGAAACGGCTCGCTGGAACGCATCCCGAAAGCAGCTGCTGCTCCTTACCCTGCTAAAATCCGTGCAGAGTCGCAGCCAGACAGGAGAGTTCACGAGACGCGAGGGTCAGCCAAGAGACGGGGCGGCTGGAGCAAGCCTCGATTTACCTGTCGTTTTGTTGGCACAAGACCCACCTGCATTTCTCTCTGCTGTTTTTGTACAGACAGAGGTACACCTGTAAGTGTGCTTAAGGACACAACACATCGCATGCCTGGGGCTAAACAGACCTTGGCCGAGACAGACTCGAAGTCCAAAGCATCCGTGCCAAGTTCCAAGCTTAGTCAATACAGTACGAGAGAAGATCTGCCTCACTCCGTCCAGTCCGCCCAGCTCCCCTGTGGAGTAATAATACTAGGTGGCACTTAACCACGTGCCACATACTGGAGTAGACTATACATACAATAGTTTGTTTACTCCTCAGGGCAATCCTATGAGGTAGGTGCTATTGGAAACCCCACTTCACAGGTGAGGAATCTGAGTGGTCAAGTAATTTGCCCATGATCACACAGCCAGTGAGTGGCACAGCTGGGTTTTGGACCCAAGGGGACTGACTCTAGAATCCACACTCTAAACCAGGGGTTGGTAAGTGTTTTTTGTGAAGGACCAGATAGTAAATATTTAGTTTTTTTCAGACACAGATGGTCTCTGTCACAAATTTTTATTTTGTTATCATTATTATTATTTTATAACTCTAAAAATGTAAAAACTATTAGCTCAAGGACTGTTCAAAAACATCCTTTTCTAAACCATTATCTTATGGTGTGGAAGTTTGGAAAACTGGTCCCAACTCTCCACCTCTCCCCATGTCTGCCTGCACCCTTTGTCATGTGACTGCAGTGCCTGCTCACTCTGACTTTGGCTTGACCATGTGATCTGGTTTGGCCAATAGGATGTAGGCAAGTATGACACAGAGAGAGAGAGAACTGAAAAGCATTTGCACATCCATCAAATCAGAATCCTGTCTGCCATCACCACGAGAACATGTCCATGCTGGTCTGCTGGAGGATAAGAGCTACATGAAGCAGAACTCGGTTGCCCAATACCCCCAGCAGAACTGGCCTAAGCTAGCCAATCCCCAGTCCACGGCCAGACTTACTCTTTCACAGTGTTGAAACTAGTGAACCAATGCCATCAACTGCCTACATTTGGGATTCTCTTTACAGGGGGAAAATACTGTCTGAAGGGATATCCTGAAACTTATATCCAATCTAAGTGAATATAATGGAAACAATCCTACAAAATGCTTCTCCAAGAAACGGTAGTAAAAAGAAGTTTGGGATAGGCTGCATCCTCAGCTCTTATCTTGAAACATACCATGTACTAAGTACCTAGTACAATGTACTAAGAGCTTCTGAATTTTGCATGTTCGTGGGGAGAGAATGCTTATTCTCACTCTAGGGTCCAAGTACAGACTCCAAGAGGAAAGACTCATCATCTGAGGGGATGGCATTTTGTGATTGTTCCAATTTGATTCAGACAGTCACTCTTGGTGGCCACGAGAGCAGGGTGACTGTTACACAGCTGCTCCTACCAGCGGGTAGCTAAGAACAGGGGACAATTCCTAGCAAGGGACTCTGGGTATTCTCCAACAGGGTGTGCCCCAGTATGAGTCCCCTACAGTGAGGAAATCACTGTAGTGAAGATTATAGGACATAAAAGGCTCTGAAAAGTCCTGCAGTAAAGACATCTATACAATTTTACTTAACTCAGCGTTCCACAAGCACATGGGATCAAGATCCTCTTTTTCTATTTTTTTTTTTAATTTCTCTCCTTAAAGATTAGCTTAACATCCCATAACATCAAACCATGGATTTCATGTTTCTCAAAATTCATCTGGGAAACTAATCTAGAACAAACACAGCTTCTTCACGAGAGAGGGGCCTTATTATGCTGGAATTGATGCTAATTTATTTATGTACAGATTTCTCCAAGAAGCAGGATAGAGATGAAAATAGTCCAAGATGGCCTGAGATGAAAGGGACCTTAGAAATGAACCAGTTCAACATTTTCATTGTATACATGTGGACACAGAAGATCCAGGGAGTAGCTCATTCAAGGGTTTGGCTGTTGGCAGAGTGGGGGTCTCTCAGAACACAGAGCAAGCTCTCCACCATGGTGTAGGCTCTGGTCCTTGCAGGGCTTCCCCATGGAAGAGGACAATCCTAAAGCATCAGCTGTTACACATGGAGGCTGCCCCATCATGGAGCTCCCCAACAGAACACATGTCAGGGGAAGTCCCAGAACATGGCTCTGGATTATCCAGGTTCTAATATTTCCTCAGTACTAGTCAGTATACGTTAATAATGTTTTGGGGGCAGACTGCCTCGCAAAAAAATTCAAATTCTGCCACTTACTAGCTGTGTGACCTTGGATAAGCCAATTAACCTCTCTGTGCCTCGGTCTTTTCATTTGCTATATGAGTATGGTGGGTCTCCACTTGATAGACTAGTTGCTAAGGATTAAATTAGATAATACTCTTCAAATGCTGTGCCTAGCATATAGAGAAAGTACTTAACAATGTTCGCCTTGATTATATGATTCCATTTGTATGAAATGTCCAGAATAGGCAAATCTTTAGAGACAGAATGTAGATGAGTGGTAGCCAGGGGGTGAGGGAAGGGAGAAAGGAGGATCTGTTAAGGGATATGGGGTTTCCTGTTGGGGTGATGAAATTATTCTAAAATTGATCATGGGATGGCTGCACAACTCTGTGAATATACTAAAAACCATCAAATTGTGAACTCTAAATGAGTGAATTTTATGGTATGTGAGTTATATATCAGTAAAGATGTTAAATAAAAAAATGCATGCTCTGGTTAATTTCAGTGGAGGGACCACATGGGAGTCTAGACTAGAGCTTTGCACTTAGTCAATTCTGTGGAACTGAATATACCCTATTTCCTTGTTTCTAAGATGCATTTTTTCCTTCACATTTCAACTCCGCTGAAATTGAGATGTCATGTAACTAACTGATATGAATATTTAATGTCGTTTTTCCTCACAAAGAGCTGCTATTAAATCAATAGTTTATCTTGCAATCAACAACATCCAGGAATCAAGAAATATGGCAACATATGATCCAGCAATTCCACCTTTCAGTATATATCTGAATAAAATGAAATCACTATCTCAAAGAGTTATCCGCGTCCTCCTATTTACTGCAGCATTATTTACAATAGTCAAGGCATAGGCACAACTCAAATATTCACTGATGGATGAATGGATAAAGAAAATGTGATATATATATATTTATGGATCTATATATTTATATAGATATTTATGGATATAAATTTTTACAGATATACATAATGGAACGTTATTCAGTCATAAAAATTAAAAGTAAGGAAATCCTGACATTTGCAACAACACTGATGAAACTTGAAGGCATTATACTAAGTAAAATAAGTCAGAGAAGGGTAAATACTATATGATATCGCTTACATGTGAAATCAGAAAAAGCCAGACTCATAGAAACGGAAAGTAGATTGGTGGTTGCCAGGGGCTGGGGGTGGGGGCAAGAGGGAAGTTTCGGTCAAAAAGTCCTGGTTTTCAGTTATAAGATAAATAAGTGCTGGAGATCTAATGTACAGCATGGTGGCTGTACTTAACAATACTGTATTGCATACTTGAAATTTGCTAGAAAGTAAATCTTAAAAGTTCTCACCATAAAAAAATAAAAAATGGTAACTAGTGAGGAGATGGATGTGCTAACCAATCTCATCATGGTAATCATTTCACAGTATATATGTGTATCTTATGTTGTCCACCCTAAACTTACATACTACTATATCTCAATAAAGCTAAATTATATCTAATAAAATAAGGATGAATTTATAAATAATAAGAGACTGGGGCCAGGAAATTAAGGAATAGGTATTGTATTAATGCAGGCTGCCATAACAAAATAGCACAACGTGGCCTAAACAACGGATATTTACTTCTCCCGGTTTTGGGAGCTGGAGGTCCCAGATCAGCTCTGGCAGGCTTCGGTTCTGGTGAGAGCTCTCGTTCTGGCCTGCAGACAGCTGCCTTCTCACTGTGTCCTCACGTGGCCTTCCCTCTGTGCATGCACAGTGAGAGATCTCTAGTGACTCTTCCTCCTCTTATGAAGACACCTGTCCTCTTGGATTCGGGCCTCTCCCTTAGGATGTCATTTAACCCTAACTCCTTGAGATTCTATGTCCAGATACAATCATATTGGGTGTTGGGGCTTCAGAACATATACTTTACAATACTTATCTGTTTTGCAATATTCAAGTCAATTCAGATGGCAAATGTAGAATTCGATCACTAATGAAATGTTTAAAAATGTATATTAAACAAAAAAAAATGTTTTTACAAGATAAAAAATAGTCTTCTCCAATGCAATAAATTGCAGATCTCTGAAACTTTAACTCTTTAGATGATTTCAGTTCAGTTTTTGGTTTTAAAATCTAGAGGCAATCAGAAAGAAAACCGTTAACAGAATATCTGTTTTTACGTTTCTCTTCTTTACTTCGATGACTTGTCACACAATTGAAAGATGATGAAGGTGCTCTTGCATGACCTGCGGCCTTTAGATGGTCAAAGTGTATTCCAGGATGGAAATTCACTATGGCAAGTGACACAGCTGAAAAGATCATTCATTGTCTGTGGTTCGGCAGGTACTTTTAACTGATTGTATCTTTGGTTTTCCTTCTTTTGGGTTTAGGAATACTTTCAGCTACACTTTTTTGGGTCATCACACAGTTCAACAGTCTTTTGTGACATTGACATTTTCTCGGGGACTATCTTCCAATTCTTGGGCACTGTCTTGATTTAAGTTGGTGTCTTCTGGACCAATCGTCACTCCTCCAGTTCCACTTCTATTGACATTATGACTCTGTGCTGGTTTCTGTTTCTTTTTCTTCTATTTTTCAGAAATCTTTTGTTTTGGTGCATCCTCAATTACTTCCTCAGAAATGGCATTCAACGCATATTTATCCACCTGAGATCCAGAAAACTTTTCTTCCTCCCCTTCCAACTGCCCTTTTAACAGAGCAATTACCTCTCGATTCTTCTTTGATTTTTCATGATTCCTCATGGCCTTTTCCGTCTTGAATTCATCACATGGATGGTACAGGCCATCAGAAACCTCTGCATCCTTGGTCTCAGAACTCTCTTTAACGTGCTGCCCATCTCTGAGCTCATGTTCCCGCATTTCATCTTCATCTGCTCCGTCTCCAAACTCCTCACACCACACCTCCATCTCCCTGAGCTCCTTCTGCAGATCAGCCACTGCCATCTAAGTCTGTGCTTTGTACTGCTCCCCCCATTTTGCCTGCTTCAGCTTCTGTTACTGCCTCATCTCTTTGCTTTTCCTCGCCTTCTCTCATCCTGCCTGCACTCTTTTATCTCTTTTTTTGAATAAAAGCTACCAGCTGACCAACAAACTCATTCTTCTCTTTCCTTGCTCTGTCATGAGTCTTTTTCTTTCTCCAGGGCTCATTTCTCCCAGCGGTTGGAAGCTTTTCTTGTATCATATTCTTCTTCCCAAGCAAAGTTCTTTGAAGTGCAGAAGCTCTGCCAGTAAGGTAGAAAGTGTAGACTTCTGTGTTGTAGGCACCCTGGGAGTGTGTAAAAATTGGGAAGTCCTCAACATTCTCTTCTAACACAGATTCTAGTTCTTCCTTCACAATTATTTAAAAAACATTATGATACATCATCTGAAAGCCTTTTCATGACCTCCATAACCAGAGGAACTGGTAATGGTGAAATAGCGAAGCAAATCTGAACTGTCATCTTGACATTCTTCAAGCCCACCTTTGAGCAGAGCCTCCTCTGTGATTATCAGACCGTGTTCTTTCTTTAAGGTCACTCAATATAATGAATGCTGTTTGGATTCATTTAAATCATTCAGCTGCTCCTGCAGTATTATCCAGATATTTATCCAGGTCTCATTTCAGAGCCAGCTTTCAATAGGCCTTCTTGAGCTCCTCCTTGCTGGTGTCATGCCACTTAATACCTTGTATTTCAATTATACAGTTGACCCTTGAGTGACGATGCAGGGGTTAAGGGTCCCAAACCCCTGTGAGGTCAAAAATCTGCATTTAACTTTTGACTCTCCAAAAACTTTACTAATAGCCTATTGTTGACCTAAAGACTTACCGATAATAGAAAGTGTATGAACACATATTTTGCATATTATATGTATGATATATTGTATTCTTACAATAAAGTAAGCCAGAGGAAAGAAAATGTTATTAAGAGAATTGTAAGGAAAATACATTTACAGTATTTATTGGAAAAGATCCGCATATAAGCAGACATGTGCAGTTCTAACTCATATCGTTCAAGGGTCAACTGTATATTAAGTATGTTTTCCCCCACAGAAAGGCCTATGTATTGTCAGTGTGTCTGACAGGGTCTGACATGAAATGGGCCTTTGATATGTACTCATCAAACTGAGCTGGAGAGAAGTAAAATATGCTGGCCACAAAGTGCACAAGAGAACTTCTTGGCTGTTAAAACTAAAAAGGGAGGCACGGGCAATGGCACAATTCTCATCGGAAAAGAAAGAGTCCATTTTGTCAAGAAAAACGATCCTTTCAACATCAACACTCAGACACAGCATCTTTCCCCACTCTCGAAATACCTGCCAGCCCTGCTTTTCCTCCTCCACCTATACGGAAGATCTGTTTCTCTCTATTAAAAAGAGGCTTTGATTCTCTGCTCCATCTTTCTTCAATCTCCAAGAAGATTCTTATTTCGTCTTCAACAAGGAGGTCTGTTCTCCAAACACCATTTGTTAATGAAGGCCCTTTGGCTATTGGTGAAAGAAATCCCAATTCGAAAGTGCAAACAAAACGAGAAATTAGCTCATGAAAATCTAAGCCACAGGGATAGTTTGGCTTCAGTTATCACTGGATCCAGAGCTCAAACAATGTCATCAGGGCCATGTCTCTCTCTTTCTCCCATGTCTGCATTCCTCCGTGCTGGCTCCATTTGCAGACAGGAAGTCTCCTCTAGTGACAAGACAGCTTCTAGAAAAACTAGGCTTATATTCTCAGAGCTTCAAGTTCAACGGGAAAGGAAAACAGTGCCTCTTCTCTGACCACGCAAGCCAAAGTCCCAGAATTAGAACATAGGGCATAATTGGCTTGGGTTGGGTCATGTGACAACACCCCAGTGGTTTGAAGGATGTGAGAATCTGATTGGCCAGGCCTGGTCACATGGCCACCTCTGTGGGGAACAGTGATAGAGTCAGCTGTGCCAGAAGCACAATGGACTAAAAGTGGGGGAGAGATGGCAACTCAGAGAAAAATCAGGATACACTTATCAGAAAATGCATGGATGGATTCCGGGCAGAAAACAAGCAATACTCCCTAACTTGAAATCAACCATTCTTTCATATTTTTTTATATTGTTATTATTATTACAGTTGACATTCAATATTATTTTATATTAGTTTTAGGTGTACATCATAGTAGTTAAGCATTTATATAATTCACAAAGTGATGCCCCCAATTAGGCTAGTACCCACCTGGCACTATCTACAGTTATTACAGTATTATTAACTCTATTCCCCATGCTGTACTTTACATCCCTGTGACCATTTTGTAACTACCAATTTGTACTTCTTAATCCCTTTACCTTTTTCACACAGCCCCTCCCAGATCCCTCCCATGTGGTAACTATCATATTGTGTTTTATGTTAGGGGCGAGGAGGGTCAACCTCAATAAATTCAATGCCTCCAAAAAGTTATTTTTAATTTAAAAAATAAGATCAAAGTTCTTTTCAGGACCATTTAAAATCAATTATGAATTAAGGATCAGGAAATGGATTCTTCACGGACACGTAGACAATATTCCCACTGCAGAAAAATGGGTGTGCCTAAAAAGATAAACTATTAAAAGCGACTTGATATCAGAAGGCTTGACTGAGGAGTAAATCTCACACACCAGTGAGTGCCCTTCCTTAGCATAGCCTCCAAAGGGCCATCAGATTTCGCAAACTGGAATCACCTTGTTAGATTTAGTTGCCAGGTAAGCAACAGGCAGGCTGTGCACTGACTCTCAGAGATATTCATCACCATTCAGTCAAGCCTTCTCCCACCAAGAGAATTAAGGGTCAAAAAGAGCTAAAGATAAGGAAGGCCTTCCTCAGCTTCCAGGGGTTAAATTTCTGAGTTTTCTTGGTTGAAGCTCTCAGGTATCTCGCCTAGAGAAACTAGCCCCACTGATACCCACTTGTCAGTGAACGCACATTTTCTCTCGATACAGCCAACTATTTAATTTACATCCCCTGCAACAGAAAAGAATATTCAGAACCATCATTAATTCAGTTAAAGTCTCAAGATATAGCCATTATCTATTGCTACAATAATGCTGCATAACAAACTGCCCAAAACTCAGTGTCTTGACACAATAGATATTATTTTATCTCATGGGTCTACTTGGCTGGGTGGTTTTTCTGGTCTCGACCAAATGTCAACTCTGCTCCACGTGTCTCTCATCCTCCCCCAGGATCAATGGGCTACCCTGGGAATGTCCTTCTCATGACAATGGCAGGAGGCAAGAACGGACGGGCCCAGTCATGAAGCACGCTCATGCCTTTAGTTGTGTCACGTTTGCTAACATCCCATTGGACAAACCAAGTCATATGGCTGACCAGAGTCAGAGCAAGAGGCCTCTGCAAAGTCACATGAGATGGATCTCAGGAGAGGTGAAGAATCGGTACCATTTTTACAAACTATCAAAGGCAACAGCTGTGAAGATGAAGATAAGGGCACGCTTGGGTCTAATTAGCTGGCATTTGGGCAATGGAAAATGGCACAAATTATTTGCCCGATGTAGTACATTATTTTACTTGTCCTTGAGTGGTTTTTATTTAGAGGGAGGATGTCCAGTGAAAAGGATCCAGTTGTCCAAGGAAATGAAGGAAGAGAGACGACTTTAATATCAAATCAGGAAAATCACAGCATCTGCTGCCACGCAGAAGAGCTCCCAGGCAGCAAAGGTCCGCTTAACACCAGCTTTTCGCTGAGAAATCTCCAAGGTGACCCCGCACAGGGACTTCAGGCTTCAGGGAGGAGGAGGGAGCATTCCACTGAGGCATGCAAAAGAAGAGGGAGTCATTCACTTTCCCAAGCGGCTAAAAAACCCAGAGCCAACCCTAAAACTAGGAAATTAAAACTAAATAAGGGGTTTCAAGCAGAACCATTTCCATCAAAAGCAGCAAGCATATGGGCCACGCTGTCAATTGAAGACCATCAAACTGAAAAGTGTAAATGATTCTGGGAGATTAGACAGATAAGTTGGAAAAGGAGGAAAGTGCCTTTTGAAAGCCAAATCGGGGTCCCATTCTGTCACTGCCAGGAAAACTGCTCTCCACTTCCATCCAGCCCTATGAGACCGTGCCTGCCTTAAAACATTTGGTGTCGCCCCTGGAAAACTTTCTACAAAGGAAAAAAAAAATTAAAAGTCCCCCAGGATATTATTACTCAATAGAAAGCTGTTTTTGAAAGTGTCTTTAACAGTCCGAGATGTGTTTTAATGTGTTGGAATGCGTGCCTCCGTTGGCTGGGATTTTAAAGAGAACCTCTTTCTGCTTGCTCCCTCTGGCTTCTACTAGTTCCTGTTTGATTCTGCATATTCATAAAATGCTCGGCAGGACACATCACAGTTCAAACACACTTTCGGCTTTAACAACTTCAATAAGCCTGTTCTTCTTCACTTGGCAGTTAATTCACTGAGCTCATAAGACAGTCCTACTGGGCATTTGAGCTGTGAGTTGGCAGAGCAATGTGCAGGTTTCAAAGGCTGGTAACCACCTTTGTTGGGGACCCAGAGAAAAGGGGCTCACCAGATGGGCTCTGCCCACTTCTGATTAGCATAGGGATGACAAGCCTTCCCCACATCCCAGTTTGCAAAATCGTTTATAGTTTACTCTCCTTCTTCTTCTTCTTCACCTTTGGAGATTTCTATTAAGCAAGAAGGCAATTGTGAAATCCAGAAAAAAAAAAGAAGAATGAAGAAAAATGCCTGCCAGTAATTTACTAAGACAAAGCTTCCTTCGTAGCTCTTGATATCATCCACTTTTCTCCATCTGTGTTGTCACCATCGTCATTCAAGGCCACCTTGACTTGTCACTTGGTTCAGAGCATCTCTGGTCTCCCTGTCCCCACTGAAGCCCAGTGTCCCCTCTGCCATGGGACCAGAGAGACATGTCTTAACCACAGCACTGATTTATGTTCCTCCATTTATTCAGTAAATAACATTTAGGCATCTACCGCATTTCAGGAAAGACGCTAGGCTCTAGGGGGAGAAAGGTGAGCAAAGCCATTGTCATATAACCGCACAAATAAATGTGAAACTACAAGTGTGTGTGGGGGGCGGGGGGCGGGGATGGAGGCTGAGGACATAGGTCCCTGGGAAGATATAACAGGAAGAGGTGGGAGATCAGGGAAGGCTTCTCTGAAGAGGTGATGGCTGAGAGCCACATGCAAGACCTTCAGGAGTTAACTTGATGCAGGATGGGTTTGGGATGGGAAACTAAAAAAGAGCCTTCTTGCAAAGGGCACGGGCTTGAACAAAAGCCCTGTGGTGGCAGGGAGCATGGCAAACTTTGAGGATCCAGACCTGCCCATCTCCTGCTCCATTTAGTCTTAAGACAAAGACAAAAGTCCCTTTGCTGCCCGCAAGGCCCTGCGTGACCTACCCCCTGACTGTGCCGTCTCCTTCCAATCCTGTTCTGCCTCTCAAACTTCTACCTTCCAACCAATGTCACACCCACCCCCCCAAACCCACCTGTGGGACTCCTTAGCGGGAAAACAAAAGAATATCATTTGTGGAGCATCTTGCCATGCCTTGTACCGGATACACTGTCTTTACACACGCACGTGCACGCACACACACACCACCCCACAGTAATCACGTTTCCTATGGAGTAGATGCTGGTGTTGCCCCCATTTCACAGAAAGGAAGCTGAGGCTTGGTGTGGATGAGCAATGCCAGAAACGTCCGCACAGGGTCGAGGAGGAGCCGGGTCTCAAACCCCAGGAGTCTGACCCCAGAACCCTAACGAACATGTCAGGCTGCCTCCTTCCAGTGCGGAGAAGTCTGGAAGAGGAGGTGGGTGAGGTCCTGGGAAGGACATCGGGGAAGAGCAGTAGAGTTCGTCTCTCACACCACATCCGTTCGATCGGTAGTGGCCACCTAGGATGCAGCGTCAAAAGGGCTGTAAAGCCACACCCAGGCTCCCAGGACAGCCCATTGTGACCGATTAGCCATGTCTGCCAGAGTGCAGAACAAAAAAGGGGCCGCACGCATGCTAAGTCTTTTCCAGCCCTGGACCAGCTGAATGCATATTCTGGATTCCTCCTTCCAGCCCAAATTTGGGGTGTGTGGACCAGAATTCCTTCTCCAAAGACCTTCCTGGACCCTCTCCAGCTGCCTCAGAGCATCTGCTCCAGAGATCCCAGCTCAAGTGCAGATCAAGTCAGAGACACAACCAGGTCAGCCCACTCTCCCCACCCACCCCTTGCATTTCTTCCCACCAGGCGTTTCCTCCCAGGACCCCCAGAGCCCAAACTCGTAAGAGAACTAAGCCCACCTCTCCCCACCATGCCTGAAAATCATCCGCTAGTTGGAGTCATCTTTATTTCCTCCAACAAAAAGTCAGACACAGACAAGAAAAAACCTGATGACCTCAGACCGTATGGCCGGTCTTCAACCACCTGGAGGCCTCTCATGTTCAGAAACCCTCGCCGATTCCCCATGCGCCTGGCAGAAACTTCATTTGCACTTAGAAAACCTGGCATGGTTTCCTCCTCAGTCTATTACAGTAATGCCTACTGGCAGGGTTGAGAGCCATGGCCAAACCTGCTGGTAAAGGTTCAGTCATTTTGACCACGCCACCTGTGTCAAGGAGAGCCGACAGAAGTGGCTGCTTCCTCTTTGCCACACAGAGCTCCCGAGCTTGGAGCTTTCTGGACGAACCATCAATATGCACGCTCCTTTCATCCCTTTCTCCTCCTCCGCTCTGATGCTCACGTTACGAAGAACGCTTTTGGTGACTGGAAATGCATTCATCTGTGGCTGCCTTTTTATTTTATTTTATTTTTTTCAAGGCAGCCTTTAAAATCATCTCCCTGGGTCTAATTATCTTTTACAGGGAGACTAATACTTCACCTCATTTCTCTTGGTTTTTCGAATTTAACAACCATCTTCCTCCCCCCAACCCCCACTGTGATGATCTAGCCACATTATAGGGCACGCGAGGATGGGGCTTTCACCGGGCCCTGGGGTGCTTTCCGTGATGGAGACAGAGAAGCAAATGGCTGGGTCCTTTCCAAACTCTCCCAAAGCTTTAACTACCATCAGCATCAGATCAGAATGGCTAATTTGCATTCTCTTTTCTCAACTCCTCCATTTTAAGAACGACTCTGCACGAACTAGAAAGCAAAGGTTGCTTTTTCTGCTTTGCTTTTGAGAGGCTGTTGGAACCAAGCTTTGACTCCTGGCTGTATCCCTTATTAACTGCATGAGTACAAATTATGCAGCCTCCCTGGCCCCAGTGTACTCATCTGAAATACGGAATCAATAGCAATAGCTTCCCGTCAGGTTGTTACAAGAGTGAATATTTGTGCATAGAACATGGCTAGGATATAGCAAGCAGTATATAAGTGTTTGTTAAATAAAGTTAATATTCTGGTCAAAAATCTCTGCCCTCACATCGATCTCTCGTCCCTACTAGCAACTTACTGTGTCTCAGAATGGTATGTGGTTAGCGAGGACAGGTGGACACTGGAAAGTCAGCTCCATGGGCTTTCCAACAGAGATGAGAGTTCTTACTGTGTTGCAGCAAATGGACAAGGTCCTAGGAAACCCTCACATTTTCTCTTTTTTTCCCCTTTTTTCTTCCCTATACAGTGTCTAAAAAGTTTGAACTAGTTGTCAATATTTTTAAAGGGGACTGTTTCAAATGGAATATAATGTGCAGCTTCTCTTGAAATCAATTAGATGGTCCACCCAGATGGAGGGGGCAGGCACACTGCAGTTCTCCATGGCCTCCTCTCTGCCTGCCTTGTCTTTTGCCTCACCTGCCTGGCCCTGGTGGATATTTGAGGTCATCGCCCCCACCCTAGGTCCTGGGTGTGATTCTACAGGAGGGAAGCACCCAAAGCTCAGACATATGCGGATGGATTCGAGCAAGTCACCTTCGGTGTCTGGCCTGAGCATCTAGCTAAATATCCCCTGGGATCTGGGGCAAATCACCCCTTGTTGAGAACACACTGGTTTAGTTGTAATCAGCATCTATTGTTGGAGAAAGAAGGGTATTCGTGTCCTTTGATTTTGAGACTTTTAAAAGGAAACACTGCTCTATCATTGGTGTATGGGTCCCCAGGGAAAAAATGAGGGTCACGAGTGTGTAAGGGACAGGTGCCCAGATCACCCGTGCCACCCACTACCAATGCACTGTGTTTGAGATCAGATGAACTGAATATTAAGTTGTCATGTCCTCGTCCAGGTTTGGTACCAACAGATCATCTAAGGAAGGTAATCCATGTGGACCACAGGGAGCCCTTAATTAGCCATGGACCAGCTTTGTCCATTGGACTGCAGCCCAATGTTCCACAGTGACACCGTGTGGCAGTGAGCAGTAATGGCTTCAGGCTCTCCCTGCTGAATACCTCCGGTAGACTATCTATGCCTCCAATTTTCTTGGCCAGTTCATGGAGGGTGAGGATGAAGCCCTTAAAATAGATATTGAACTTCCTGATAATCTCTCATGTTGGGGCTCTTCCCCATTTTTGTTTTAAGTTCAAAAATAAAACAATATAGCCATATTTGCTCCCCACATTGGTGATAAAGATCATCCCAGTCACTAGATGTTTTGGAGAAAACTATAAGGTGCTACACAGTGTTGAAGAAAAAGCCATATCTTCTGGCAGTCAGGAACCCCAGCTCTGCCACTGTTGTTAGCTGTGTGGTCTTAGAAGGATTACTTCACCTCTCAGGGTGTCAAGGTCTTGAGGGGGTGCATGATCTCTGAGGACATCTGCATCTACACCCTCTGCTTACAAGTGGAGCTTTACTGTAACTCTATGTATCATTTATAGCTGCATGGTTTGGCCATTCACATTTCACTTCGCTTTGTCACCTTAAGGTCCCTTTGGCTCTTCGCACATTCCCAGGTACCCACAAGCTCACAAAGACTTAGGTGAAACATCCCTGTGATTGTCATGTTAAGAATGATTACTTCTAAATAACTAAAGTGAAGAAAGAAGGGTGAGGCCAGCATCTTTGACACCAACTGGTCAAATATCAAAAGATGCCTATATAGCACAGAAAGATAGAGAGTGAACCCCAAATGCCAAAGATCATCTCCAGTTCATTGCTCCAAACTGTGATAGCTGAATGTGGATTGAAGTTTGTTTTAAGTTTAAATTAGTAAACAACACATTGGAAATCACATAACGGGGCACTTGAACATTTCATTATTTCATAAGACTTATAACCGTAAATTTTTACAGACTGGAAGAGCAGCTTAAAGGTCATATAGAAAGAATGAAAAGTGCATAGAACTACATTTTTACTGCTTCACCCCATCCTACAGCCATGACAGACATCACTAATTAATCATGGTGTTCAGCCTCCAAATTCTTTTCAACATAGAACTCCAGGCACCATCAGTGGGCTTGGGTTAAAATCTATTTGCTCTCTGTCATCTAGGACCATTCTCCTATTTCTACACGTCAGAACCTTGAGTCCTTTAAGATTCAATACATGGCCCAAGGCCACAGAACATACAAAAAGCAGGGCCAGAATCCCGACCCTTTGATTTTTTTTTTTATCACTCTTTCAAATACCAAACACCCTAAACCTTAATAAAACATAATTTAAAGGTTGCCTTATTAGAACTAAAAATCAAGTTTATCTTGTTGCTCTAAAACAAACTCAAAGAAAACTGTTACGAATGAAAGAGAGGACCAGCCGACCACGTTGAAAACTCAGTTGCCTTTTTGGCTCTTCAGAAAGGGTTTCTCAAATGCCTTTCTTGCTTAGCTATAGCCGTTATAGAGCAGGAACCCAAGGATCACTAGGAAAAAAGGCAAAATCGGGTGGTTTCAGGAACCCTAGTTGGACATTTTCAAGAACTAGAGAAATCCATGATGGGTTGCTATCGATTCAGAACACAATATTAAGTCCCAGGAAAAGTTATCATCAAGCCCCTTTGAATAAGAACTACCTAACCCATCTCTCTACAGAAATTATCTTGGTGCTCTACACAGAGAAGGTGCTGGCAAATAAACCGCAAGTGGAAATTAGTGCCTGGATTCATATTAATATGAGTTAATACTGAGCTATAAAAAATAATTAAAATTTGCCAGTGTGTTACCATCCATTATTGCTTACCTAATTGCCCCTAAAATCTACAAGTGGAGTTTGGTCTTAAAAGCTCTTATCTCATGAAGGTACACATGATTTAAAAAGGGGGGGTGGGGCGGGGGAATGGGAGCCAGAATAAAAAAAAAGAGAGACATTAAGATTTAGTCAAAGCCAAAGGGTATATTCTTTATGACACTAGAGCTAAGAGAGGCTCTAAAAGAGACAATTAGGGAATTCTAATGGCCAGCCACAGAGTGCAGAGCATTTAGAAACAGAAAGCTGGGGGACTAGTTAAGGACTGTGACAACATCCCTGCGAGAGATGATAAAGTTTGCACTCATAAGCCGGTGGCAGGGCAAAGCTCTGTCGGGAGGGGGATGCTAATGTAAAAGTTTTGTTGGGGCAGAATCAACAGTACGTAGCCATGGAGGGAAAGTAAGACTGTAGCAGATGGCAGCTTCCTCAACACAATTGTTTAGCTATTAGATCTGCATCCAGCAGTACTGTCTTGTCGGTGTATGGCTGCCCCCATCATATCAGTGCAGCTTGCAAGCCTTCTAGAAGCTTCCAGATAGTCCTAAAATACATAGTTCATGGACCATACTCAGAGAATCCTGGCCTGGACCATACAGCAATACATATAAACAATTATTCACATTCAGATCTTCACCCCAAGTAAAGCTAAAGATAGAAATTCCAGGAACCACCACAGGGGAGGAGTGAATTTTTGAAGTCTGGGAAACTTTAGGTGATATAGCTCATGTCAAACCAACTCTGAGGGGCGTTGCAGTTTTTAAAAATGACCTTTCCTCCCAGTTGTATTCCCATACTTTCAGTTCTATTGACAGCGACACAGCATCACAAAGCAATCTCGACTTTGTTTACATGCTCAAGTTCTGCCTCCCATCTTGTAAATTACTTCACTTCCTATCTTGGCCACATGAAAATAAAGACCTTTAAGGACAATGATATTGGGCACCGAAGCAAACACCAGTGTCTTGTTTTCTGAGTTACAGGGAAAGTTTTTTTGGTCCCCAAGTGCAAGAGGGAAGGAATGCCCTTCAGAAGTCTTTGAGGTCTCAAGAAGTTTTATCAGAGCCTGCGCACTTACTTCCCCAGTCTGGGTCATGGTTTCCACTGTTATCACATGAAGCACTGTGTTTTAAACTTACTTGTTCTTTTATTTGTCTAGATTCGGGGCTCATTGAGGGCAAGGACCATGACTTTCTCCTCTCCTGGCCTCTATAACAGCTTTGTCCTCTTCCCAGGATGCTCTCCCTGAACCCCTCTCCCCAGGTTTCTAACTCCTGGCCATTTCCATTTACTTGGAGTTGACTTCCTCCAGGAAGCCTTCCCACACCTCCAGAGGCTACTGAGCTTTGCTGATGCTTCCAACACATCTTGTATTTATACTTAACACTTACTTCACCATACTGTAATCTTCTTGCTCCCTGTGCCTCTCCCAGGTATTTAAACCAGGTCCGAACCTCAGTTTACAGCTGGTGATTTCTGTGAATTTCCACAGGGTCCTCCTGCTTCTCTCTGTCCCTGGGTCCCCACTTAGCCCCCAAGGAAACTAATGTAACAGATTGCCCAGGAACGGGGACTTTTAGCATGCACCCCTCATCATCCGTATAATCAGGGAAGTCTGGGCAGCACTGAGTAAGGTCTGGCTGCTGGATTTCATTTCCATGCGGAGAACTCTCCCAGGGGATTCAGAAGTCTCAGAAAATGCCACATTATTGTCTCATCCTAACCCCCTCCCCAAAAGACTATTATGTATATAGTACTTCAAAAAGAGAGAGATGTTTAAATAAGCAATAAGTTATATATGTGGATCAAGATGGAACCACAGGGATTTTCAGAGCAACATTCTCCACAATAAACATTGAAATCAACCTAAACGTCCACCAAGAGGGAGCTGGCTAAATATTGTACCTTTTAGCCACACGGTGGAATTTTAAGCAGCCATTAAAACTGATGAGATATTTCTAAATGTGTTGACCCAGAAAGAGGACCATGGCATAATGCTGAGTGAAAAAGCAGGTTACAGAATAAGAGAGCAAGCAGGATGTGATCTCATTTGCATAGAAGTGTGTGTGGGTGTATGAGTGTGTGTGTGAAAGAGAGCATGTGTGTGTGTGAGACAGAGATAGAGACAGAGAGAAAGACAGAGAGAGACACACACAGAGAGAGAGAATGTGCATGTATATTTAGAAATAGCCAGAATATTTATCAAAACGTTAACAGTGATTATCTCTAGGTAGGAGCTTGGATGGATAGTTTTTCTCTTTCCTCTGTATATATATGGGTACTGTGTGAATTTTGTTCTAATGAGCATATATGGCTTTTACAATGGGAGAAGGCTCTTCCTTGCTTTTTGTGACTTTCAAGGAAAGCCTCGAACAGGCCAGGAGCCACAGTGAAACCATGCCCTCCTTTGCTTAGGCTCTGATAAAGGAGAAAAGGGGTCAAGAGCCGAATGACTATAAATGAGCCTGGCTTCTTTTTTAAAACTTCATGTGCCTGCAGCCTTGAGTCACTCTCCTGTTCAAAAGAATTTGAAACTGCAGACCCCCTCCCAGGCCCCAGGAGAGGCATTTGCCCCAGTTTTCCACTCCTGGGATGTCTCTTTGCCCACACAGAGCAGGGATTTTCAATGGTATCTAGAAATTTCCGGGAGGATCTGTGGTTAGCTGAGCAATCTCTCCATGAATCCCCGATAAGAAATGGCCCTCTCCACCAAGATCAATGCCGCAGCTGCCAGACTCCTTTGGAAAGGCTTCAAATATCACCTGTGATCCTGCCATCCATGTGGAAATTCTGATTTAGAGCAATCAGGTCTCCATTAATCTGGGGCCTTCCAGAAGAATACAGCTCAAAGCCCACCCGCTACCATCCCTAACCCTTTAAGCACAGGAGGAAGATGATGAATCACAAGGAAAAGGAATGAGACGCCTCCTTTAGAGATATTTGGGGGCTAGAGCCAGCGGCCCTGAAAACGCTCACTTGTACTTCAATGGAGTTCTGACCACAGTTCCTGCAGGTTTGCACTTAAAATGCCGCTTATGAAGCATGGCCAGGAAACCGTACCCGCCCTGCAAGGAACGATCGGTAAATAGGGTCTGAAGAGGTGAACTCCATCCTGGAGGAAAATGTCAAAGGTATGATGAAATCATTTAGAAGGATGCAAGGTGAGCTGCCTGAGCACTGACTCTGGCCAAATCTTTGCTCTTTCAAGTTCAAAGGGCATGTGTGAGAGCTAATCGTGTGGGCGGAACATATCTGCACTCTTTGATCAACTGGTTTCCTGCCTCCCTTCATTCAGACCATCAGCCAAACCAGCAAAAACAGTAGCCTGTCTCTGAAATAGATTCCAAACCTGTTGTATTAGGCAAGGTTGTCACAGAGACCCGGCCAGCACGAGAGATACACAGTGAGTTCTTAAAACTATTTGAATTGTGTGTTCACAGCATGGCCTGTCAGGTGCAGCCATGGGAGGAACAGGAAATGTTTGTAAAAGAACAATGTTTATTATACTCACAGGTTCTAGAGAGGGGGTCATCGCATGTGACACAGGTCACAGGGGAGAACATCAGGATGGTTGCTGGATGATGAATCAGGAGGCAGAAGACAGCAGCAGGGAGAAGCTCTTGGGCCATGCTGGATATTGTAGTTTCTGCAGGAAAAACAAGGCAAAGCAGGGTAAACAGTTTAGGATTGGCTAATTTGAATCATTTCTGTGGTCTTCGGCTCTCGGAGTGGTACCTGGCCCTGGGAAGACTAGAGGAATATTATCCCCTGAGATGTGTGGGCCAGAGAGAGAAGGTATAGTTCGGTCTGGTTAGTTTGCATATTGGAGGTGTGCTGGCCTGTTTACCGTCTCTACGAATTGGCCAGCCCAGGAGAGACAATCAGAAAGAAAGGTTTTTTGTTTCACCTTGTTTTGAAGATGTCAAAACATTATAATATATGGGCAATTAAAAATATATACAGTGTAGGTAGAGATAGGGGTCTCTGGCTATCTAGCTGTAGGTATGTATATCACTAGTTCAACATCATACGTGCCGAGATTGAGAAAACCTGGCCTGTGTCACTTAGAACCAGGTCAAGCAGCTGACTGCTAAAGCTGGTCAGGTGTAAGAGACTCAGCAGTATATTAAACCCTAGGACATGAGATATATGTGTTAAAAACAAACAAACAAACAAACAAACAAAACTTTCAAAGTCTTTGGCAATCAAGCAAATTAAAACAAAGGCCCAACCAATGTCACCAAAAAAATAAATAAATAAATTTTAAAAAACAATAAAAAAATAAAATAAATAAAATGAAGGGCCACATTTGGCCTACTGCGTTAATAAAGACATTTTAGATGTTTGCATGCTACTGTGAGGCCAATGCAGGCCGTGATGCTAGTCCATTGCTAGAGAGAGGGTCATTGGTCTGTCTTTTCCTGCAAGCATGTTAGCAATCGTCAGCCAGTTTTTCACAATGCTCCTACATTTGACCAAGTAACTTGACCTCTGGGAAGTTATCCTAAAGAGAAAAATCAAGGAAACAAAACTTCTAACCTAAATGCCCCGAATTAGCCAAAGGTAACAAACTAGAATGTAAAGCAAGCCATTTTAAATAATTCTTACAGTAAGTTTTTAATGACATGGAGAGATGCTTACAGCATCATGCTAAGAGGGGAGGAGAAGGAAGGTTAAATTAAATACACAGCATAATCTCAACTATGTAAAAACGAACAAAATGTCTCCTGCAGAAACACTGAAAAATGATCTCTGCCCACCCTTATACTTTGTCAAAGATTTTCAATATTTTTATTAAACCAAAATAGTCTATATTGGTCAATATGTTTTCAATCACAAGTGAGAAAGCACCTAACTCAAACCACCTTAACAATAATGAGAACTTATTGTCTTATATAACTGAAAGTTTAAGATGCAGGGCAAGTTGCAGGCAAGGCATAATCCAGCCTCAAGCATAAGAACGCCAAGAATCTGTTTCTGTCTGTCTCTGCGCTCTGTTTTCCAAATGCTGGCTTCATCTTCTGGCTTCAAGAGTGGTCTTGAATCACCTTCCAACCCTGCTTTACACACGTGTGTATGTACATGTGCGCACGGGTGCGCGCGCGCGCACACACACACACACAGTTCCAGGCTGGCTCTCTCATGAAAGTAAAATGAAAGAAGCTGTTCCAGACCTCACAGACTCACAGACAAAATAATTTTTTTCCCTTGACTCCACCACAAATCTGAGGATTTACTTTTCCCATTGGCTTTAATGATACGATTCACCCACCTCTAACTCAGTCACTGGGGGCCATGGTATATGATTTGCTAATTGACTTACACCAAGCAGAGCCCACCCATTATGGCAAGAAACTGAGTCAACTTCATCTAAATCATGTGGCTGAGAATGGTAGAGGGTGAATTCCAGCAAAGAAAGTCAAAATGCTTTCTGTTGTAACTGATGGATGCTGAAGAGGCAGCTAGCCAATGTCCCTGAGACATTAATTGCTAGAGGGGAGCTGTCCAGTTATGGACTACATTTCCCAGCATGCCTGTGTCTAGGTCGAACCATATAACTAATTCGCTAATGGAATGAAAACCAGAGTGGAAGTGAAGGACCCCAGGGCCTTAGCGAAGGGAGGAACACAACACACCAGCACTGGCCCAATTCACCACATAGAACGCTAGACTGTTATATAGACTAGAAATTTTTAATAAACCGCTAATATTTATGAATTTGTTTTGTTATAGCAGCTAGCATCACCATAACACATGCCCTAAAAACATATATTGCTTTTTACATAAATAATAATAATATTTTTAAAATATAGGTCATGTTTGGGAGAAAAAAGTCATGAGCTTATTCTCCCTAATTTGTATATATGTCATAGGAAACCACAAAATAAGTTATAATTACTAGGCAACCTAGAATAAAGCCGTGGAGCTTTGAATACTGCCTGGTATTAAATGTATCATGTGTACAAGTTTAAGGGAGGGTAGATTCCAAATGCTCCTGGCTGAATATCCTGAGATCAAAGAACTTGATTGACATTTGGGAGATTAAAGGCCATCTGATCTACAGATGAAACATTCATCCTTCTGAGAGAGAGACTTCTATAAAAACATTTATATAATATTTTACATAATTTTTTTAATGGCTAGATTTTTGGTAGGGTCATCTATTCCTTCTCTTTTTTCATATATTCAATAGCTATTTAATGAACCCACATCATGTGTTGTATTGGGTTTGGTGCAAGGTATGCAACGGGGAATGGCTTCTAGTCCTTTCTCTTCCTAAAATTACAGATTTGGGAGTTGGGTGGGCTAGTACCTATGCAGTTACCAAAAAAAAAAGAGAGAGAGAGAGAGAAAGAAAAGTTCTGTGATTGGATAATTGAAAAATACATAGGAAAGACACTCAGCCTAGTCTTGAAGGGTTGCAGAGATTAATTCTCCACAAATATTCATGTCCTTCTCTACATTTCCCAGCTTCCTCTACAGTTAGGATGAGACCATGTGACTAGTTCTGACCAATAGACTGTGAGCAGGTGAACACGTGTCACTTCCAGGTCAAGGCCATTAAGTGATTTTGTGCCTCCCTTCCCTGCCTCAGAAGGTTTAGAGGCCACTTATTACAGATGCCCCAGCAACAAGACAGAAGACTGAAATGTGGCTACAAAGAGTAGTCCAAGCAGAAGGAACAGTGTCTGTCAAGCTTTGGAGGTGGTTGCTTATAATTAGAATTTGGATTAAAAGGATCCATTTTTTAAATTTTTTATGCTTAATTTACCTTGAGGTTTTAGAAATTTCCTCACATCCATTTCTTCAATGGCAAAATTTCTAACTTTTAATTTGAAGCTTCTCAGTTTATTGTTCCCTGTCTTCTCCTTCAGGCAGCTAATGACCAGTAAATAAAGCCACCAGGGCCCTGCCTGGCTGCTGTTTAAACAAACATTTTATTGAAACACTCTGCAAAGAGAACCAGCCTCAGAGCTCTCCTGAAAGTCGGTAGTTTTGTTTGCTGGCATCACTAAAACTCCCACTTTTGCAGCCTTTTTGTTTACTTTCAACTCTGCAGGAAATGGTCTGCTTAGTGATAGAGGCTGTTTTAACCTGTCCCCTCCAACACTCCCCTCCAACACTCCGAGCTCGCTTCCCACAATGCACCACAGTGAAGCTCCCCCTAACACCACACCAGCAGCGGCCAAAGAGCTTCCTCTGAGTACCTCATAGATGCCTGGCCCACAAGTAATCAGTTTAAGTAGCTAGTTAGGTGGAGCTTTAACCTGGGCCAATGTCAGTTGAGTTTCCTATCTGTCATCTATTCATCTATCATCTATCTATTTATTTTCTATCATCTACTTATTTATTTCTCACAGACCCTTTCCGAAAGAAGCAATTCCAAGTAGTGATAAATGGAAAGAAAGGGAAGAACAATTTACAGCAGGTATATAGGTAGAAATTCAAGTGCCAGTACTCAAGAAAAATATTTTCAACCCCAATTGCAAGAGCAAGGGGACCCATCTCATCATCTACTATACCAATAAGAAAGAAAAGTGAAACAGGAGCTCTGGGCTGCCATTTGGAGCCCAAATAATACACAAAAGCAGGCGGCTGGGGTATTCTGGAGCTCTGAAAGAAGCTGCAGGTAAAAGGAGAACTGGTTGGCAGTGTAATATAAGGGAGCGGACACAGGCCTGAGAGAGAGATGGATCTGAGTTCAAATCCCAGGTCCCCCTATTGCTTCAGTTTCCTCTTCTGTAAAATGGGGTAGCACCATCTATCTTGCATAGTTGTTGTGAGGGTTAAGAAATAACATGCTGGGATGCTGCTGCTGCCAGGAAGCTTCTAGAAGCTGTATATACATCAACCCATTTAATCCTCGCTACAACACTGTGAAGCAAATCCAATCAATAGCCCTCGTTTGAGGAAGTGAAAACCTAACAGAGAAGTCAAGGGGCTTGTCAAGATCAAATGAAGAGTGTGGACGGGATTCGAACACATGCAGCCTGGCTCATAGTCGTCCAGGGCAAAGGAAGCGTTCACACTCACAGAATTTACTTGTGGTATTATGTCTCTGGGAGGTTAACCGTGAAGCTTATGTAAAGCGCCATGTTAAACGCTTTATAGACAGCTCATCCAGTCCCCACAAGACCCTGGTCACAGGATGATTGCTGCTGTTTTACAGGTGGGGACGTGCAGAGGAGCAAACCCCGAGCACTAACCACTATGCAGCACTGCCTCTGCAGCATGAGAGCAAAAGCCTAAAAGAAAAAGCTCACCGGACACTCACGTGACCTCTTTTTCCTGGTCTGTAGCAGAGGGTCAGGTTCTCTTCCCTGAATGTGAGTGCTCTGTCATGAGATAAGCCTGAGAGCAAATCCTGGCTGTCCACTTAATAGCTGTGCCACTGTGGGCCCGAGGGACAAACTTCACTTCCCTGAGCCAATGTGTGACATGAGGACCCTAACACCCACCTCTTGCGACTGTTACAAGGAGTGTGCCAAGCTCCATGCCTGGAACATAAAAAAACGTTTAATAACAGACAGCCAATTCTATTCATTTCAGGCTGGATTATGGAGCAAACAAAATAAATCCCATTTCTTTATAATTCTATATGGTTTTTGACCCAAAATGACCCCAGCGTGCCTAAGCTTACCTTACTCTCTAGACCTAACTAAAGTGTCTTTTTGTTATGGCCTCTTTACAAACATGAAATTCTCCCCCAAAGGACAGATTGACTAGGTCCAGGAGCTCACAAGTAAATGAGCTGAAGGTCCTCGTGGTGACTCTAAAAGTGTCTTCCAAGTGATGACAGCGATGACATAATCCAGGTACAGAGTCCCAAAGTGCGGCCTTCATGAGGCCAACACTTATGGGGTGCTACAGTTGAACGGAGTGCATTTGGGTTTTTTCTATTTTTAATAATACCCTAAAAATTCCATTAGGTTGTAGGCATGTGTATTAGTCAGGATGGGCTAAAGTGCAGTAACAAGCAACCCCTCAAGTCCCATTGACATAACAAAAATTTATTCCTCACACATGTCACATGTCCAATGCAAGCCAGTAATTTTGGGGAGGGTTGGGGGTATGTGTCTGCTCCTAACAGTTACCAAGGGACTCAGACCAAAGGACAATATGATGTCAACGATCACCACAGCCATAGGAGAGGATGTGACAAATCCATCACTGACTTATATAGCCACTGCCTAGACACGCTTCCCTACATTTCATTGGCCAAAGTCAGTCATATTTAATTTTGAGGGGGCAGGGAAGTGAGATGATACCATGGAAATATTTGGTGAACAATGACTGCTATGCTTTCATTTACTCGTTCTTTTACTTGACAAATATGTACAGAGCACTTACTATGGGCTAGGCACTGGAAATACAACAGAGAATAAGACAGATAAGACTACACCATTTAATTACTTAAACTTAAGTGTTGGAAGAAGTATGGAGTGAGTCTAATGACCTAGAATTTGTTCTGTATAGCCACTCACCACTTGTGTGACCTTGGGAAGGTCATTTATCTTTTCTGGGCTCTGTGAACATATAGATGGATCAGACATTATCTTTGATCTCAAGAAGTTAACACTCTAATACAATAACCTATCCTTGTACATGATAGTTATAGTATGCTTTTCCTGAATGCAAATTTACTTTTTCTCAAGGCAAAGGCAATATGTGTTTGTGATTTACTGGGAAATACAGTATAGTGATTAAGAGCATGGGTTTGAGGGTCATAGAGAAACACAGTAGCTCAATGATTTAGGTTGAGTTACTGGGTTAGTCCAGATCCTGGCAGGAATCCAGGCAGCACACTCAAAGGGGATGATTAAAGAGAATTTAATGAAGGAACTGTTTACAAATTGCGAGCAGGATTAAGGGATGATGAAAAACAGCAAGAGACCAACAGCAACCAGAAGCAGCTCCCACCCTGAACCTGAAGGAGCAGAGAGAAACATTCTTACAGACCCTGGAGGCCTATGGCCTCCAACAGAGGAACACACACACCACCAGCAATCTGCAGCCCAGCAGGGCGGAAGCCAGGGAATAAATGCCCCACCTCTCACTCCAGGTACTCATTAGACAGAAGCCAGAGAACGGGGGAACCCAACCAATGCTGTGAGTGTGGAGTTCAGCATTAACTGCACAGAGTAGACAGAAAATGGAGAAGACCCAGCACCCTCACCCCTCTGAGACTTCACTTCTTCACCTGTAGTAAGCAGGATATTAAAAGTCATTGCCAACTGGGTTGTGAGAATTAGATAAATAATTGTGTATAAGGGCTAAGCGCAGCGCCTGGCACATAGTAAGTGCTCAATAAATGTTCATGGGAGAGGTTATTATTGTTACAGTGGAGAATATTAAAGAATTGGCCCAGATGGCATAGCTGGAAAATAGTGGAGCTGAGACTTAAACACAAATCTGACTCTAAAGCTCATTGTGGCTGTCGCTGTCAGTGCTCCATTAATATCCCCTTAACCAGCCCAACTTCCACCCCTGTTACTATTTTCCTTAGGGCTCTCTCTGGCTGCCAGAGCCCACTCCAACCCTCCAACCAAGCACACGGTAGATCCTCAGCCCTGAGGGATTAACATTGCTGTCCACAGGCTCCATCAGTAACTGTGTGTGCAGGTCTGTGTCTGTGTGCACACCTCCAGCTCCAAAATATAGCAAGTCTCCTGTTAGCACATTGGAGCCTCTCTGGGGAGGTCACCTGTTGTTTTGAATGAGCCATGCCACGTTCTCCTCCATTAGTGCAGACAGTCAAGAGCCAACTGCATAAGAACAGTTGATACCCTCAGCTCAATGGAGCAGTGGGTTTTTACATTATGGAGGGGCTGGTTTGGAAGAACTCTTTGAAACCTTATTGTAGTAGAGTTTTATGAGTCATATTGTGTCCCCCAAAATGTTTCTGTGTTGGAGTAATAACTCCCAGTATCTTGACATGTGGCCTTACTTGTAAATAGGGCCATTACAGGTATAATTAATTAAAATGAAGTCATACTAAAGTAGAGTGGTCCCCCTAATTCAATTAGACTGTTGTCCTTGTAAAAGGGGGAAATTTGGACACAATCACATATACACAGGGAGAATGCCATGTGAACATGAAGACCGAACAGGGATGATGCATATGCAGGATAAGGTACATCAAAGAAAACCACTGGAAGAAATAGAACAGACTCCCCTCACAGCCCTCAGAAGGAACCAACACTGCCGACAACTTGATCTCACACTTCTGGCTTCCAGAACTATGGGACGAAGATGTCAGTTGTTTAAGTCACAGAGTTCGTGGTACTTTGTTACAGCAGCCCTAGCTAATTAATACATAGAGAAACTCACTTAGGCGAAATTCTGGGAATATACCCTCCAGCAATTCAATAGGGGCTCACAAAGCACTTACTCTGTGCCAGGCACTGTGTCTGGTGCTCAAGGAAAAAGACAAATCATACAAGGTCAAGTCCCTGACCTTGAGCATCTCATGGCCATAGTGATGCAGACAAACAGGTCCTTCCCATGTGTTATGGCAAGAGCTATGGCTAGTCAACCTCTTTTGAGGACTTATAGTGTTTCTAGCACAGTGTGAAGCACTTTGCAAGCTTTACTTCCATTCAAGTCTCAAAACATCCCCTAGAAGGTAGGTTCTATTGCTATTAGTCCCATTTTACAGATGAGGCTCAGAGAAGCTAAATAACATGCTTAAGATGATCACACCACAAAAGGCATGTTCAGGAAGCCTGATTCCATAGAACTTTTTTTTTTTATCATCATTATATGATAAAGACTAGGATTCCATGAGAGCTCAAACATTGTCAGGACAGGGAAGGGGAAGTCATCTTGGAGGAGATGGCACCTGAACTTGTCCTTGAAGACGAGTAAGAATTAGCCAGAGGAAGCTGATGGTAAAAGGGCATTCCTAATAGAGGGAAGAGCCCGAGCAAAGGCACAGAGGCACAGAGGGGAAACACTTGGAGATTGCCTTCTTTTTTCAAAACATCATTAGAATGTCTGCTAAAATCCTTGGTGCTAGGACATTCTGCGGCTCAGTTGAAAGGCTGCAGGTGGTCTGCCTTATCATTTTTACCGGAATTTACTAGACAACTTTCATTACCTGCCTGATTACCACCCCTTTTGGAAAGCCTGGCACAACTTCTGCAAGAAATAGCTTATACACCACATGTCCCTTTCCCCAACCCAGCTACAACTGGTTGGGCCAAGAATGATATCTGATGCAAGGCCTGACAACCCATTGGCTTGCCGGTGACCAATCAGATGTGCTCTATTTCTATGGAATTTGAATCATACACAGAAACTCAGCAATGTTGGCTCCTTGGTTTGAAAAGTCACTTAGAATCTGAACTGGAAGAGCCATTTACAGCCATGAGCATCCTCATAAGTAAACAGAGAAAGCTGGTCTGTAGAGAGATGGAAGGAACTGTGTGGACCCAAGGATAACAGAGGGCTTAGTTTTAACCCTAAACTTTCCAACCCCAGTCTCCTGGAGGCTCAGTTATACTTTATTTTCAGTCTTCAGGCATCTATAAGATGCCTGGTGTGTCCTTCAATAAGCCACTTTCCTTAAATTCATTTGAGTGAATTTCTATTTCTAGCAACTAAATGTTCGCTGTCTAGGGTACGGCATAATTGCTGCCAATGTTTGTTCCCATATTTCAAAGATGTGATTGACCACAAGATGCTTTATATTCAACCATTCCAAACTTTCTAACTTGGGGTGGCAAGCACACAATAGAGTACACAGATGTTGTATTATAAAGTTGTATACCTGTTGTATTATGAAGTTAGTTAATATGTTATTAACCAATGTTACCCCAATAAATTTAATGTCTATATGATGTTGTTTATGATATATACCCAAAAGAATTAAAAACAGGTACTCCAACAAATGCATGTACATGTGTGTTCACAGCAGCATCATTTACAATAGTCAAAAGGTAGAAATAACCCAAATGTCCATCAACTGATGAGTGGATAAATAAAATGTGGTATACAAGGGAATACTGTTCATACATAAGAAGGAATAAAGTTCTGACACAAGCTATAACATGGATAAACCTTGATAATATGCCCAGTAAAAGAAGCCAGGAACAAAAGATTATAAACTGTATAATTTAATTTACATGAAATACCCAGAATGGGCGAATCCATAGAGACAGAAAGTAGAATGGTGGTTGCTAGGGAGCTGAGGAAGAAAGGGGAAGGGAAGAAACTGCTTACTGACTATGGGATTTTATTTTGGAGTGGCAGAAATGTATTGGAACTAGAAAGAGGCGGTAGTTGTACAACATTGTGAATTTACTAAATTGCACTACATGATTCTCTTTAAAATAGTTAATTTTATGTGATGTGAATCTCACTTCAATAAAATTTCTTACAAATTATTGTCTATGCATACCTTAAAATCCAAAAATTCCACTTCTGGATACATTTCTTTAAAAAAAAAAAAAGATATAAGAGTAATCACCGAAACATTGTTTGTAATAGCAAAATACATAGGAAAAGCATAAATGCTCAATACAGTGGAAAGCGGCCAAAAAAAATGTGGTTCAGTCATACAATAAGTAGTTAAAATTGTACACAGTAGTTAAAAATAACAGAGCAGATCTCTATTGTTGCATGAGCAATCTCAAAAACATACTGAATGAGAAAAGCAAACTGCAGAACCATATACACACAACAAAACCATTCATAAAATTGTTTAAAACTCATTAAAACATATATTATTGATAGATGAGCCACAAGTTTAAAAAAGATGTAGGTCAGGAGCACTCACACCAACTTCTTGAAAGTGATTATCTCTGATGAGTGAAGAGGGAGATAAGGAAAAATGGATTGTCCTAGTTTGTGTACTTTTGGGAACAGAGACTAAAACAAGGCTCACATCATTTATTGGGCAGGAAACATAGTGAGGTTATGGGGAAAGAGACAGGAAGGGGAGAAAAGCCAATAAAGTATATATTAATCTGAGGGTTACTACTATGGGATATTGGGGCTCAATCTCACTGGAGACCCTCTGAGGAGCCACAGAGAACATGCCTCCAAACTGATTCTCCAAAGAACGAAGAATCTGGGATATCTACTCTCTGACTCCCACCTCTGATTGAGGGTTGGCCTTTGGCCATTGTACCTCTGAGCCCTTCTGGATTGCCCTGTGGACAGGCTGAGCAAGCTCCTTGCCACTGGAGGGAGCTGAAAGATGCCACTCTGGAGATGGCAAGCAGTCAGCATGCACCAGAACCCTCCCCCAGAGACGCAAGGGGACTCAGACACTGGCCACAGGGATGCGAAAGGCATTAATCACACGTGCTACAAGGGAAGAAACAGTATCAGCAATGTTTTGTTTTACTTTCTAAATATCTAAGGGAAATATAATAAAATGTTAATATTTGTTAATTCTACCCAATGGAACATGAGTGATTATTATATATTCTGTGATTGTTGCTTAATTTTTTCTGCATTTTTTCTACTTTTACATTTTCTGTATTTTTTGTTTAAATTTTATTAACTATATTCACAATGTTGGGCAACCATCACCACTATCTAAAGCCTGTTCACCACCCTAAACAGAAACTCTGTACCTATTAAGCAATAATTTCTTTTTCTTTTTAATTATTTTTTAAACTTTTCTATTATAGTTGACATTCAATATTAGTTTCAGGTGTACGGCATAGTGGTCAGACATTTATATAGCTTACAAAGTGATCCCCTCATAAGTCTTGTACCCACTGGACGCCTTGTATAGTTATTACAGTATTATTGACTATATTCCCTAAGGTGAATTTTACATCCCCGTGATTATTTTGTAACTGCCAATTTGTACTTAATCTCTTTACCTTTTCACCCAATACCCAACCCCCCTCCCATCTGGACACCATCAGTTTGTTCTCTGTGTCTATGACTTTGCTCCTGTCTAAGCAATAACTCTTTACTGATCTCTCCCCTAACCCTGGGCAACCTCTAATCTACTTTCTGGCTCTATGAATTTGCATATTCTAGATATGTCATACAAGTGGAATCATACAAAATTTATCCTTTTGTGTTGGCTTATTTCACTTAAAATTTTCAAGATCCATCCATGTTGTAGCATGTATCAGAATTTCATTCCTTTTTATTGTCAAATAACATTCCTTTGTATGCATTTACTACATTTTGTTTATCCATTCATCTGTTGATGGACACTTGGGTGATTTCTACATTTTAGTTATTGTGAATAATGCTGCAGTAAACATTGGCACACAACTATCTGTTTGAGTCCCTGTTTTCAATTATTTGGGATATATGCCTAGGAATAGAATTGCTGGGTTATATGGTAGCTCTATATTTAATTATTTCAGGAACCATCATACTGTTTTCCGTAGCAGCTGCACCATTTTATATTCCCATCAGCAATGTTCAAGGGTTCCAATTTCTCCATGTCCCTGTCAACACTAATTTTCCTTTCCAAAAAAAATTATAGCCATCCTAATAAGTGTGAAGTTGTATTTCATTGTCGTTTTGATTGGCATTTCCCTAATGACAGTATTGAGCATCTTTTCATGTGCCATTTGCATATCTGCTTTGGAGAAATGCATGTTCAAGCTTTCTGTATTTTAAAACTTTTCAAAGTGAAAATATAAGGTCCAGGAGCCTATTACTTGAATAAAGCTGTTAATTTTTTCAGGAAAGTTACTTTCTTGATATTTCTGACAAGTTTCACTCTTTATCTCTCAGCAAATTTCAGCCCCAACTACATCACTCATTTCTCGGTCAGCAAGTTCTCTGAGAGTGCTTTTGCAAAGCTTCTTTGCAACATCTAAAGTGACAGGCAAATCCAACTTTGGGCAAAGGCCCAAGAACTCACACTCCAGGAGGCAGGAGCAAGGGTAAAATCAAGTTGTCATCAGTTGTCAGCCTGTCCTTCATTCTGGACTAATGAGACATTAGGGATTTGGGCTTTTTTCTTTGGTTTTAAATAGGAAAACGATCTCTTTTCATGCCCTAATCATGGAACAATAAATAGAGATGAGGAAGATTTTTTGTAAAGGGAGGAGGGTGTTCCCTCCAAAAATATACAATAGCAGCGATTTTAATTTATATCCGATTTCAGGTCCTACGTAATTTATCAAAACTTGTAGTATAACTTCCTGTCTCACTAGGGTTTGAACCTAACCAATTTTTCCCATGTGGCATGTCTATTATTCCATGTTCTGTGGAAATAATGAGCCTCAGCCAATAGTCTACAAAATTTCCCTTCCCTGGTAAGTCCTTTCCCTACTCCCCAGACCCCTGGCCAACTCCCAAATACTTTCCACATTGTACTCACTGAGTGGCAACACCGTGGGCTTGGGTCCAGGGCTTGGAGTGTGGGCTACAGAGTCAGACTGTCACGGGTTATAGAATTGGCTTTGTCACTTAATATTGTTGTTGCTGCTGATTCTGTTGTTGTTGTTGTTGTTGTTGTTTAACTTCTCTGCACTTCGGTATCTTTTTTTCTCTGTTATAAAAGGCAATAATGTTACCAAAATGAGCCAAAATACCAACTTTATCTCACATAAACAATAAAGATATTTTTAATATATCTCAGTTAGCAGGAGTCCAGAGATTGAGTGGCCTGTCAGGCTGGCTGACATCATGAAGGATCCAGCCAAAGCATTAATATCATCCTAAGGTCAGTTAGTTCCCTTCTAGTTATAAGAAAGCTATCAGCTATAGGCATTGCTGTGGGAGGCATTCTCCCTTAGATGATTGCACCAACTGGGGTCACATACTCACCCCTGGATCAATAACAGTGTCCAGAGGAGTGCTGAGCACTACTTGTCTTAAGCCTGGCTCTGGAACCAAACACTGTCAAGAAGGTTGAATTGATCATAAACGGCTTAGACTAAGCAGGACCCACACTGTGGAGCTGAGGAGGGAGGGATCAGTTGTGTAAGGGACAGGGAATAACTGAAAAAATCAGAATTTTATTGGAACAACAAATGCTGGAAAGACCATAGTAATACCAGTACATTAAATTTCAGATTCCTTTAAGAGCATGTGCTCTTATATATATTACTTATATATAAACATATAAAAGTTATATCTCCTTATGTGTTCTTAAAAGAAGTCTGACCCATATTATAAATATGTTATATAAATATAAACCTGGTATATAGCAGGTGCTTTTTAGATAGTAGTTTTTTACACTCATTTAATAATTATCAATAGATCTTAAATCCATTATTAGACTCTAAGCTTCTTAAAGACTGAAACTATTAAAGGTGATCTTTAATTTTCATAAGATCAACATTCCACCTACTCATCTGGTATGAAATCATACAACACTCTTTCAGCTGATAATAGAGAGATTCAATTATTCATCCATCCACTCTTCCACCCATCCTCGGTCCATGCAATCAAATATTCATAGAGCTCTTACTACAAGCCAGGCTTCTGAGCTCCTAAGAAAGCACCAAGGGGGGAAAGGAAGAAATTCAATGAAAATGGGAATCCTCTAGGTGTCCCTGGCACCTGAGGAGGGAGCTAGGCTCTCTGGAGCAGTGACAGGTAAAAAGGAGAATGGCTCAAGGGAAAAACTAGTTCCTCTGGCATGTTCTCTCCTCTATAACTCAGATAAGACTCAAGAATCCCCAGCCGGACTTAGGGGTGAGAGGGTGTTGACTGGGACGGAGAATGGAAGTGGCTCTCAGTCATTAAAATGGTGAAAACTTGAGAAGTCACTTTCATGGGCAACTGGACCCTCAATTAAACAAAATATCAGATAATCAGAAGAAAAAGGATTCAATGAAGGAATTGGAGACATGAGAGAAGGCAGACCACAATCTGGGCAATCACCTCTCTGCTTCTGGAATCTCTCATCATGGCCTGAGGACAAATGGCAGGATAGCCTCCCACCTACCGGGGGCCAGAGAACAGGGTCTGTATGAGCCATAATCCCAAAGAAATCATCATTGCAGTGAGCTAACACAAAATGCATAAATAGGTGGAATTGACAGTTCAGGCAAGCCAGGGTGGGCAAGCTTTTCCATTTCTCCTGCACCCTGCCTTTCTCTCTCCTCTCCTCTTGGCCCTGAATGTCAGTCCTCCATCCTGGATTCAGGCAAGCATCCTTGGCAAACTCAACAATATTTACACATTTGGAATAAAATCTCCACATCTTGTTAGCATAGAAATTTAAAGCAAATATGTATAAAAGCAGTGGCTTTCTGCTTGTGCTTTCATCCAATAAGCCCTCTCTCCAGCCAACCCAGATTTCCAAGGCAGGCATTGGAGTGCCATCTTATGGTAAAAAATAAAAAGGACACTGCTTTCCAAGCTCAGAGCATCCTGGGGGATCCCAAAGCCACGACCTGGGCACATCTTTCTGCTGTCCAAAAGGATGAGAAGAGAAACAAACACTTCACCCCATATTTTCTCTCTAAAGTTGGGCCATATCTCAACAAATCCCACCACAGCTTCCTGACCCCAGAGTCCAGGCTGCTCATCTTTTTTGCTTTCCATTGCAGGAAAGGTCAAATATCTTAGAAAGTCCTCCTTATTGTGCACTCGATAAAGCTGTGCTTGGGGAGAGTAGTCAATAATTTGGCCAAGAAAACTAAGGAATTTTCTTTTTACAAACTGAGCTTTCCTGGTCGAACTTTACCAGTGCCTGGACAACCCCCCTCCCCGCCCCAATAATTGTGGCCTTCTCTAGGTAACAGAAGAGGCACAGTGAATATGGAGACCAGTCTGGCAGGGAGAATCTCGGGGAATTTTCCTGGCTTCACTGGGCCTGCCTCATAATGGGAAGCATTAAGTACTTCTAGGTCACAAAAGCCAGTTTCTGGAAAATCTCACAGAGCCCAGAACTTTTACCCCTTTGCCACATGGCCCCAAATCTGCCCTAGGCTCATGCCTCCCTCTTCACATTATCAACCAGTGTAAGCAGCAGAGGCTCAGAACTGTGCCTGGTACATAGTGAGCACCCTTTTGGCCAATATCACTAATACTATCGACAAATTGTGCTCATCTTCAGAGGTACCTGGATATGTAATAACCTGCACCACCAGCCTCGGTATTTGAGATCCTCAACGGCTGCAAATAACAATTGGTATTTCTTAATGCCAGGCATTGCTCTGATCTAATTGTCCTCAACTCTGGCCCCTGGGGACCCAATTGGCCAGGTCTGGAGACAGTTTTAGTTGTCAAAATTGGGGGAAGGGGCTTTACTGGCATCTCATAGGCAGAGAACAGGATGCTGCTAATCATTCTACAGTGGACAGGACGGCCCCCACTCCCCCCAGCCCAAAACATCAATGCTGTCCAGGCTGAGAATCCCTGCTCTTATCATTTTATACATGTTATCTCCTTTAAGGTTCTCACCACCCCTTGAGAAGTGGAGGTGTTGTCATTATCCTATTTTTACAGATGAAGAAACTGAGGCAAAGAGACACTGTACAGCTCACTCGAGGCCACACAGTTTACAGCACTGAACAGGTGCAAGAGAGACTGTCTGCCCCAGACAGACAAAGTGGGCACTATTTGGCACTTTACAGGGAGCATCTTCTGTGTCTGCGGGCAACTGGCTAAGTAGTTTGAGACACCAATTGCCAACATTTGCCCTTTACTGATGAGAAGGTTTACCCTCTGCCTAACGGAGCATATCTCTGCCCCTGGGGACCCTCTCAACACAAACAGATCCGGGAATGAGACCAGGAGACGCTGTTCAGCTTAAATTATATGTGTTTTGCCCTTTCTGCCCTCAGATTGCCCTCAGTAAAATGTGGGCTATAGGTTATGGGAAGTCCCTGAATGATTCTAACTTTCTTCTACATGCCTCACCTGCATGCGTCCCAAACAGATGACATCGTAGTCACCAGTGTCACCAATAATAAACATTTATTAAGTGCGCGGATGGTTTGTCAAGCATTTTTCTAATGAGGCATGAGCTCTTCTAATCCTGTAACGCCCCACCTGGTAAATGTTGTTATTATCCCCATTTATAATGGTGACCTTCGCTTTGCAGATCACATTATCAGGGTTAGAAAAACAATCTGCCTCTGTCAAAGAAAATCTGTGTCTTCACCAGTCTGGTTGGCCCTTCATAGGTCATCTAACTCAGTAAACACGTTGACCAAGCCAGGCCTAGGGGATGAAAGAAGTGGGGAACAGATGGAAGAGAAGGATGGGGAGTAGAAGGGAAGGATAAGTGATAAGTAAACTGCTCATGCCAGAATCTACATGGTAGATACATGTGTGTTCACTATACAATTCTTTCCATTTTTCTGCATGTTTAAAATATTTTTACAATAAAATAGAACCATATTCAAAGTGTACTATTTTGTGACATATGCTTACAATCATATAAATGACTATGTTCATGTAGACATTCACATATGGAGACATCCATTTACATAATACTGAAATAAAATGAAACCAAATAATAATAGAAGTTATTTCTGGTAGTAGAATTGTTGGTGATTTGGACTCTCTTTTTAACACTCTCCTTTTTCTTATTTTGCAAATTTTGAACAAGCCCGTATTACTTTGATAATCATGGGGAAAAAAAGATATTTGAGAAAAAAAAAAAAGATCACCAGAGAAGAATGTTCAATGTCCCCTTCTTCTCTTGTTTGGGATTTAAAAGCTGGGGACATCTCTGAAAATAATAAATTGTAAAGAACAGAAGATCTCACAGAGGCTCCCTCCTGGGCTGTGACCCTCCCAGGCAGGGAGAGGCAAAGAAAACTGGAACATTTTTCTGGAGCAGCAGCACAAGACATGTCTGCAGCTAGGACTAGGGCAACATGCTAACATGCCTGAGGTGAGCAGAATAATTTTCCCACGGGAGACACTCTGGGAAAAGGTGTGGGAGTCAAATAGGGTGGCAGTTATGCGGGTTCCAGAGGCCTGTTTTAATCAAAAACCCTGAGTCGAAGGCTGAGTCAACACGTAGATGCTGTTATCTCTCTCTGTTCCTTCCAGACAGAGCAACTCTGGGAATGTCTTTTGTCCTGGACCAGGAAGAGGGACAGAGGGTGCTGTGTGGGAGAGGTCCTTTCCCCACGACCCCAGGGCCCCAGCCCATCTCTCCTGGGAGCACAATCCTCCACCCAAACATGCTAGTTTTGAGCCACCACCCAGTTTCTGACCAGACACTATTTTATTAGGCCAAAGTATATACGAGTCGTTTTATTATTAAAGTTCAAAACTATGCTTAGAGCTCACATAGTCACTGATAACAAAAGTCTAAAGGAAATCGGGCATTTTTTTTTTCAGCAATGAAGATCTTCATGAAGAAACGATGGGTGATTGCGATATTTGCCATTTCTTTTTAAGTGTTGATTTTCCCCATTTAAAAGATTCTAGTTACAAATGGCGGATGGTTTTAGGCTGTGTCACTAATTTGCATAGGGCACATTTCGCACCAAGTCCTCATATGCCAAGTTACTCTATAGGTACATGATGTATTAAATAAGTCATCTTTGACACAGAGAGAAAACATACCCTGTAATTCTCAGACTGGTAGCAAAAAAAAAAATCATTCATTCATTCATTCACATGTTCACTTTCAACCAATACTTAATGCACCCCTGCCATCTGCTGAGTATTGTCTGGTCACTGGGAATAGAGCAGTGGTAGGGAAAGCAGACAAAAAAAAATTCTTCCTTCACTGTGTTCATATCTTTCCAGGGGCAGAAAGGCAAACACAAAATGAATCAGTAAATTTATGAGGACTAGCAGGTGTAATGGGTTGTTGAATGGCAGTTTCCCAAAAGATATGTCTACCTGGAACCTGTGAATGTGATCCTATTTGGAAAAAAGTTATCTGCAGATGCAGGATGAAATCATCCTGGATTAGGGTGAGCCCTAATTCCAACAAGTGTCCTTATAAGAGAAGCAAAGGGGAGAACGCAGAGAAGATATTACGAAGATAGAGGCAAAGATTGAAGTGATGCATCTACAAGCCAAGGAACGCCAAGGGCTTCAGGCAACTGCCAGGAGCTAGAGAGAGGCATGGAATCAATTTTCCCTTAGAGCCTCCAGAAGGAACCAACCCTGTCTACACCTTAATTTCAGACGGCTCACTTCCAGGACTATGAGACAATACAGTTCTGTTGTTTTCAGCCACCAACCTTGTGGCCATTTGTTAAGGCAGCCACAGATAACTAATACAGAAGTGACGAAAATTATAGAGAAAAAGAATCAAGATTGAAAGGAGGGGTAGGGAATGGTGGGGAGTGGTGATTTTTAAATAGAAGGGTTGAGGAAGGCGTGTCTGAGAAGGTGACATTTAAGGCAAGACTTGAAGGAAATGAGGGATCGGCCACCTGGATGGTGGCCTAGGAGCTTTCCAGGAAATGGAGACACAGAGGACAATGTGCTGCCAAGGAGAGGGAGGAGGAGGGTCCTAGAGAGGGATTGTGGCAGGGCTTTGTGAGTCTTCCTGAGGCGTTTGGTTTGCATTCCGAATAAAATGGGCCATTGGTTGGTTCTGAGCAGAGAGGGGACCCTATCTGGCTTTCACTTAAAAGGATGATGCTGGCTGGCTGTCGTGGTGAGAACAGACTATAGGGGACAGGGCAGAGGAGGGGAGCCCGGCATAGGAGATGGTCATGACTATCAAGGGAGAGAGAGGGGACCGTTCTCAGACCAGGGTGGGGAAGGGTGAGAAGTGCTCAGTTTCTGAGGATACTTTGAAGGTAAAGAAAACAGGATTTGCTAATTGATATTTCCTCCTTTCTTTGATGTTTTAAGGAAGTACAAAGAGAAGAATGGACTTTCAAATATTCAAACAAACTTCAACTTGCTGAATTCCTTCTGCACCCACTCTCCAGAATGGGGATCTGGACGTATAATAAAATACGTCCCACCCCATCCTCTCCTACCGACCAACACCCATGCCCTCCTGGGTTCAATTTCACAGCTGGTACCTCTGTGTCCTTGTAATCCTTTCCAAAATATTGAGATTAAAAAGTATATATATACTATATATATATTTGCTACATGTATAATGTGTGTGTGTGTGTATATATATATATATATGTATGTATATATACATCATAATATACATATACTTCAGAAATATATGTAAACACACATATATAATTATGTACATATATATAATTTAGAAATGAGTATATAAGTAACATGGAAAGATCAAGGTAAAATTATTAACTGACGAAAAGCAAATATATACATATAGTACATATGGAGGGGCATGATGCTATGTATCTATGTTTGTACATGCAGAGAGCACCTCTGGAAGAATAAACAAGAAGTGCCAGGGAGGGTGACTGAGTGGATGAGAGCCAGAGCAGGGAAGGAGACTGACTTCGCAGAGCTTGCCCTGTCAATCTTATATCATGCGTGTATTACCTACACAGAATCATAACTTTTTGTAGAAGAATGACCTCACAGATGTTTCAGCAACTTATTGTGTGTGACATACATTTCATGTGATGTGGCTGAGACTGTCAGTAGACGAACATCGTTCTTTGGTAGTCATTGTAGGAACCATAGACATCTTTTACATTAATTGCATTTTATATTTGATTGTGAATGATTTTTAAGCATGAACAGAAGTAGGCAGAATAGTATAAATCAAGGCTTGGCAAACACTTTCTGTAGAGGGTCAGATAATATATATTTTAAGCTCGGTGGATTGCTGGTCTCAGTTGCAACAACCCAACTCTTCCTCTGTAATGCAAAAGAGGTCAGAGAAAATACGTAAAGAAATGGGCAGGATTGTGTTCCAATAAAACAATTTAGAACAAACAAGCAACGAACTGGATTTGGCCTTCGGGCCATAATTTGCTGACCCCTGATGTAAATGAGCCCCTATGTACCCATGCCTCTGCCCCAACTACAATAAAACCCTCAACCAATGCTGCCCCCAAATTACTTGGGAAAAAATCCTAGCCATCATGACATTTCATCTTCAATGTTTTCAACTATACTTCTCAAAGATAAGGACTCATTTTTTAATATCACACCTAAAAAGTCAACAATGACATCTTAATGTTATCAAAATTAGGTCACCACTCAAATGTCTAATCGTCTAATAAATGTCAGACATTTTAATAGTTGTTTTTTGGTCTGATTAAATTAAGGTCCACACATGCTTTTTAGTCTCCTTTACATTCTTTTACATTGATTCTATTTTTATGTCTTTTAGCTCTAAGTTGGATTTTTCTAAAAAAAAAAAAAAAAAAAAAAAACAAGTCCTACATGTAATGTAAGATGCTCTGTGCTTCCTCCGTATTACAACTAAAATTATGGAGTCATGATCTGAACAGCTGGCCACCTGGTCACGATTGGTTAAACAAATCAAATATCATCTCACAAAGTTATCGACCATCTCCCTCCAAGGCTTCAGGCATTTAAAAAGAAAAACTCAACTGCTTGTGCCAGTCTTCTCATTCCTAGGAATTCATCCTAATAAATTATTCAGAGATGCAGTCAAAGATGCCTGATGAAGGATTTCATGGTTGCATTATTTATAATAGTACAATATTAAAAACAACTAAAGCATCTAACATTAAGGAAATGATAGCATTAATTACATACTGGTTTGTTAACTGATTCATTAAATATAAAACTGGTAGAATATTAAAAGATGATTTAAAATCATGGTTTTAAATGACAAGAAACAAACTCCAAAACTGCATATATATATGATCACATTAATATCTAGATGAAAGGCAGTAAAATGTTTTATTACTCTCTCTAGATATGGGGTTAGGTGGCTTTAACTTAAATATTTACTCTTTTGTAAACTTTCCAAATTTTCTTTAATGTGCATGCTTTACTTTTTAATTAGAAAAACAAAAATATTGATTTTACAAAGATTTCCAGCTCTCCCTTTGTAGGTCTCCTCTTGTATGTCTTTGTTCTTGTCTTTTCTAACTCTCCCTCCTTGCTTCCTTTCTCTGTCTTGTAAATTTTTCAGGCATTACATCACCCCATTAATTTTGCTCAAGGCCAGAAAGGCTGACTTTCCTGACCTAGAGGTCAACGGCATCATGGCTTCACAAGCCCCTAACAAATGGAAGTTAAGGTCTATGACCCGAAACTTCACCCCACCTGCAGAAATGAGCTGACACCAAGCACCCATTTCCTGCCGTCTGCTTTCCTTCCTTGGAGCATGACACTCACTAAGTGAAAACTTCACCGATTAATCAACCATGTTGAAAAACTGAAAATGACATCAAAATCCAGTAATGGGTGGCGGGGTACATAAATGACATACCGTCAGGAAGCAGCCCTTACAAATCTCGTTGTAGAAAAACAGGGAACAAGGAGGGAGGCCACTTCGTGAGCTGCTCTCATCCCCTGTCCCTGTCCCCATCTCCTCTGTTTGCTCTTTCTACTTACCCTGGTGTGTCCCCTCACAGTTCCTGGAAAAAGCCAAGCACACTGTGTGGACTCTGGCTTTTGTGCTGACTGTTCCCTCTGTCTAGGAATACTCTTCTCCCTCATCTTCTCCAGAACTTTCCTCAGAAATCACCTTGTTCGTGAGGCACCCCATCTGAAATGTCAGCCTCTCCCAACGCACACCCACACACACAGGCACTCTTCTAGACCTCTTTCAGCCCTCTTCCTTTCTCCATATTTTCTCTTTAATGTTTATTACTTAACAAATAACACACTTTGTTTATTTGCTTTTGTTTCTTCTCCAACTGCCCTCACCCCGCTTAGAGGACAAGATGTTCAAGGGCAAAGATTTTGCTGCTGTAGTCTCAGTGTCTAGAACAGTGCCTGGCACACAGTAACCATTCAATATATACCTTTGGATAAATTCATGAATAATGTGCTATCGAGAGAAAAAAAAAAACAGGTTACAAAACAATACTAAGTAACTTAGCCTTGTGTGTATGTGTGTAGGTAGGTAGGTACATAGAAAAGAGATTGAAATGATACACAGGTGATGTCGACACTGGGTAGCTCTGGATGGTGGAATAATGGGTGAATGAGTGATTTTATTTTCTCTATCTGTATTTCTTCAATCTCCTACAATGGACCAACACGACACTCACAGCCAAGTGCCTGGTGAGCTGCTTCTTAAGATATTACAGTAAGAGAATTGGAGGCGTTTACTTTGACCTTGCAGGCACAGGAAACTCAGAGAAGATGCTCTGGGCATCTTCTCTAAAGTCTCAGGTGGGAAGGTTTCAGGTTCACAGGAATGCACTACCCCAGAGGGAGAAGAAGTGATGAGATCCTCACAGTTTGGTGAGTCATGCCTCATCCAATACCCTTGACCTCAAAGCTGAGAAGAGCATGAGAAGATTCATCAAGGGGACCATGAGTATGGTGAGAAGAGAAGGGTGACGAGTGACCTCTCCTTTGATGATGATGATGATGATAATAAATCTTACTAGAATCTCCAGAATGCACTGAGTTTGCAGAAACAGACACCAAGGCTACAAAAGGGCTACTCCCCAGGCGGACCTCTAAACCAGTGACTGGGCCTCAGCACCAAGGCCTGGAGGTATGTGGCAAAAGACTGGTTTTCGTCCAGCATTGGGAACAGTCACTGAACTGAGGGCAGACTGGCAGGGTGGTGGGAACCCACCCCACAGGCCAAGCAGGACCCTTTCTGTTTGAAAACCAAAGTGTCCCCTTCATACCATGTAGCCTCCCCCTGGGGTTCAAGTATAACTTGGGGAAGGGATGGAAGTCTCAAGAGGGAAGATATTGGACTTGTTGCTAACATGAGTATGAGAGGTGGCTAATTAGAAATATTAAAAGAGGTGAGGGGAACTATGTTTTACTCCCATCTGGGAAAGTAACGCGTTCCGTTCATACATTTCAAATAAATAAATATCTAGTAGGTAAATAAATAATAAATAAGCATTATCTATAATAGATAAACAAGTTAGTAAATAAGTAAATAAGTGAATAATAAATAGGTTGTTTAAAAAAGAGAGGAAGAAAGACAGAAACATGCCCTTCGAGTCTCGGAAGCATTGCGCGCCTGCATTTGATTAATACGAGTTCTGCTTTCTGGAATGTTATGCTTGAGTTCACATTACAAAAAAAAAATGGTTTGCATCCACCCCGTAGTGAGGAGACAGATCTCTACTGCAGTGCCTCTGCATCCATCAGCACCCTTAATCATCCTCTTTCCAAGGAGGTTTTATCATCCTTCTGGTTATTCTATTAGTCAGTCTGCTATTAGAAAGGCAAGAGCCATTTCATTTTTAGGTTGCCAGAGATCCTATCTTTTTGTTGGAAAACATCGTTAAAGAACAATGGCCTGACAGCCAGGGATCCACCACCCAGCAGTTCCCTTTCACGAGGTGCTAATGGGAGGTCTGAATGTGGCCCTGTCGAATGCCTGAAAATAACTTCAGATAAGTTTTTCTGCAAGGATTTTAATTGCAATCCCAGAGACGTTAAATGAAAGCACTGAACACGTGTTTACGTCCCTTTTAATGAAGCCAGCACAAGGCTATGTATAAACGCGTGTGCAGAAACAGCTGAAATGGGGCACTTTGAGAGAAATTTGTGGAAGGTGAAGGGGTATTAGAGAAAGAGAACCAACAGGATACGTAGATGTAAAGAGATATCTTATCAGGAATTGGCTCATGCAATTATGGAGGCTGACAAGCCCCAAGATCTGCATTTAGCAAGCTGGAGACCCGGGAGAGTTGAAGGTATGGGGTCTAATCCAAAAGCTGGCAGGCTCAAGACGCAGGAAGAGCTGATGTTTCAGTTTAAGTCTAAAAGCAGGAAACAACTGATGTCTAGCTCAAAGGCAGGCAGGCAGGCAGGAGTGGCCTCTTACTCACAGAAAGGTCAGCCTTTTTGTTCTATGTAGGCCTTCAACTGATTGGGCGAGACCCACCCATATTAGGAAGCACAATTTGCTTTACATAGTCTCCTGATTTAAATGTTAATTTTCATCTAAAAACATGCTCGCAGAATAACGTTTGACCAAATGTCGAGATGGCCCATGGCCCAGTCAAGTTAACATATAAAATTAACCATCACAGGGTGTTTAGAAGTTTTATTTAGAGGGAAGGGGTGATATCCATTATCTGGAGTCAGGGGGGAAAATAGCGTTCAGTTTAGATCCCAATAGAGAAATTACTCTGCCATCTATAGGAGAAATGTGAACTAGCTATAAATGCAAGGCACATAAAAAAGATGGTCAACATCATTAGTCATCGCCCACTAGAATGGCTAAAATAAAAAGGACTGAACATACTGTGTGCTGGTGAGGATGCCAAGTAATGGAGATTGTGGAAGTGCTACAGGGGACAGCCCCTCTGGAGCACAAACTGGCAATTCCTATAAACGTTCACTTACTTTATGATTCAGCAATTCCACTCCCATTTTCACGAAAGTAAATGAAAACATATGTCCACAAAAAGTCCCATAAAAGAATGCTAATTGCTGTTTAATTCATAATAGTTTAAAACTGGAAACAACCCTAATGTTCATTGATACAAAATGGATAAACAAACCACTGAATAGTCATACAGTAGAATAGTACAGAACCATAAAAAGGAATGAACTTCAAATCTGTGCAAGGATAATTTTGATAGACATGAGGCAGAAAAAGAAGTTCAAGAACATCCAAAACTAAACTATAAATATGGAAAACAAAACAGTTACCATTGAAGCTGAGGGGGATTGGTGGGAAACAGGTATGAAAGATCTTTCTAG
>CM053501.1:4181023-4219552 GCA_028627145.1 Eidolon dupreanum | reverse complement strand
CAATTCACAAATAATGATTTGTAAAAGAAATAAACCATGTGTAGACAATGTGACTGAATAACCAAGAAAATTAACCAATGAAATATAAGAATTAATAAAAGAGCTCAGTTAGATGGCTGGATACAAAATAAGTATACAGAAATCAATAGCTCTCCCACAAAACAGCAATGCAAAAAGTTTCCATTCCCAAAAGAGTCATAAAAAGAGTCTGGCTTTCATTTGAAGGAACTACAAAACTACTGTTTAAACACACAAAAAAGAATAACTTGAATGAACATGCACAAAAAAATTAGCTTTATTTATAAATGTTTATGATATGCCAGACAGACCCTAGGATAAGTACTTTAAATGATTTTCTCAGAGTATAAACATAGATTTTTTTTCTGTGATTTATGGATGTAGAAACAGAAGCATATAAGAATAAAGTAATTTTCCCCTAATGAGAAAGGCAGCATGAGATCTTTCAAATGTAAAATCTGATTGTGTGACTGCCCTATTGAAAATCCTTCATTGAACTTTGTTCTTAAAATGGGACCAAATCTTTGCAAAACTTTGCCTGAAGGTCCCCGCTTACCTCTCCAGGGATATTTTAAGCCACTATTCCATCAAACTCCATGAACTAGAAATTAAATCAAGACTAACCTGACCCATAGAAGATAGGGAGACCCAACACTGTTGAAGCAGGACATCTTCTCAAATTAGTTTACAGGGAAAATGCATTTCCAAGTTCTGCTGGCAAGGGTGGGGAACTGAAGGTGAGAACAGACTCTTCAAAAAGGAGAAAAGCTTGTATTTTTATGAAGGTGAAAGTGATAATCCAACACAGAAGAAAATACAGAACATTCTCTCTTTCACTTGTGAATATCCATGAAAAAATCTAAATAAAATACCAACAAACAGAATCCAACAGCACTTATGTTCCATGACCAAGTGGGGTTTCTCCCAAGAATGTAAGGATTCCCTAAAGTACAACCTTATTAATATAATTCACCATTTTAATGGAGTAAAAGAGAAAAAAAAAAACAATATATCTGCAGAGATAATAAAAGGCATTGATGATTCAATATCCATTCTTATTTTAAAAAAGAAAAAACTTTTTGAAGTAAATACTTCCTTACTTAACGTAATGCAATATCTCCATTTCACTCCCCAAAATGGCATGATGCTTAATTGACAAACGCTAGAAACTCTACCACTGAAGTCCAGAAGGAGTCAACAGGTACTTACTTTAATGCGTGTTCACTGACTCTGACCATTCCCCCCCACCCCACCCTGCCATATCCACTCCACTCCCAGCTCCTCACTGTCTGCATCCCAGGATGCCAAATCTCTTTGGACTCCATCACCAGTCTCCTTTGCCTTGTGGCTTCAGGTTGAGTTCTTCCAAAGTGTACTTTGGCAGGAAATTAGGGGACAGGAGAATACACAGATCAGAGTCATCAGTCACCAGGCTGCCTTCCTGCCGAGCTTTGGTTAGTGATGGTATGTTCCCCTCCCTACTTTAAGGCATAGCTCTTATGAGGCACCCTCCACCCCTGTTCTGAAGGAGTTCTGGTAAGTGTTTTCTTCACCTGTTCCTTCAGGTCTAGGGTGTTCATAAGAGCTACCCTACTGTTGCCACACCTTGGATAGTCCCTTCTTTAAACTCTCTACCATCAGTCTTGTTGAGTCTTCCCTCTGCTTCCTGCCCTGAACCTGACCGATACATCCACTACTACTCAATGTAGGTACGCAGGCAGTATCTGATAACTTATTCAAAGGGAAAGAAACTAAGAATAAAAATTAAGATGTATCAAAGAAAAATTTCACTAAACAAATTAAATGGGCAGGCAAGACTATTCAATACTACTAAAATTGGGTAGAAAGATTGAACTCAATTCTCCATACAACTGGGGTATTTATAGCTAATGAGATGGGGTAAGGAAGTCATTGGGTGGAAAATTATTGGGATGGGCTTTGTTAGATATCAATGGTGGGGGGTGGGGTTCTTGCTAAACAGGCTTAGCAAGATTATTGCTGAACTGGGCTCAGCAGGCCAAGGGCCACCTGGCCAAAGATGGCCAGCCAAGGACAAAGTCTAGTGAAGAAGAAGGTGGAAGGGAGCCTGACTAAAATTTGACCAGGAAGGGAGTCCTTGTTAAATATTATGGACTGAATATGTGTGCCCCTCCCCCCACTCATACGTTGAAATCCCAACCCTCACTGTGATGGTGTTAGGAGGTGAGGCCTGAAGAGTGATTCAGTCGTGAAGGTGGAACTCTGGTAAATGTGATTAATGGCCTTATAAAAGAGATTCCCTTCCCTTTTGGCTCTCTGAGCAGCACCATGACAGTCAGCAAGAACAAGCATCTTCTGAAAGGTGGCAAAAAGGAAGGAAGCCAAGAAGAAAGTGGTTGACCCGTTTTCTAAGAAAGATTGGAATGAGGTGAAAGCACTGGCTTTGTTCAATATAAGAAATATTGAGAAAACACTAGTCATAAGAACTCAAGGAACCCAAATCACATCTGATGGCCTCAAGGGTCGTGTTTTCAAAGTGAGCCTAGCTAATCTGCAGAACGATGAAGGTGCACTTAGAAAATTCGAGCAAACTACTGAGGATGTTCTAGGCGAAAACTGCCTGATAATTTCAATGGCATGGCTCTTAACTGTGAAGAAATGTGCTCCATGGCCAAAAAATGGCAGACCGTTGACTGAAGCTCATGTTGATGTAAATAAAGACTGCCGATGGTTATTTGCTTCATCTATTCTGTGTTGGTTTTACTAAAAAATGCAACAAGCAGATTCAGAAGACCTCTTAGGCTCAGCACCAACAGGTCCACCAGATTTAGAAGAAGATGGTGGAAATCATGACCCTGGAGGTGCAGACAAATGACCTGAAAGAAGTGGTCACTGCATTGATTCCAGGTAGCCTTGGAAAAAGGCATAGAAAAGGCCTGCCGCTCTATTGATCCGCTTCACAATGCCTTTGTTAGAAAAGTCAAAATGCTGAAGAAGCCCAAGTTTGAATCGGGAGAAACTTCTGATGCTTCACAGGGAAGGCAGCAGTTCTGGAAAAGGTACTGGGGATGAGACAGATACTAAATTTGAACACGCTGATAGATATGAGCCTCCAGTCCAAGAATCTGTTTAAAATTCAGACTTTTCGTGGTGACGAATAAAACCTACCCATGATGTTTTTTTCCATAAATAAATAAATAAATAAATAAATAAATAAATAAATAAATAAAAGAGACCCCCTTGGCCCTTCCACCATGTGAGAACACAGAGAGAAGACAACCATCTATGGACCAGGAAGTGGGCCCGCACCTGACATTGAGTCTGCTGCATGTCGACTTTGTAATTCCCAGCCTCCATAACTGTGAGAAACAAATATTTGTTGTATAAGCTACCCAGTCTATGGCATTTTGTCATAACAGCCCAAACATACTAAGACATCGGGTGATGTGATGTGTATACCTAAAAACGCAAGTTTTCAGAATCTACTGAAAAATTTTTCAAACAAGAAAATATGAGATGATTGACTAAAACTACACCATTAATGGACCAAAACCCTTCTGACATACCAGAGATCAACAAACTACACCCCACCAGCTAACCAAATGTGGCCTGACACTAATTTTTGCCAATAAAATTTTATTGGAATACAGCCATTCCCATTTGTTTACCTATGGTCTGTGGCTGCTTTCTCACTACAATGGCAGAGAAGTTGCAACAGAGACCATATGGCCCCCAAAGCTGAAAACATTTACCCTCTGACCATTTATTTAAAACAAGTTTGCAGACCTCTGTTATATACAAAGAATGAGCTGAGTAGATTTTTTAAAATTCCCATCTAAAATAGCATGTTTTGAAGATGGAGCTTAATTTCACAGCTAGGTTAATATAGTAAAATCAGATACAATATGTTTAAAATTTGAATTTGAAAACCAGTAGTGGAGAATGCAAGCTACCTGAGAACATGAAGGTATTCTGAGGAGGGGTTTGGACTCCAAGAGAAAAATAGAATGCTGGTTGAAGCAGATATGCTCTGAATCCTAAGGAGGCCAGGAGACTATAGCTGATGCCTGGGTAGCATAAATAATAAAAGCGCTGAAACAAGTAAGATAGCAGAGATGTCTGCCAAGGGCCCAGGAACAGAGTTAAAAAAGGTGCAATATCATTTGGAGCCGATTCACGGGCAGAAAGAAAAGAAAAGGCATGCTGGGATGAGCCAAAGACTCGGTAGCCTGGAAGATGGAGCATGATGTGAAGTGTCAGAGGCTAGATCTTGCTGGTACCAACCAGAAACAGACAGCCACAACCTTCCAGCCCAACTCAGTGGTGGCCCTGAAAAACAGTGGTAAAAGGGAAGCCGCCAGGCCAGGGGTCAGAACTTTGAGAAGCACATTTGGTTGTCCATTTTGTCTAGGCCAAGGGAGAATTAGAATCCCTGAGCTACACCAATACATGGGCAGTTAATGATTGGGCTGGATGGGTAGGTTCTTGGAAAGAACAGACCTCAAAGCCTATCGACAGGCGGGTAATATATGCTTTGATTTAGCAATCAACTCATGGTGCTGTTTTTTCCACAGTAATGGGGCCAGGAATTCAGGGTGGATGTGGGAATAGCTTTTCTCTGTCACATTCTCTCACAGGACTTTTTGCTTTCCAACCCAACAACTCTGAACTCTGCTGTATGGAGATTTTCACCCCAAGGAGAAAAACTTCCACCAGGGGACACAATAATAGCTCCATTGAATTGGAAGATGAGATTAATTCGTGGACATTTTGGCTCTTTATGCCACTGAACTAAGCAAAGAAGGGAGTAGCTCTACTGGCTAGGGAGATTGATCTCAATCCTAGAGAGGAAATTGGGTCACCACTGAACCATAACAGCAAAAAGGCTTATTATGTCTGGGGTTTCTGAGGTTTCTCTCAGTGCGTCCATGTACTGGGTTAATGGAAAACTTCAACAACAACAACAACAACAACAACAACAACAACAACAAAATAAGGTTGAAAATCACAATCCTTCAGGAATGAAAGTTTGAATTTCACCAACACATAAAGAACTTTACCAGCTGAAGTCTTGGCTAAGGACAAATGAGATAAGTAGGAGGAGGAGGAACCTGTAATATCAACTGACGGGACCATGACTGATTTTGGAGAATAATTAGCATAGCCCAGAAATGGATATAATGATCATTGTGACTTTGACTCTCCTCATTTGGCGGAGAGGATGAGAATGCCTTTGCTTGAATGAAGGGTAGCTGTATGTTGTTAGGTGAAAGCACAGAGTTGTTTGTGTTGCTGGCCGAAGTTGAAATATGTGTAGAAGCATGTGGATGAATACTGAGTAGCCAAAAAGTGGGTTGTGCCTGTTTTTAAGCAATTATATTTCCACTTCAAGCCTGTGCTTCCGTACTCTGCTTTGTGACGCTGGGGCTGAGACTCTGTAAGCATATTTCCCCTCCACTGCTGCACCCTGACAGACTCTGACTCTAAGGGAATTGGCAGGCTCCAGGAGGAAGAGGAACGTGCTCCTTCTTGGGGTTGCTTCCTATCCCTGTCAGCATCACCCCAGCAATGCTTTTTTTCCCTCTGCAGTGGTAGTTTATTCTAGAAACATCAGTTGCTTACAGTTTTCAGGTTTTTTCAACACTCACAGCCTCTCTGCATCCCCTCAAGTGACATCAAAACCAGCGCCAAGTTATTCTTTCCTTGGATGTCTGAACTTTCTGTGGGGCTTCTTCAACCTTCTAAGTTTTAATAATTCCAGTTTTTTCTTTTTGTTCCTTCAGCCCTAAAGGCAGGTGCTTCTGGTAGGTTCTCCCTTCGTGATATCTTACTGTTCTCTTTTTCCCTTTTAAGGCTTTCAACATTTTGCTATTTCTCCTTTATATAAAATAAGAGATTGGTAAACTTTCTCTGCAGAGAACCAGACAGTGAATGCTATAGGCTTGTGGATCATACAGTCTCTGTTGCAACTATGCCACTCTGTCATCTTTCAGCATGAATGCGGCCATAGACAATCCCTAAATGTATGAGCATAGCTGTGTCCCATAAAACTTTATTTACAAAAACAGGCAGTGTACTGGATTTAGCCAGCCTGAATTAAGTTCCAGTCATGTATCCCTTGAGTTGGTAGGTGATGTCATCATTGTGTAAACGCTACAGAGTGCACTTAACACAGACATAGGTGGTATAGCCCAGTCTATACAATACAGCCTACTGTTCCAAGGCTACAAACCTGTACAGCCTGTCACTGTACTGAATCCTTCAGACCATTATAATACAATGGTAAGTATTTGTGTATCTAAACATAGAAAAGGGAGAGTAAAAATACGGTATAAAAGATAAAAAATGATATATCTGTATAGAATACTTACTATGAAAGGAGCTGGCAGGACTGGTAAGTCGCTCTGTGTGAGTCAGTGAGTGGGTGGTGAGTGAGTGTGAAGGCCGAGGACATCACTGTGCACTGCTGTAGACTTTACAAATACCGTACATTTAGGCTAAATTTATTTTTTTAATTCTTTCTTCAATGATAAATTAATCTTAGCTTATTGTGACTTCTTTATAAACATTTTAAATTTTAACTTTTGACTCCTTTATAATAACACTTAGCTTAAAACACACATTGTACAGCTGCACAAAAATACTTTCTTTCTATGCTGATTTTATAAGCTTTTCTCTATTTAAAAAAAAAAATTTTAACTTCCTTGTTAAAAACTAAGACACAAACACACACATTAGTGAGAGCTTACATAGGGTCAGGATCGTCGGTATCAGTGTCTCCTACCTCCACCTCTTGTCCCACTGGAAGGTCTTCAGGGGCAATAACATTTCTAGAGCTGTCGCCTCCTGTGGTAACAATGCCTTCTTCTGGAACACCTGTTGAAGGACCCGCCTGAGGCTCTCCATGCAGAGGTGTCATTCTTTTCAGAAAAATGTCTGTGGTGGTTTGTTTTTGTTTCTTTTTTTCCCATCATAGTTTTGCTCGTAAGCAGATAACGCACCATGAGCATTCCTCTCTATTCCTGAAAACCTTTCGATGTTGGCGTCCATGTCTTCTGTTTCAGGAGCTTGTTGAGTCTGCAAAAGCTGCCGCTAACTCCAGCGCTGTGAATTTCCTTGGGGGTTCTTTTCCTTCTCCTGCAGTTTCCTTTTCTTTCCTTTAGCTACACGTTCCTGTTCTAGTTGCAACAACTCGTTAGTCGGTTCCTCAGGACCCGCTTGGAGGAGCTCTCCTCAGCGCTATCCTCACCACAGCCAGGTTTGTTTGCCGTCCAAGCCACAGCCTCGCTGATTTATGCAATCTTTAGGGCAGCTAGGACAGACGTTAGCGTGGCTACGACAGACGTTACGGCGCCTACTGCGTTACGATGTTACGGCTGACGTTACGACGTTACCGCGTTACGATGTTACGGCAGACACTACGTTTCAGCGGCGACGACAGACCTTCTGGCGGCTGTGATGTCACTAGATGACAGGAATTTTTTAGCTCCGTTATAATCTTATGGAACCACTGTTATATATGTGGTCTGTCTTTGACAGAAATGTCATTATGTGGTACACGACTGTATTCCTGTTCAAATAAGTGGCGTGTTTTTCTTTCTTCTGACTGGTTGACACAATGGGCATGAGCCTTAAAGCCTGTCACATTCCAATGAAAGGTTCTGAAAAGGGTTCTAATCCCGAACCAGAACAACCGGAGCGTGTGAGACTTTCTTAAGGAACAGTTCTTATTGTTGCCTGAGAAAAGATATTCTTATCCACTGAACTCAAAGCTAAAAGGTAAGTCTTCATGGAGCTCCTAACAGTCATTTTACCGCCATGGGGGAAAGTCTACCTGAGCGTGAAGCAAACAGAGAAAAGTTTTTTGGAGAATATAGAACTTTGCTCTGATGAAATAATTGAACCCTTAGATCCAGCCACACCGGAAGCCTATGGGTTAAATTAAAAAGAGCCAGTAAATTACCTTTTGTTTTAAGCATTTTGGCTCCGATTTCTGTTACCTGCAAATAAAGAAGTTCTAACTAATACAGAGATCAAAATAGACACAGGGGGACTAAAACCTCTTTGTAAGGTAAGCACAGAACATGCCGAGAGAAGTTTTAAAAGCAAGCCTTTATTGGGAGAGGGCTCCCGGGTGAGGTTCTCTGGTCCAGAGAGGAGAGGAGCCAGAGAAGTCGCACCCTGGGGCGGGAGGGCGTAGTTTTTTATGAGGTTATGTGGGGCTAGGGTATAGAGTGGGGAATGTTAATTAAATGTTAGTTGAGCATCCAGATTAGGGTGATGGTGCCAGGGCTTTAGGGTGGGCCCTTATCAGTTGGACATTCCGGACTTCGATGGTCCGGCTGGAAGGTCTGGATTCCGATATCAAGCTGGAGAGTCTCCAGGCAGGCATCTGGCTAGCCCTTCCCCCGCTGACCTAACACTCTTAGATTACCATTATTTATTAATTCATCATGAAGCTTGTCAGGTACTCTGCAGAGATAAAAGATATAGCCCTGTCCTTAGCAATTAGTGGGCCATTTTAGAAAAATACTGCTCAAGCCTTCTAATACATTATATTTTGACAACAAAGACAATTAATCAGGTTTTGGTGCTTAAATTTTTTAAGAAATATTTGAGTCAAAGCTTGAACTCTTAGATGACCTATCCCAATTATAACTACAAATCTCAGTTTAAACTCAGTTTAAGAAATCAGAGCTTTCTTTATTTTATATAGCTCTGCTTAATTTCTATTTCAAGCCTAATTCCTTTGGTCTGAAGATCTTACATGCTTCCCCCTACTCCCTCCCTCAAGGTTGTGGTAAGGCTCTACTGGTTTTATACTGTGCCAGTTTATCAAAGGAGACAGAGGACACTTAGCACTTGGTCCATGATCACTGATCTACATCAAGCATGATGCTCACGTGGCTTCAGCCCCCTGTGCTGCTACTTGCTTTCCAAATACCCATCTCCCATTCTTCCTTAGTAACAGAACTCCATTATAAATGGTAAACTTTCCATTCTCCCTGTCAGCTGGGTAGAGCCATATGACTAAGTTTTGTCTAGTGAGATATACGTAGATATACTACATGTGACTTTGGGGTCAGTTCTTTCAAAAGGAGTTGCTTTCCCTGGTAGAAGCACTGTTTCAAGCTTCCTACTGCCAAGAACGCAAATGTGATGGCTGGTGTTCTGGTAGCTATCTTGGGATATCAGGCAACCTTGAGAACGAAATTCGTAAAGTGAGGATGGAGGAACAAAGAGATAGATTTGTGTCATTGGCACATCAGCTCCAGGCTGCCTGTCTCTGAATTTCCTTGTGTCTGTTTATACCCCTTTGTGGGCATAAGCCACTATATTAAGAGACAGTGGTCTCTGTTACTTGCAGGCATATGCAATTCCAGTTTCAAAATCTACTAACTCTTTCTTCAGCTCTGCTAGCCCAGAAACTCAGGGATCTTTCCAAAGCCCCCTTTTCTAAGTCTAGGGAAAAGCCCTCTGTGGTTAATGAAACCCTCTTCTCATTATTGGGTTTAGGACTTTGATGTGAGCAGAAGTAAAAAGAGATGGGTCTGCCACAAGCCTTGCCTGAGGCAAGGAGCCCAGAGTGACTCACTGCTTAAATTGGGGAGCGGGTGGTCGGAGAGAAATACCAGGAGACAAAAGGAAAATAGTGCATATCTCAAAAGCATGATCCAACACACTATTATCGAGTAGGTTTAGCAAACTATTCCTCGGTCTCCCTCTGAAAACATTAATATTTCCTTCTCTTCCAGAAAACCCTAGCAACAGTTTCTGCAAGATCATCCTTCTACAAAAAGCCGTAAGTTTCTACCTAATAAACACTGCCAGTTGAGAAATTCATAATACATGAAAGTAACCCTGAAGGCCATGAAATCAGATGGATTTGGAATAATACCATAAGCCTTGTTGTGAAGAAAAATAGTTGTCAAGTTGATCTTTGAAGTAAAGAAAATAATGAAAGCAAGCAAGCACAGTCTAAGGAAATTAAAGCGGATTATCTTCCCCAAAATGGGATGATTAAATATGCTAACACACACAGCATTCTGTTCTCTGCCCCCACAGCTGTGTGCATGATGATTTGCACTTTGTTTTAGAAAACCTGTGCTTGTTTGGAAGTGTTTTCAATGATTAAGGAGCAAAGATGTGAAGGATAACAAATAACTAATGTTTCATATTTTATTGTGATTTGATTGGGCCTGACTTAAAAGTCAGACTGTGCTAATCAAAATATGAAATATAGAGAAAGCTTGAAAATAAAATTAATCATTAATATGGGAGTACTTAAGGTTAGGAATTCTTCAAGGGTTTCAGAAAATTTGCAGCATGTTTTCAGATAACCCTGGGAGGTTGTGTATTTTTATTTTTCTCCCCCTTAAGGTCCTTTTTAAGAAATATTTAAAATAGTCCCAAGGTCAAGATCAGCTAAATAAAGGAATATGATTTTGAGCTATTCCTTTATAAACTGCTCCAGAAAACAGCACTTAAGTAATTTGTTTTTAAGTAAATAACAGTGGTGTGGTAATTTCTTACCTCTGGCTTCATTAAATGCCAGGTCACTAGAAGCGATTACAGTGGCATAAAGGTTTACTTTGCCATTCACTATTTGAGTTCAATAAATGAGTAGGCCTCTTTAGCGAGGGCCTATTGTCCATTCTCCTTAGTGGCTTAATTCTTAAATCAATAGTTAACAAACTCTAGATTTTGCTTTTAACACATTTCAGCTTTGTGGCAGCATTTTTTTAAAAAAAGGAAAGGAAGAATAAAGTTTGAATCAATAATATGGAAACCTTCTGAAGAAGAAAGAAAAAATATTACTAATTCCAAGGGAACGTATGATGTTCACATTGTTTCATCTGTCAGTCTCCCCTTTTTCAAAAACTGCCTCAGTTCAACGTCTAGGGTTTTCAACACTTTTCAGGTGAGGACACTAAGATGAAGAGATTCGCATGAAGTCACAAGGTCACTTTGGATGTGACAGAACGAGGCACAAATCCGTCTCTGCCAGGCTGCGAACACTGTGTCATTTCGACTGCCCAGGGTAAGAAATATCTTTAACACTCTATACTCTGTGATTAGTTCAGTGATGCTCAAAATGGGATAAAGAAGATGGGAGGGAGGGACAGAGAGGGGGAGGGAAAGTTCTTTCAGTCTAATTTCATTTCTGCACTTCAGAAAGTGAAATGGAGATTTGACAACTATCTAATTAATTTGATCTGGGTAAACAGCTCAAATGGATCTCGGCTTAATATAGTGGTTCTCAAAATGTGGTCCCTGAACCAGCAGTAGCATGCTCATCACCTGAAAACTTGCTAGAACTGCAAATTCTGGCTTTACTCCAGAGCTACTGAATCTGAAACTCTGGGGGTGGGTCTTAAGCAGCCCACCTGGTGATTCTAATGCTCCCTTAAGTCTGAGAAACAGACTTGGAACTGTCTTAGTAGCAATCCAGCACTGCCTCTGTGAGCTGTTTGAACTTGGACAAATTGTTTAACCTCTCTGAGGCTTAATTTCTTGATCTGTTAGAATAAAGATAATGAGTACTTGTGACAGTCAAGGATATGAGAAACAAGGAAAGACTGAGACTGGCACAGACCGGAGGAGACTGGGGAGCATGTCTACATGTAATGTGGTACGTTGATGGGGATCCGGGAACAGAAAGAGGACTACTGCATAGTCATGTCGAAACCTAACACCCAAGGTGCCGGTAGTAGGAGGCGGAGACTTTGGGAGGCAGTGAGGTCATGAGGGCGGAGTCTCGTAAATAGAATCAGTGCCCCTATAAGGGAGACTCCACAGAGATCCCTTCTCGCATGTGAGGTCACAGAGAGAAGATGGCCACCTATGAACCAGAAAGCGGGCTCTCGAACCAGACACAAAATCTGCCAGCACCTTGATCTTGGACTTCCAGCCTCTAGAACTACGAGAGACAAATCCTGCATTTAAGCCACTCAAGTCTTTGGTCTTTTTATCACAATAGTCCAAACAGACTAAGGCAAGGATGTTCATGGAAGAACTGGTAAAATACAAATAGAGGTGAAACGTGGTTGATAGTCACCTAACAATGTCAGTTGCTTAGTTTGGGCAAATGTACCCCGATTAATGTAGAGGTGGGCAGGAGAACTAAAATGTTAAATCAGGCTATGTTCAGAGACTGCATTATGCTAATCAGCCCTCCAACCAGACCACAAGGAAACCTGCATAGCAAAGGTAAGATTTCTGCTGGGATTGCTAGCAATGCATTTCCCCACACCTGTAAAAGGGAAAACAGAAGAGTTTTTGAGTGGCGGCTTACACAAAATAAAGTCAGTCATTCCCTATCGCTAAAATTATGAGGAACCTAGGGATCAAAGGCTGGGGATTGCCAGCAGGCCTTTCCGCTACATCCTCCTACCTTTTCACACTACATACTCTCATCCTTCCTCACTGCATGCCCATATCACCAGAGGAAAATAGGTAAACAAAGCCTTTAAACTGTAATTCGCAGAAACTAAAGAATGATATATAAACTGAATTCTGGACATTTTTACTGTCCCCATTTCTTTCTATTGTCTCTGTCCCTCTGAGTCTCTCTTAGGCTGTCTCACTCTCTCTCTCTGCCTTCGAGAGGAGCCCATGCTCTGTCTATGGAGTGTTACCCCTTCTCTAATAAACTTTCCTCTTGACTAACTTTGGTGGGCGTTTGCATCCTTTCTTGTGCTCAGCAAAGAACCCTTTTCTCTTTCAGTGCAAGGGTCACATCCCCCCCGCTCAGGGAAATTTGCCCAGTCCTGCATCACGATGATGTAAGAGACCAACAATGGGGAAACAGAGTGAGGGGGACACTGGGAATCTTCGCACTATCTTTGCAAATTTCTCTACACCTAAAACTATTTCCAAATTAAATATTTTAAAAATAGACATAACATTACCTAGCTTTCATGGATGATTAAAGATAAACCATAAGCAAAGTGCTCAGCATATAACAAACCCCCCACTAAAAAAGAACTGTGTTGGAACTGGCTGCAACATGGGCTGCAAACATCGTTTCTCCCCCATCGGTGCCTTTCCACAAACATCAGTGTAGCAAATAGAGTGGGCACAGCAGCCTTTTATCTCATTCTGAGTTCCCTTCTCCTTTCCCCGCTTCCTGCCGCGCCCCCTCCCAAGAAGAAAGCAACAGAAGCCTTCCGACACTGCTATAACAACTTTTGAGTAGCTTGGATGAGATTTATTGTCAACAGCCCAGTAAGTAACAGCTGTCTGCATTCCTTATCCTTCCATCGCCTCTTGAATGTCAAGCCTCTCTCGACTGGAAGAGCACCATTCATTTGGCTTTGCTTGTTTTAAGAATTATTTTTGCATGGCGTTATCTCCTCAGCCACCTAACCTCCACTTCCTGCCTTACACATCAAAGACAAATATGAAAGGAATGGCAGATTAATTCCAAATATTACCTAGTTCGAGCCAATTAATTTGATGCACATTTGATTGCCCATAATCGCTCTTCAGGTAGAGCCTTTGCAGTTCCCTTTCCTCCCACCCTTTGGCCTCATTTGGTAAATATGTAGTGATCAGAATCGAATTTGTCTCCTGTCACTTCCTTTTCAAAGCCTAGCTGGAAGAGATGCTACCCCAACATCATTCTAAAGCCAATTTTTCTCATTTTTACATGCGTTTCATAGATCCTACCCTTGTTCCTCATTTGTAATCTTTCCCAGGTGGATTAGCTGAATAAATTCAGCACCCGTGTGGTGCACATTTATCACCAAAAGGTGACAGCAAAAGTACCATCACAGTAAAAACAACAACAACAACAACAACAACAACAACAAAACACACACAACAGGAGGAGGGGAGAGGAAGAAGACCTTCGGGCATTTCCTTCTCCGTTAGCATAAGAACAAAGAGTCATCCTGAAGAATCTGTGGTTGGGGCTTGCTGGTTTTTGTTTCTTCTGCAGTTTTGTTTTGTTCGTTTTTTAATACATCTATTCTGACTATGCCACCATAAAGCAGAAATTTACAGCCAAAGTAAACACTGATTTATCACTGGGCCACATTAAATATGATCCCGGGGTATATCTTTTCAGACAGTGTTCCCTCCCCACTCCTGCCGCCTCCTGCCAGGCTCCCTTTCAAGGGGATGATAAAATGCCAAACCACAGCCAAGGCCTTCAGCGTGGAATGGCCCAGGGCCTGGGTGCTGATGTGTCTCTCTAGCCAGCATGCAGTTTCAGGCAAGGTTCACTGAAGTGCAACATTTCTGAACTAAGGATTTAGACTCAAGGATGGGCGAGGCTGGCATTTCGCCTATGATGAAAAAGCTAGGGATTTACAAAGCTGAATGTTCTTCCCCTCTCAGACCTTCCTAACAACTTCCTGTCTGAAGCTCAGCTTCCTGCAGCTGGGATCACATCTTTCCTGTTGTTCTGAGAGCTAGCACAGAGCCAGACACTGAGCAGCATCCGCAATAACGGCCCACGTGTACTGAGAGCCATCGCTACAAGTGCCCTTCATGTAGTAACTCATTAAATGCTTCTGATAACTCTAAAAGATACAGACTACCATCATGCCCATTTTACACATGAGGAAACTGAAGTCCAGAGAGGTCAAGGACATCTCCCAGAAACATGCAGCCGGGGACGGCGGAGACAGCATCTAAATTCAGGCAGTCTGCACACATCCTCCCTCAGAAAGCCTACCCTGAGCTTTCAATTTGGGAGTCTCAAGCCGTGGTATAAACTGAGATGAGGGCAGGGAAGGTAAATTCCCCAGCATGCTGGAAAGAAAACAAATCAATTTCTATACAAAGCAAGCATCAGATGAAAAAGCAAAAACAGAATCTTACACACACATACACTCACACTCACACTTTTTTTTTTTAATCAATAGAACAAGAAGGAAATTAAATGTGTACCAAAAGCTCAGGCTGGATACAGTGATTACAGAGAACAGATTATTTTTCCTTTGGTATCAAACAAATCAGTAGACGCCAACTCTGGCAAATTCCACACATGTCAGAAGAAATGACAGCAGGAAGCGATATTCTGCATCTTCCCAAGCCTGTCTCCCTTTGCACGTGCTGTTCCCTCTGCCAGGAATGACTCTCTTCCTTTGCCATTTAATAAGCTTGTTCTCATCCTGAAGACCCAACTTAGATATGGCCTGCTTTGTGACGTTTTTTTCCCAGCTCTCTTCTCTGTGCTTCCAAAAGACTGATTTTCCCTTCTCTGTGGTACTCATTGTGCCTCGTAGTGCAGGGATCACAAACTCAGATGATGCAGGACCAGCATGAGTAAACAGTGGATGAGGCATAAGACAGTAGGGAGCAGTGGGGAGTGGGGAACCAGAGAAAAACGGCCCTGCTCAAAAAAGGAGCCACCACGACCTCGAACCAACCATTGCCATTCATGGCTAGTCCTGTATTGCCAAAGACCAATTTTTTTCAAGAGGAGCCAGTTGCGATGGGTGACATTATGTGCCAACCTGACCGGGCTGAGGGATGCCCAGAGAGTTGGTAAAACACTATCTCTGGGTGTGTCTGTGAGGGCACTGTCAATCGAATCAGTAGACTGAGTGAAGGAGATGGTCCTCACCAGTGAGGGTGGGCATCGTCCAAAACAGTGAGGCCCCAGGCAGAGCAAAGAGGTTCTCTCTGCCTGAGCTGAGATATCCATCTCTCCTGCCCTCAGACGTGGGCGCTCCTGGTTCCCAGGACTTCGAGTCTGGACTGGACTGGAATCACAGCACCAGCAATCCCAGACTCCAGCTTGCAGATGGCCAACTGTGAGACCTCTCAGCCCCCATAATTGCATGAGTCCATCCCTCAGAATATCTATCTACTATCTATCCACTACATATCTATCTATCTATCTATCTATCTATCTATCTATCTATCTATCTATCTATCATCTATCTATCCTATTGATTCTGTTTTTCTGGAGAACTCTGAAAAATACACCAGTCATCCAGATTTTTGTGGGACAAAACCTCAATTTTTAAACATTGGCATTTAATTTTTTTGTGTGTTTTAAATGCTTGCCACCAATAACCTCTGCCTACTGGTTCCATGTTTATGCGTTTGTCTCTAAAACTAAATATTAAGGTCCTTAAAGGTTCAATAGTAGTTAAGAACATGGACCTGCATTAAAATCATGACATTGCCACTTGCCAGGGCGAGTGACCTTCAGTATATTACTTAACCTCTCTGTGCCTCAGTGTTCTCATCCTTCGTAAATTTGGAGGAATAATAAAGCCAACCCCTAGGGTTGTTGTCCATTAGCTAAAATGAATGAAGTAATTAGAATATTGCTTTGCACAGGATAAGTTCTCAGTAAGCATTAGTTACCAATATCATCATCATCATCATCATCATCAGTCTTTATATCTTCAGTTCCTAGCGCAATGCCTTCTCATAACTTATGTGTATTAGAGATTTATGAAGCTGAGTAATATTAATATTCCTATGATGGGCTAAAATGAAAATATTGAAATACTCAGGCAGTTAGGAAACTTCAAATCTGATACAGGTCTTCACCATCTCCCAGGCAGATTGGCTGTGTGGTAAGGTGTCTTTTCAGATAACTGAGTAGGAACACATTTGTTACACAAAGTTGTCTCTAAAACTTGGGCCGATTACAACTCTCTCTTAATAAACCCATAGGTGGCAATGATAGAGAACTACATAGCAATGTGTCCATCTGAAATACTCACCTTCCTAGCCTCCCTTGCAGGTAGAGGTGGCTATGTGATACATTTCTGGCCAATGAGATATAGATGGGCATCCCTGGGGAGGATACTCCTTTCCAAATCACGGATTCTCAAGGAGGAAATGTTTTTGCCCTTCACCCTTTATCCTCCCTTTTTGCTGCCTGGAATATAGAAATAATATCTGGAAATACAATATGGTCTTGAGACCATGAGGATGAAAGCCATACTCAAAAGTTCATAGAGAAAGAACGTAGAAGGGCCTGGTTCTTGGATGACTGCTTTGAACAGCTATACAGTTAGTTCTGCTGTAATGCCTGTTTTGAATTTGGCCTAGAGTGATTGATATAATAGGGAACAAACTGAGCATAGTACGAATTGCACTTTTGCTTATGTGTAATTTCATCCATGAGAAACACCAGGTAAATGCAGAATACTGCACCCAGCTGAACTGAGCCGTGTACCCTTCTAACATCTATTTCCACAGGCAAACTTCAAGTCTTTTTCAAGATAATCTGCCATATTCATTATACTATTTATGTATTTCTTAAACATTTAATGTATATAAAAATATACTACTGTTTTTATTAAGTTTCTATTTTTTGTTAATGTGTCCCTGACGTTTTTGAAAGTCGTTCCCCAACCCCATTTTCACCATAAGCTTGTGATTTCTATTGTACAATTTTGCATAGCGCAGTGATTTTTAGCAGATATATCCTATTATAGTAGAACTGATTCTATCCTCTTTGGACTGCTTACCTCTGGGTTTCTTGTCACATGATAAAAGTTATAATGTTTAAGCAACTATTTGTTCCTTGCAGTCAATCACATTCCCAGTTGACACATTGATACATAAAATCTAGAATTAGAACTTCGGAGATTTGTCGAGGGTGACGGAGGATCTTATTCTAGGTTTATTTGCAACACCAGGTCACCAAAATGTCAGAATCTCGTCTGTTAAGTGTCCCTCCATCTTCCCCCACCCGCAGCCCTGACCACAGTGACTGGAAGACTACTGCATTATGCTGGGAACGGGGAAGGATTGATGGGAGAGGACTTTGGAAGCTATGATAGTTTGGAACTTACAAAGTCTTTGCAACAGCCTCTCTCCCCAAGGAAAGTGTGGGCCAGGGCGCTTCATGAGCCTCATGCTGTGGAATGCTGAAATCCTTCCCAAAGCTGTGAGGGGTTCTCGCCGGATGATTCAGGGAGTGTGAGACTTCCCCCACTTCTGACACGACCCTGCCACTGTAACGATCCCCTGCCCCGACTGCCCCAAGTGCTAGTGACCTAAGAAATGCATCAAGTACAGGTCCAATGTGGGTTTTCATCATTAATGAAAAAGGCCCAGTTTTTCAGCAGTGCGTGGAAAAGGCTGCCTGCAACGTGAAATTCACAGGGACGCCTGACCCCATTGCTCTCAACTCTGTGACCTGAGACCTGGGTTGAGGTCTCAGCTCTTCTGACGTGCAGATCTGCCTCATCTCCCTAAGCCAGGGGTGCTTCCCAGACACCAACTGTTATTCTCGTTTCTTATTGGTGGGGGAATAAGACATACAGATGCTTGGGGTTTTATAAGAATGGTCATGTCAGGGTTTTAGATAAATCTTCATGAACAAATGCATGAGGACTATCTGAGTGAGCTTTCCAGCCCAGCTCTGGGTTCAATGTGTAACCACAAATGTCCAGATTATATAAGTAGACCAATCCCTTTACTCCTCTCAACTCAGGGGTCTTTGTCTTCACTGACAGTGCAGTAGCCACAACAGAGGACTGGGTCCTGGGAGCCAAGACAGAATTATGAAATCAAAGTTTTTTATGTCCCACCCTCCTGTCTGCTCTGCCAGCCTCTTCTCATTTTCAGCTCCCCCGACTCTCCTACATGCCCATGAAACCAGGCAGGGGTGAAGTGATGGCCAGGATTCGTCCCCTGTGCGGCTCCATTTGAAGGGGGCTATTCCTCAAGAGGCAGATAGTGTCTCTGGTGGTTAGGAAAGCCTGTCCAACAGTGCCAGCCTCAGCGATTTGAGAGACACAGGGGAGGTGAGAAGAAGGGAAGGCACACTGAGAGCTGATGAAGCTGCTGGCCTCAAAAGTCCTTGAGTGGATAAGCCCTGATGAAAAGTCTCTTTGCAGGGGATGAGGGAGGACAGGCGGCAGCCTCCTTCCTGAAGTGGCACTCTCAGAGATGGGAGCTGAGGAGTTGATGATTTTCTTTCTGAGGGATGGAGTGGGTAAATGAAGACATTTTCCACGGTCTCCCACCCCCATCTGAAGTCTCTGATTGGATATGCACAGCTTCCTGGGGAGCAGAGTGACAGACAGAAGCCTATACTTCAAGGAGACTATTGTTCCAGGAAGTAGACTATTGTTCCAGGAGCTGCAGGGCGTTTGCAGCCAACCCCACTGCTAGTGTGCACTGCCCTGAATCCCTCTGACTGCTAGCAGTTTTTGTAGGAGCTAGAAATGGGGAGTGGGGGATAGACCCACACAAATCTAACTCAGCTGTGAACAATTTTACGGAGTAGCCATTCCATAAAGCCTGACTGTTGATGTATTAACGAAATTATAAAATAACTGTTTTGGGAGGAGGAAGACAAAAACACTTAAGAGACCCAAATTCTCATCTATAATAATAGAAAATCAGTGATTAATGTTTCAAATTGATAACAAATAGAGGCCAGCCACCACTCACATGGTATTTAGAAATATGGAGGCGACAGGACATTTGAATAAGCAATAGAAAAACCCTGCTCTACGGTGTTTTAAACCTGTCTGTTAGCCTATATAGGTAAAGGACAGACCTTGGATTAACATGGCATGTATGACACTTCTTAAGTGGTGCAGCAAAGACTCACCCACAACAAACTCTCCACTGTGTCTAGAACAGCCATGTTTTATGCCCATGATTTTCCTTATACCTGGAAATGGCTTCTTCCATCTCTCCATCTGGTGAACCTATTCATTCCTTTCCCCAGGCAACGCTAGTCCCTTTGTCCTCTGGTTCCCATGGAGTGGTGCTTGCTCCTCAGCGTGGCAGTCTTGTACTCTACCCCAGTGTCACCTCACACTGGCTGCAGGGTTGGCTCTGGGAAGGGTGGGAAAACAAGCCCAGATGATCAGAGCCAAAGAGAGGCCGGTCCGACGCTCTTGTTGAGAACGCTGGGAAATATTCTCTTTCCACTAAATTTGCTAAGAGAAGAGAATATGGGCTTAGATTTGCTGACAGTCGTCTTGTCCTTAGTGGAAGAAACTTGACTGAGTGAGGCCAACACAGAAGAAAGCCAAGAGAGAGAATGAGACATATTTGTCTTCTATTATTTATTATTATTATTATTATTATTATTATTATGGTAAAGTACACATAACATAAAATTTACCATTTTAAACATCTTTAAAATATGCAATTCAGTGACTTTTAGTACATTCAGTGACATTTCGTACATACTCACAATGTGGGGCCACATTGCTAGTTTCAGAATTTTTTGTTTTCTTATTATCCCAAAAGGAAACCTACTACTCATTCAGCAGTCAGTCCCCACTCCCTACCCCTCTACCCCTGTAATCAGCTTTCTGTCTCTGTGAATTTGCATACAAGCAGAATCATACATTCTTTGTCCTTTTATGTTTCGCTTATTTCACTTACCTTAATGTTTTCAATCATTATCCATGTTGCAGCATGTATCAGAACTTTCATTGTGTGGCTAAATAATGTTCTATTGCATGTATATAATACACTTGCTTATTCATTCATCTATTAATGAACATTTGAGTCATTTCCACATTCTGACTATGAACATTGGTGTACAAGTATTTGTTTAATTCCCTGTTTTCAATTTGGGGGGTATATACCTAGGGGTAGAAACTGCGGTTCATATGGTAATTCTGTTTTCTTTTTGAGAAACCCCTAAACTGTTTTTCATGGTGCCTGCCCTATTTTCCATTCCCACCAGCAGTGCACAAGGGTCCCAATTTCTCCACATCCTCACCAATTTTTGTTGTTGTCGTTGTTGTTGTTATCATCCCAGTGAGTATGAGGTTGCATCTTATTGTACTTTTAATTTGCATTTCCCTAATGACTAATGGCATTGAGCATCTTTCTGTGTGCTTTTTAGCCATTTGTATATCTTCAATAGAAATATCTATTGAAGTCTTTTGCCCATTTTTTTTAAATTGGGTTGTTTGGAGAGACACACTCTTGATGACATCATTTAGCTCTGGGTCCAGGCATGCCTCAGAGTTTACCCTTGTCAGTTATAAGAGCCAATGTATTTCCTTTTCTGATTCAACCATGTTCAATGTGTCTCTGTCACTCACAATCAAAAAGTCCTGACAATTGGGCTAAGTCTGGGGCAACAAACCTGGGTTCAGTCTACCACTTAAGTCACCAAACGGTGGCCCATAAAATGAATTGCTCCTGTAGTTACATTTATTTCTGCTAGAACCCTTTTTTTCAACCAAGTGACAATTTTTTTTTAAATTAAGGAGGTTTTTTTTTGTTCGTTTTGTTTTTTTAGGGCAGTGAAAATACTCTGTATGATATTATAGTGATGAAATTTATATCATTACACTTTTGTCCAAATCCATAAAACGTACAACACCAAGAGTGAACCCTTAGGTAAATAAACTATGAACCTGGGGTGATTATGATGTGTCAGTGTAGGTTCATCTCTGGTAAAAAAAAAAAAAATGTTCTACTCTGGTGAGTAATGTTGATAATGATGGAGGCTATGGATATATGGGGGTGGGGATATATGAGAAATTTCTGTATCTTCCTCTCAATTTTGTTGTAAACCTAAAACTGCCTGCAAGAAGTATAGTCTTTAAAAAAAAATTAGAGAGTTTTAGCTAAAATATGAAGAATGACAGTGAACCAGGGCTGACCAAAAGCTGTCTTCTGGGGTATATCAAACACTCTCTGGTTTATTAAAGTCATGCCTTTTCCATTTCAGTCATGGACCTTTCCTACCTGGCCCCAGCAGATTTTGAGTTTACAACTCCTGACTTAAAAGATACGTAAATTTAGCCAGGTCTTTTACCCTCCTTTTTTCTCAGTGGTTAAAGTGAGAGTGATAGTAACATACTTTAAAGGTTGATGTGCGTTTTAGGTACCAAGTAGTAATAGTTGTTATTGCTATTTTTTTATTATCATCATTATAGATGACTATCACGGCAGACAAATTCTTAGGGTGCCCCCCATCATCTCTGCCTCCTGATGTTCACACCCTGTGCGTTCCCCTCCCTTAAGTATAGACATGACCTGCGACTTGCTTCTAACCAAGGGGATAGAGCCAAGGTGACAGGCTATCCATGGACACATGACATCAGTTTGTAGCACCTATCCTGCTGGAGTCTTTTTTATTTGTTGGATTTGAGGAAGCAAGCAACGATATTGAGAAGCTCCATGTCGGAAAGAATTGCAGGTGGCATCTAGGAACTGAAGACAAGAAACTGAAGCCTTTAGTCCCATAGCAGGGACCTGAATTCTTCCAGCAGCCATGTGAGCTTAAAAACAGAACCTTCTTCTTCTGAGCTTCAGAAGAAACCGCAGCCACAGCTGAGACCATGCCATCAAGCCTCGCAGAGGACCCAGCTACACCATGTCCAGACTCCTAACCCAGAGGAACTATGAGATAATAAATGGGAATTGTTTTAAGCTGCTAAGTTCATGGTAATTTTGCTATGGAGAAAAATATAACTAATACATTAAATATTAATGTACTACGTATTAATACATTAAGTATTAAGTGGTAATACATTAAGTATTAATGTACATGAACTAGCAGGAAGAATATAGAAGAAGTGGTCTAGATAAGAAAAGAAAAATGACGTATAGTCGATTTCTGATAATTCCAGAACAGCAATCAGTCACGCAGACAAACACCACAAAATGCTTCATTTCCCCAGTTTCCAAGGTCGATTTGCCTCCTTTCCCATTCTCCGCAAACAAACACTGCTTTTGACTGTCAAAGAGAAGTTTCATGCAAATGAGACATCCCACTAGAAAAGATGAATGATCTCGGGGTTGGAGAGCAATGAAGAAATCTTATTTGGTGGATACTAACTCAAGTGCTCATGAAACCAATATTTCGGGCCCTAACTTATAATAAAACACCCTGCGAAGACTTGATAAAGTGCATTACTGGAGCAAGAAAATGGAGGGAGAGTCCCAACCTTGCAGCTGCCAGACAACCCATATGTGAAGCTGTAAAATGCAGAGATGAATGGCCTCTTGCAGCAGTAAATATATTTTTTTCTCTTCGATGAGTCCTGGGGGACAGGAATCTGGTTATAATTGGATGTGTTGCAATATTGCTTTTCATTTACAATTACGGTACTGAGAAAATTAAAAGGGATGGCATAGGTTTGAGTGCAGGGGTGATTGAAAATGGTGCTCGTCAATATGCCAGTGCGGGCTGCTTTTCCTCGCCCACCCCCTCTCCCCTTTCTTTGGTTGGCACCCGCTTTGCAGCGGAACTACAGCCTTGGGATGAGGCAGCTGCTGGGAGATTGTAACTACTGCCCTTCTTTTGGCAGACATTCAAGACGGGGCAAATTTCCTCAGCTTTTCCTCTGTGTTTTGCCCACCTCAAACAGAGTATGACATAATTATCCAAGCCCAGGAATCAAGGGAAAGATGAAACTCTAATTTCTCCCATCATCTCTGCCTCTTATCCCTTCCACCTTTCCTCTCAGTTACCCACAGTGGACTAAATAGTCATTACCCCCAACCTTTGTGTTTGTTGGTTTCCATGACATCCGGTCTGTGAATGCATTTACTAATGAGAGAGGATGTTAAAGGAAACAATATATGTAAAATACATTGCATTTAGTGCCTAATGCACTGTAAGTGCTTAATCAATGGGACACTTCCTTCCCTTCATGTCACTCCCCTCCTCCTTACCCTGGCCTCTCTCACATTTTCCCTGAAAGGCTTCAGGACTGGTCCCTTAATCCAGTGGTACTCAAAGTGTGAATGTGGCCTCTGGACCAGCATCAGTGTCACCTGAGGACACGCTAGAGATACAAGCTCCTGGGTACAGCCAGGACCAACTGAATCTGAAACTTGGGAGAGATTCCCAGGCAACCTTAAGAGTGATTACCACGACTCCAATCCCATTTAGTGCCTGCTGGATCATCCCATCCAGGTACCGTTTACCACACATTCTAGATTCATTGGAATTATTTTGGGGGGGGAGAAAAAAAACAGAAGACCAGTTGTCAGTGCATTGAAATCTCTTCGAGAAATTTCTTGTGCTACGAATGGGTTGTGAGAGGCTTTAGTTTGAATATTAGGTATAACTCATTGATGAATTCCTCTCTAGCGCCACTCCGTGTATCTTCTGTGTTTGTACACACCTGCTTTCAGAGATGTGCCTTTGAGGGTTTACCAGATGGCTCTCAGGGAATAAGACACCCTGGTATGTAGCATTTGCCAATTTCTATGATGTAAATGTTCCCACCGTGGTCTATGTCAGGCTACCAAAATGACATCCCCAAATGCAGAGTTGGGAAAAGACACACGCAATTGGCTCTCATGAGCCCACACCAGCTGGTTCCACCACCCCACTGCCTGCTTTCCAGCTCAAACCAACATTTCTCGCTGCAGTAGAGAAGCTGTCTTCAGCTTCTTTGGCACTGCCCTTCACCCAGGGCCCTGCCTGGGGAGGAGGGGATGTTGCAGCCTTAATACTTAGGGAAGTAGGACACTTGACACTCTCCGACAGTTCTGTCCCTTCTGTTCATGCCAGCCTTATGGGAGGAGGACTTCTGATTGGTGACAGCTTGAGACAGTAAGTGGGGCACATTAGACTAGTCAGCCAGGGTACTGTGATAAAGGCAGGAACCAGCTAGATTCTTCCTCTTTCCACTCTATGCCCACACAGGTGGGCCCCCTTCCCACTTTTTATCTCTCTCTCTTTGTCATGAAGCAGGAAGACAAAGCATTATCTGGCTTCTCCTTCAGTGGCCGGTGGGGTCTGTGGGCCCAGAGTGGCTCACACACCCTGCCATTATGAGTTCTAGGGAGTACGGTCCAGGAAGCCCTCTTGGACTTTCACAACCAGACACACATCCAAGAGAAGTCCACTTCTGTGGGACAGAGGAAGGAAGGCACTAGGCACTGTGTCCACCATTACTGCAGCCTGCATTTCACTTCCCTCTTGACCGTGGTCCTTGTGTTGGCGTCAGCCTTAGTCACGAACCCTAAAGTCCTAACCCCTAGCTCATTGCTTTGAAAACAGCAAATACTTAATTCTTTTTATGGCATTAGAAGAGCCTGGGTTTGCTGTCAGACAGTCCTGAGTTCAAATCCCACTCTATCACTTATGGGTCAATGGCTCTCGAACAACCACTCAACCTCTCTGAGCCTCAGTTTCCTCATCTATAAAATGGTAATAATAAGAACTTCCTCTCAGGAGGAGTCAAGTTGAAGGAGATGCTGTGCATAGGGCAGCTAGATTGGTGGCTGATAGACAGCAGATGCTCAATAAATGAGACGCTTTTTAAGTCTTGTTTCGTGACATCTTGAGCCAAAAGGCTCAAGTTCAGCCATTTACAAGCTTCTCAGTCCTAAAGACCCTGTATGTCTCCTCTGCCAATCCCCATCCCCAGGAGAGCAGACCCTGCAGGGGAAGGTGGGTCCCAAGGCCATCAGCCCAGTCCTACGTGGTAGCTGCAGTGTAGACCCTGCCTCCTCGAGCCTGGTCCACTCAGACAAAATTTCCCTCTACACAAAGTAAGTTGCAGGCAGGGGGCCATTCTCTCCACCACCTAACAGCCTGCCGTAAGGAAAATAGGGCTAAGTCCAAGTTCTCCGCCTCTCTGTTTAAGGGCCTGAGGAATCAAAGGATGTGGCTGAGCATGTGTTTCAGCATACCTGACATTCCCAGATACCTTTATATACAGATGGTGTGCCTAGGAGCCTAGAAGGAACCTCCAGGGTGGTAAAGGTAGATTCTGATGCTTCTCACTTAATGGGCACACTAATCCCCCCGGAGAATCATGTTAAAATGCAGATTCTGATTTAAAAACCCTGGGGGCAGGACCCGAGATTTTGCTTTTCCTTCAAGCTCCAATGTGAGGCCAATGCTGAAGGTCCATGGGCCATACTTTTAATAGTCAAGTGTTGAACAATGATGAGACTGCAGGATGGGAAACTGAGGAAATACCAGCCGGCAGGATAGAAAACCGCAATCAACTGACTTCAGAAACAAATGAGGTTCTCTAATGCTGCTTTGCAAGGGAAGCATTTAGGAAATGAGAAAAGTTTGGCTCCTGACTGTATAAAAACTTCAGGAAGATAAAGTTAAGCTTATTTGTGTTTTTATATTTCTATCTTTAAAAATTATTGGTTGTGTGCAAAAGCCATTATTTTCTTTTATGACTCCATGCTTTTATTACCATGACACAACCCAGTCATAAATTCTAGTTATTGTGATTTTGAATTTAATTTAGAATTTTATTTTATGCTATAATCATGCTTAGAGGAAAATGCAAAATCAGTATAACATGCTCTTATGTTTTATTGGTTAGGGTTTAAATACATTTGTTCATTTGACTACTCACTAATTGCATTCTTAAATATAATATATTGTAGTGCCATTTTTCTGTACTGCACACAAAATATTTTAAGGCCATAAAATCTTGTAATAGATAGTATCTCCTTTTTGAAACCAATGCATCAGCGATTCCTTTGAAGAATTTCTTGAAACTGACTCTTCAAAGATGCTATAATGTGGTGGTGTCTATATGACATCAAAAACATCTGAAGCAAAACTGTTTTGTCTACACTAAGCTGAGTCCTGGGGTAGTTACATATTTGAAGACGGAGAGGGAAAAACACCCTGGTAAATGACCGATGTTCACCTCACATCCTGCTCGCAACAAGATGGAAACCAGACCAAATAACAAAGAAGGAACTAAAACATCCAAAGATAAATAGGAAAACCAGCAAAGCCACAACGCACCCAAGCATCCTGATGAAATTACAGTTCATTTCAATCTAATTAGTGGCAGCCTCCAGGGGAATCTAAACCATAGCTAGAAATAGAGGCTAAAATACTGCAAGGCAGGATCTACCTCAGAGATGATGATTCCGTCAAGTTCATAGTAGAACTTGGCTAATTCTGTCGCAATGCAACCCAAATTTGAAAAGTGGAATTGATTATTTCGGAAAGCAGGCCTCTACTGTGAGGGAACTCCAGATGTATCAGGCAAATATTGCCATGATAATGTTCTGTAACAAATACCCCACTGCCTCAAAATCTCAGTCGCTTATAAAAACAAGCATTTATTCTCATGTTCATGAGTCTGTTGATTGGGTGGTTTGGCTGATCTAGGCTGCAATCAGCTGGGTGCCTTGGCTCCAAGCTGTAGGTTTCTTTGGTTTAGGTTTGCTCCAGGGCTCCAAATTGAAGGAGCAGTGGATGTACATTATGAAATTAAGCTTCCGCTTTCTTTCAACACTGTTATCCTAAGCATATGGCTTCCATCCCTAGTATTGCCTCAGGGTGAAAAAATGGCTGTTAAGAGCTCCAGATATTACATTCATGTACCAGGCAGAAATAAGGAGGAAAGTGGAAGGGCAAAGGGTGTGCATTTCAGCTGATTCAACTGAGTTAATTGGGGGATGCTATTGATGTTATTTCTGGGTGCCATCTAAAATTTATCTCATGCACCATGGGAGGTATGTGTTTCACACTTTAGCCACAAGTACCTGGGTGCACATTGGTCACTCTTGAGTCTGTCTGCTTTGAAACACTTCTCACTCCCTTATTTCCTGGCTTCTCATACCACCAGAGTTAGTCGATATTATACAGGAATAAGTTGGATGGTTTTCCAGGAAGCCTTCTTCAAGAAGGTTGATTCATCTGAAAAATGTACTTTTTTTCCTGCCCCCTTGCTTCCTACTTCCTGCCTGGAAAAGCTGATGTGATTGCAGGAGTTTCAGGAGCCGTTTTGAACCATGAGGCACTTTGTCTATGAAAACCTACATTTTGGTGGAGCAAAAAAAAATGTAAGGAGTGTAGGTCCTTGATTACCATGAAGCCATACTACCAGCTCTAAACTCCTACCTCTGGACAAGAAAAATAAACACTTATTTAAACCACCGTTATTTTGATTTTCTATTATATGCAGCTGCTGAGCCTTATCCTAATTGATACCGCAATACTTAGCTTAAAAATTTCATTTTCAATGTGAGTTAACTCGCTAGCTCAGTGGTTATCAAACCTTGGCATGCATCAGAATCTCTGGAAGGCTTGTTAAAACATGGCTTGCTGGGCCGCATCCCCAGAGTCCCTGGTTTGTTCATTGTGAGGTAAACTGAGCATCTCCACTACTAATAAGTCCCAGGAATGCTCATGCTGATGCTTCAGGGACCATACTTTGAGAACCGCTATGCTGGCTCATTCTTAGTTCACTTGGATCATTTTCTTTTTACAGACTGTGGAGAAAACCAGCTACTGGGAACCGAGTCATTGTTTTCCCTTTTCTGGCTTTTTGAACCAAAAATTCCTTTCCCAAACATAGAAAACTGTACCTTTCACCTGATTTTTTTCTTTTTTGGCAGCATGTCCCTCCATGACTACCATTATAAGAAACCTTGCTAACTTGCTAACATGGACTTTTGGTCCTGGCAGAGATCCATGCAATTAATATAAATCCACAACTTACGAGCACTTTATCTTGCACAGTTTCTCTTTTCCTTTGATCTCAAATGCCAGACTTTTCACAGACAACAGCTCAAAATTGTGTTGCAAAAGGTTTTGTGTTTTATGACTTTTGGTTTTGTTCTTTTATTTTGCATTTGAAGATAGCTATATATATTTTTTCTTCTAATATATTATTTTGATTCATTATCTCTAGAGCAGGTCAGTTTACTCCATGGCCAAACATGAATTTTTTCCTTCAGAGTTCTTTCCAGTTGACCATATGTTTTTTTCTCTTCTAGAATATTCAAAACAGTGGTAATATATCACTTGAGAATTTTGTTATCACTCTGCATCTTTTCTCCTGTATTTTGGTGATTACTTCCTGGTTTCCCCTAAAAATTACCTCCCCACAGTGGCACAGGTAGCCAATCAGCACCCGTATTCTCTTTGTTTTGGCTAAATTGTGCCCCCCTCATTCATAGGTAAGAGTTCTAATCCTTAGAACTTCAGAATGTGATTGTATTTGGAAATAAGGTCTTTAAAGAGGTAATTAATTTAAAATGATGTCATCGCGGTGGCCCTAATTCAATCTGACTGGCGTCCCTATAAGTGAAGGAAAGTTAGACACAGACACGTAAAGAGAGAAAACCACGGGAAGATACAGGGAGAACTCTGGCATCTACACGCCAAGGAGAGAGGCCTCAGGAGAAGCCAACCCACGGACACCTCCATCTCAGACTTCCATCCCCCAGAGCAGTAACGCAGTAAATCCCTGTCACTTAATCCACCCAGACTGTGGTTTCTGTTATGATGGCCTGAGAAAACTAACACACCCCTGGCCCTGGAGTTGGCAAGCTTTTTTTCTGTAAAGGTCCAGACAATAAATATTTTAGACCTTGTACGTCATAGAATCTCTGTGGCAACTACTCAGCTTGGCCATTTTAGCCTCAAAACAGCCATTGACAACACTCCAGATGAGTGCATGTGACTATATTCCAGTGAAACGTTATTAACAAAAGCAGTCAGACTGTAATTTGCTGGCTCCTGTGCTAGATGATTGATTCAGGAGTAAACACGTGACTGAAGCCTGGCCAACAACTCAACATGATTCCATGCCTCTAGCCAGAATATTTCAGTACCCAATTAGAGTGACTCTTAGAACTTGCCCCAAACTAACAGGAAAAGACACTCTTTCCAGTAGACTATAGTTATGAGAATGTGAGGATGCAGCTGTTGTTTTCAGAATAAAACCCAAAGTCCTTTGCACGGCTCCAAGGCATCCTGAACTTCAGGCACACACCAGCTACCTGTCATCTCTTTTTACCAGAGACCAAAATCCAGTAGATGCATATAAATGGCTCTAGAACAAATAAGCAATAATCAACAATTTAATTTTCTAAAATATTTAAACGAATGATCTTGGCTGCTTGCTTGGATCAAGTTCACTAGAGATCGCTCAATTGCACTGTTTGAAAATAACCTCAATACAGCATATCATGCTGTATTTACTTGGCACCTATGTAATAGGAGCTTTAAAAGAAAACAAGACCCTGAGGAAAATGCAAAAAGGAAGTCATTTATCCAGATTCTATGAGAATGCCCAAGAACAAAGCAACTTTAAAAAAAATTCTAGTCAGTCATAGAGATTCAGGGCTGGCTAAATTTTTTCCTCCTACTAAGTTATAAGATTTTAATCTAGATCATTAACAAGACAAGTTAATGTAGTTTCACAACATGGGTTTAATGGAAGAAAATATTAGAGTCTAAAAAATAGAAAATCAGAAATCATTTTTTTTCAAACTGATATTTCTGCATAATAATTATTAACAAATGCAAATGCAAGCTGGCTTGGGTCAAATAGGTCTTAGTGCTTGGTGTTGGTTAGAGCAGACCAAGTTACGCTGCTGTAATAAGTAATACCTAAATCTCAGAGGCTTTACACAAGTTTGTTTCTTGTTCCTGCAAAGCCCTCTCTGTGAGTCTGGCAGCTTTCTGGGGAAGCTACCCTCCCTATTGTAGCTGTTTTCATCTTTGGCACTTCCACTTCAACAGATGCTTCACACTAGAGCGAGAAAGAATGTGAAGAGTCACACACTGGCTCTTAAATGCTTTCACCCAACAGTAACGGGTGACACTTTTACACCCAGCCCATTGGCCAGAAGTAGTCACATGATTTTATCAACTGCAGGGTGCTGGGAAATGTAGTCTTTTAGGTGCCCAGGAAGATGGGGAGAATGGGAAATAGTAATTAGCACAGAGGGATACTTTCAAAGGGAAGAAAAGGGAGAGCAAGAGATTTCTTGCAAACCAATGAGGAGGAAGCAGAGAGAGGTGAGGGATGAGAACAAGTGTAGGAGAGGAGACGGAATTCATTTGCTACTCAGTTCAGTTGTTCCTCGAAATGCACCTGTGTTCCAATGCCTGTCCATGACACAGTTCACTGACCTGTGGTATGAGGAAGAAAACAAGGAACATGTCATCGTAATGCTAAATTGACAATATGGTCCTTCATTATTGCTAAGTTGATGATCATGATGGACCTTTCTACATATTTTGGTTTTAAAATGTCACTTCTTTTATAAATCGATGTTGGTCTAGTTAGTAATTGCTTATCTAATGTCCTCACTTGGCAAAATAAAAAGTTGCCAACTGCCCATAATTTTCCCCATTTTTGTAAGTTACTATGTCGCTCTGTAAAATGAAATTCTGGGAACCACCGCCTAGAGCTTCCTTTAGCTGTATAAGAATATCTCCTTTTTTGAGCACCACCTCTGTGCTATTTAGCATGTTTCCTCATTCTTCCCTCACAACAGCGAGAAGAAAGGTATTATTAACTCAAATTTACAGAGACTCAGGAGAAATCACTCCTGGTTATAAATCTTCAGTCGTTCTACTTGTCAGCCCTATAATAAACACCTTATTCTGTATTACGCCTGTGGTTCTGCTTCTGTAATCAAACTCTAGCTGATAATACACAGGGATCCTCATCTCAGGGTCTCCTTCTAGGGATTCTAATTTAAGACAAAGTGCTTAATAAATGATGGGCTACCTGATTTACCACGGCCACGTGGTTAACTAAGGCTATGCTGGATCTCAGTCCAGATCTACATGACCAAAGTCCATGTTCTTTCCTCAGAGCTTTGAGTTTAGAGGAACTTTCAGGTCACACTCACCTGGTACATACTGGCAGAAACTCCTTCAGAGGTATCTGAATGATATTTAATACTTAAGTCCATGCATTAAGCATGGCCCACCTGTACACCAGCCATAAGAAGGGGGTATCTTTGCAGAAAATCTTGTGGCAGGGTGTCAGAGCAGAAACTGACTAATTCTCAGCACAGGTGTTCTAGTCGAATATTGATAGCTGGTCTGAAGTCAAAATAGAGTATCTCCAGCTCTTCACACCAGCAGGTGTTTCTCACTCCTGATGCCCAAAATGTATGTGCCTTCTAAGACTGTAAAAATAGACACCTCTCACATTTCTCTATAGGAACGCTTAGAAACAAACATTTGGGAAGCAGCATATGTCTTATATGAAACCGTTCCACTTTTACAGGGGATTTGCTAAGTCTGATGTGCAGATATTTGTATATTCATAAATTTCTAGTGCTGGTGCCTTTGAAATGCACTGTTCCTGAGAAAGGCAGAAAGAGGAAGGACAACTGTGAATAAACGTTGCTTTTTTTGAGAGTTCTTCACTAAACAGGTTTAAATATCCAAGTTGCTTTATGTTGTTAACACCCTAAATATTATGAATCAAGATTAAAATATCAAACTTTAAGTGGGATATTGGGAAACTTCAAATAAAATTTAATATTTTTCTAATTTAATAAAGTATTACTACCAAATGAGGTAATTTTTTATACCAAATATTTTCTATTTACGTAAATTTCTATCAATCCCTCTTATATCTAGACTTTTTTCTTAGTAGATAGAAATGAGTTTTATAAATAATGAGTTATTTTAAAACTACTTCTATTGTGAGACTTCAAAAAACACACAGAACATACTTTCTTTTGAGTGCTTTGTAACTTGGGACTCATAATCGATTGTCATAAAATATTACAGATCTTATTATTCATAGACAATATTTTGGTAGAATAGTTCACTAAATGATGCAAAGATTTGCTTCCTTAAAATTATTCATATTGGAGACCTATAAAAAGGTACTAAAGCATAAGGAAAGAGAATTATTCATTCTAAAAACTCAGAGAAAAACATAAATTGAAAAGAATTTTCTAAAAGAAACGGACAGAATTTTTTAAAATACTCGTTGATAAATAGTAAATAATTTCATATCTTTATGTCTATGGGTATATGATAGATAAATGGATAGATAGAGAGATAATAAACAATCTTCTATAAAATAAAACTAGGAAGCAACAAAGATGAAGACAAAAAAAGCAAAAAAATAAAAAACCAAATGAAATTTTAAAAAAAAAGAATTCAAAGAAATCTAAACTCTAAAAGAAGAATTAAAATCACAGTAGAGATAGTTTAAAGCAGAAAGGACACTGTAGAAAACTGTGTTATAGAGAACAAATTCGAAAAACCCTCAGGAATACTGAGAAGGAAAAAAAAAGCAACAGAAGTTTTTTTTTTAAAGATACAAGCACAAAAGCAGTAATCATAAAACAAATTATCAGCTATATAGGACCAAACATGTTTGTTGTGGCAATAAATATAAATGAGCTAACTTTCCTTGTCAAAGAATTTCAAATAAGGTTTTAATAAATAAAATTTGATTTTGCTTAAACTATATATACTGAAAAGGAAGATTAAGATAATAGAGAAATATCTATCAGGCAAATAAAAAGAAAAAAATGAAGCATGGGTGAGAAATAAAGTTAGAGAAAACTCAGCATTTATTCGCATGTGCATGGACAGGATGTGCTGAAGGCATCCTGTACAGGCTCGTGGAGCTGACTATACACATCTCCTCCCACCTCTACATTTGGTGACATCACATTGTTTTTGGAGAGCTGATTTACCAGCTCACTACTATCTGTACTTCTTGCCTTCACTCCACCTCTCAAATCTCCTAGTTTTACGTTTATAATTTGTCCTTTGGGATCCTGGTTATTGTCATTAAAGTACTTTATTTATTGTGATATTTAATTTTATGTGTCAGCGGCACTGGCCCCTGGGGTACCCTGATATTTAGTCAGACATTGTTGTTGGGTATTTTCGTTAATGCCCAAAGGATGAGTTTTTGTTAATAGGATTAACATTTTATTTTTTTCTATTTAATTTAATTTTTTATTTTTTTACATGGAATGATTATTATTTTTGGAATATTTTATATATTTTTAAATTTGTCTGCAGTGAGAATGTAGTCTTTATTTTTATTTTTTTAATTTATTGTTTCTTTTTATGGTGACATTGATTAACGAAATCCAATAAGTTTCATCTGTACAGTTTAACAGTAAGGAATGTAAATATTTACACTGTGTATTCACCTGACAGAAAGTTAGATTTCTTTCTGTTACCACATATTGGACCCCCTTCACCCTGTCTACCTCACTCCTCCCTGCACCCCCTACCCTCTGGTAACCACTAGTCTATAGTCCATGTCTATGAGTCTGTTTGTCCTGTTCATTTGTTGCTTTTAGGTTTATATCCCATATATAAGTGATATCATGTGATTTTCAACTTTTTCTGTCTGGCTTATTTTGCTTAGCATGATTATCTTGAGGTCCATTCACATTTTAATCAATAGAGTAAAACAGATTGCTCTCCATAATGTAGGTGGACCTAATTCAATCAATTGAAGTCTTAGAACCAAAGGAATGACCTTGCCCTAAGTAAGAAGGAAGTCTCCAGCAGACTACTTTTGGATTTCATCTGCACAGTTGGCTCTCCTGGATCTTAAGCCTGATGACCCATACTGCCGATCTGAACTTGCCATAATCATGTGAGCCAATTCCTTATAATCAATCAATCTCAATCTTTTTCTCTCTCTCTCTCCCTCTCTCTCTCCCTCTCTCCCTCTCTCTCTCTCTCTCTCTCTCTCTCTACATACACACACACACACACACACACACACACACACACACACACACGTGCACGCACATCCTATTGGTTCTGTTTCTCTGGAGAACACTGATTAATATATTTATACATTACGTGCTTCTCTTTAAAGATGTTTTTAACATTAAAATTGTCTTATAGCTATATTAGCAATAATTATTTAGATTTAATGTAAGCAGTTATCTTACACCACAAATTTCACATTTTTAATTCATTTGGTTTACTTCTTAGTTGTCTGAAATATGATGGTAAGTGTTTTCAAGAAGAGTATGTTAAAGGTAATACCACCTGATCATGCCTGAGATAGGATTTCTGTTGCATTCTCACCTGCACAGCAAAACCGCCAGGTATCGCAATCTTAATTCAATATTTTTTCCTCTCCAAATCCTGTACAAGTTGTTCTATTGTCTTTGATAATTGATTTTGCAGATAAGAAAGATCTCAGTCTTATTTTTTTCCTTAATAAAGAGTTTTTTATCTGAATGCTAATTATATTCTTTTTCTTCTTAAAAATTTTATTTTATCAGAATAGTATTGCCATCATTCTGCCAACCCCTTCTATCAACACCTCTGAAAAAAATCAAGCATAAAACCTTTTTAGCCTTAGTGCTGTATGGGTTATACTCTGTCAATTTTCATTAGTCCATTTTGCCCACACTCAGTAAACCATAAATATAATACCTAAGTCCTTATGAAGCTAAAAGGTATCTTCTATTATTCTTTTGAATTATTCCTCCTGAATATGTTATTTGTTCCTTCTGAAATTATTCTCATTCTTCTCCCACTGTTCTGCAGTTCTTTTTTCTTAAGTTGTTCATGTCTGTATCCTCTTCCTCTGAGTTTTAGGAGGAACTAAATTTTTGATCACATCTCCCACTTCACTGATTCCATCTTCTGCAATATGATCTATCAATAGACAATGGTGCCCACTGTAGATTTTAATTTATCTGTCGTGTATTCTCTCTCCAGATAATCCTTTCTACTCTGCACCTCTTTCCTCTTTGAGATCATCCATATATGTAATGTTTACAAATGCAATGCTTCAAAGAATTATGCTAAAACATAGAAACGTTCTAAAGTTTAAGTATTCTCCAATTTCTTGTGGCGCTTCTAGTTCACAGGCATCTTTTGTTCTGATTGCTGAGTTTGATCCCACTCTTTTGAAATCTGGCATTCTTTCCTATGTCAGTTGGTTTTTCTTAGGTACTTGTACATCTGTGGTGATGAGTGCCTATTAAACTGTCTATTCTTACTGTATTCGAGAGGAAACCAGTTCATCCTCTGGCCTTCTCCACTGTTCCTAACGTCTGTCCTCTTTCTCCTGATAATCGGTGTTTCCCCTCTCACTTCCAACAAGCCACCATCCCAGGGTCCAGTCAACCTGCTGACCTGAGTTGTATGTTATTTTTTTTAAGAATTTGCTACATAAATACACAGCTATTCCCTAGACCCTCGTAAGTCATTATTCCTATAGACCAAATATACACCCCAGAGAACATTTTGTTTCTCCTAAAATGGTATGAAATAATTAAGATTCTATTCACAAGTCTTAAGTCACTTTGGAATCTTTTATATACTTTATCTAATGAGATTAAGGACTCATGCTATTATAACAGACAAGCAAATTACTTCTTTCACCAAAATAAACACGCGATTACACACATCAAAAAGACGGTAAACACATATATTTGTGAATTATATTCAGGAAAAGGACACACAAAAGAAATGAAAAAGACTGCAAGATTTATTGCTGATTTCATCAAAGTGGAAATCTGTATTCATGCAAGTACATTAGAAGAAAAATAATAAAGCATAGTAATCATATGCACAGAAATCAAAGTTTACTTTTTGCAGCAGTATTCACACATACTCTGTGCTCTATATTGGCACGGCACAAACTCGTTGATCTAATTATCATAGAGATCAATATTGTGTGTGTGTGTGTGTGTGTGTGTGTGTGTGTGTGTGTCTGTGTGTGTGTGTAAATAGATATCTCAATGTAATGAAACAGCCTAGAAATGTATATTTATCTGTTTTTATGCCTTTACCGCACTATTTTGATGATCACAGTTTTGTCGTGTAGTTTGAAATTCGGGAGTGTGATACCTCCTTCTTTCTTTCTTGAGGTTTCCTTGGCAATTCAGGGCCTTCTCTGGTTCCATATAAATTTTAGGATTCGTTGTTCCAGTTCTGAGAAGAAGGCTATCGCTATTTTGTAGGAAGTGCACTGAATGTGTTTATGGCTTTGGGTGGTAAGGACGTTTTAAGAATATGAATCCTTCCAGTCACCAAGCATGGTATCTCCTTCCATTTCTTTGGATCTTCTTCAGTGTGTTCAGTGTCTTACAGTTTTCAGGGTTCAGTTCCTTCACCAGTTTAAATTTATTCCTAAGTACTTTTTGCTTTTTGAAGCCACTGTAAATGGAATTGTTTTAATTTCCCCTTCTGATAGTTTCTTCTTGGTGTAGAGAAATGCAACAGATCTCTCTGTGTCAACTGTGTATGCTGCAACTTAGTGTTTTCGTTGATTAGTTCCGATAGTTTTCTCAGTGGAGTCTTTAGGGTATCCTCTATATAGTGTCACGTCATCTGCAAATAGTAGCTACACTTCTTCTTTTCTGATTTCGATGCCTTCGATTACTTGTTTTCTGTTGTGCCTAGGACTCCCAGCACTACGTGAAATAGAAGTGGTGGTTGTGGATGTACCTGTCTTGTTCGTGATCTTAGGGGAAAGTCAACTTTTCACGATTGAAGATGTTAGCTGTGGGTTTGTCATATATAGCCTTTATTACATTAAGGTGTGTCCTCTATACCCACTTTGTTGAGAGTTTCTATCATGAAAGGATAGCTTTTGTCAAAGACATTGAGGTTTTTCTGAGTTACAATTTTTAGCCTTCATTCTTTGAAGTATCACATTGATTGGTTTATGGATGGTGGATCATCCTCATATTCCTGCCATAGATCTCACTTGGTCATAGAGTGTAATCCTATAATGTATTGTTGAATCCTGTGTGCCAATATTTTGTTGAGAGATGTGGCATGCGTGTTCATCAAGAATATTGTCCTGCAGGTGTCTTTTTTTGTAAGATGTTTGTTTGATGTTGGTATCAGGACAAACCACAGCTAACATCTTCAAGAAAGAAAGAAGAAGGTATCACACTCCCCAATTTCAAAGTAGATGACAAAACTACGATCATCAAAATAGTACAGTAATGGCATAAAAACAGATAAATATACATTTCTGGGCTATTTTATTACACTGAGATATCTATTTATAGATACTCTAAAATTGCTTGTATATTTAAGCCCTATTGTATGTCTATATCTATTCTTCAGTTCCTTTTCTTGAATTTATTGCTAACTCAAAATAAATTCACTCCAAAATTTAATATTCAATTTCCTTTATTTCATTGCAATCTTCTCTCTTTGGATCCACAGTTGTTTTGATGGAGGAGAAATGATGGAAAGTTTCATTCAAATATATTTTCTTTACTTAATTTTAATAATATATTTTAATACGTAACTGGTGTTAGGAATAAATTGAATTGTAACTGAAAAGCTTCGGAGAGAAATATGTGTTTTCGCAGAGGTCTGACAATTTGATAGGAAATATATTTTTTTGAAGCTGTAGCTCACAGTAATAAAATTATTTACATACTATCTCTTGACATCGATGGTTACCAATTTTCTCCACTCCTGCTTTTGAATCTACTTCATTTGAAAATATCTTTACCCTAATATTTTTTGAGCTCTGACTATGCATCAGGTTAACTCAGTTAATCCTCAAAACATTCCCATGAGTTGCCTTTCATCTGTGTATTCCCATTTTACAAGTGAAAAGTCTGAGGCTCAAGAAACTTGCCCATGGCCATGTAGTTGGTAAGTTGCAGAAACAGGGCTCAAAGATATGGCTGTCTTATTCTGGAGCCTGTGCTACTGCCAGTACATTGAGCTGAAGCTCTTGGAATGGGGCTTCCTTTGGCCACCATGGGTACACCCACCCCACAGACACACTGCTGTAGACTTTCAAAAAGATACCACATCTGGCCTAGCAGCTGTGTTCCTGTTATCATCTATTGCTGCATAACAAACCATGAAGTGTGCCTTAAAACAATAACAAGCATTTATTTTGTTCCAATTTTGGAGGTCAGCTGGGCTCA
>CM053501.1:4110894-4180923 GCA_028627145.1 Eidolon dupreanum | reverse complement strand
AACAACTGAAGACTCGCAGAATGAGTGTCTCAAGACACACCAATGTGAGCTTTACTAACCTGAACGTCAAGGTTTATGATTCCCAAGCACCATCACTTCTGCCACATTTTACTTATCTGAGTAGTTACAAAATCCCATCCAGATTTAGGGACAAGGGATCTAGATGACACCTCTTGATAACAGAGAGTCAAAGAACCTGCAGGTAGGTTTCAAAAGTGCCACACACTGCACCTGGAGCTACTGCTTTGTAGAGTTTGCAGTATTCACTCTCATCCATCAGGATTCATCTGACTTTGTAGGCAGTGGAGCAGTGAACTAAGTAAGGATATGATGGGGATGGCAGTGCTACTTTTTATTTACTAGATAGCTGGAACAGGGGAGGGGCACTCTACGTGGCTAGGCCTGAGAAGAAGTGACGTTGGGCAAGGCAGCTCCATTCAGCTGAGAGCCAATCTTACAGAGAGGCTCAGAGGAGAAGCTTTGGCCTCCAGCATTTCCAGCAGATGGGGAGCGAGTGTTTCTGTTTTGAGTGGCATGTGGGGAGAGGGTATCTAGGTAGTTACACCACAGCTCCCACCACACTGACTGATTCCCATGTGCTTTGATGAAATTCATAGTTAAAAAATCAAGGATTTATCTGGAAGTGGCCGAGGAGAGAAAAGGAGAAAGAATGCCATTCACTTTCTTTTCTCCAGATTAGGTAAAGAACCAAGCTTTTGATTAATTTATCTCAAAGAGTAAGGCCCATGAATAAGCTATTCCACAACTTCATTCCTCCCACAGAAGCAATACACAAACTTTCATACTATTTTCTCCTTTCTCTCATTCCAAGCACTTGTCTTGACTCCTAACATAAATTTCTGTTCTAAATGTCAGTGCTATATATCATATCTCCCTGTGAAGGTAAAACGGGCAATGATTAGGTCTACATTAAATAATAATCAATTCGACTTTTGAAATGAGCCAACTTTGAATTTTCTAAACCTATTTTTTTTTTTTTTTGAGAAAGTATTCACCCCACCAGGGCATTTCTTGGAAAAATATAAGTAACAAACTTCAAATCAAGCATCTCAGAGGTCAAGAAAGGACCAGGCCATGAAAAAAATGATAAGATAGGATTCTTGTTTTCAAATAAGCTGTAAGTTAGATTCATTTATTTAACAACTTAATACATTGAACTAAAAACTTTAGTGCAATCTATAATAACATTTTATTGAATTCTATTTTTATTTATGTTAATTTTATTTAATATTTAATATTTTAACTATATGGTTCAAAAAATAATTAAAAGGGAAAAAATTTAAAAATATCCCTCTCATCTTTATTCTCATCTGTTCAATTTTTTCCAATAGAAATCCAAGAGTCAAAGCTTCTTATGTATCCTACCAGATATTCTTTATGAATATTCAAGCATAAATCTATACTCATAAAAAGTATCTTACATGTTGTTCTACACTTTGCTTTTTTGACTTAACAAAATCAAACGTTTCTGATTAATAAGAAACCACAGGGTTTGGGAGTGAAGATTGCAACAAAATATTATTACTTAGGATTTCTTTTGGTAATCGTAGTATTATTGCATATAATGTTTGAGATGATAACTATCTAATACTTATAATTTTTAGCTTTAATTCTGCATACATGCTCCACTCCAATGACAAGGCCTTACAGTTAAAATTATATGATTTCTTTCCATTTTACATTAAGTAACAGGTCACGACAAGCAATGTGGTCCTATAACCAGACCCAAATTTAATGTCTTCTTCCACCTGTGCTTTTCTCCTACCTGTGCTTCTATGAGACTATAAGTAGAACCAAATTTGGAGAAAACATCAAATGTCTACATAGAAGTCCCCTTGTAAATAAGATTCCTAGGGAAATAGCTTCCTATCACCACTCCAACTTTCCCCTCCCCAACAAGAGCCTCTAACTCCAAATCACGCAAACATTGATAGCAACAGCATCATCAGTGCCTACTGACAAAGATGGACAACTCTTAGAACACTGTAATTCACAAGGTCAAAGCTCTTTGTCAGGACCAGCTTTCCAGGCCTGTGCAGTCACACAGGGCCCCATGCTCAGAAGGGCCCCGGGCCTGGCTGACGGCTCTGCAGTCCCCATCTGGAAATTCTCCATCATTGTTTGAAAAAGATGCCCTGCATTTTATTTTTGCACTGAGCCCCACAAATTATGTAGCTGATCCTGTCCTCTTCCCCTTCTTAGAAGACACTCTAAGAGAAGGGATGCAGTAAGGGGAAAGGAACATCTCCAACAATAAGAACATACTCTGCAAAGCTTGCCTGGCTTATTTTCCCCATGGGAGAGCCTCCCTGGGCTCCTTGTAAATCCCTACAAAAGATTGATTGCCTAATCCGTAAGATCCACTGTCATTTTCAGAAAAGCCTACTTGTCGTTGCAGAGGGGCACGTAATTGGTTTTTGTGTTCAGCTTTGGTCTTACTTTTTTCTTTTTCTGTTAATGATGAATAGCATGTCAAACAGTAAAAATATTTTTATTTAATTATAGTCATCAAAAGTCCTTATTTTCAAGAGAAAAGATGAGTTTAATGATTAAATTCCCTCTGCCACCATGAGGAATAATTAGTTAACCAAATACTAAGTGTTCTCTCAGTGGAGTCATGACACAGCATTGGAACGCAGGCAACTTCATTTTTAAGGAAGCAATGTGATTGATACACACCAGCAGATCTGCCGTTCACCGCAGATTCCAGGAGGAATTCTGCAGATTATACAACTACTTCTCCGGTCCTGTGTGACCAACCCCTGCCTGCAGAGAGATCAGTAAGAGACCTCTCAAGGTCATATGCTAAAGCTTTTCAAATGTGTGTAGATGCTGTGGAATTAATAAGTCACAAATCTATATGGAAATGTTGCTAAATTCATAGTGATCTTTTACTATTGTTGCAAACAACAGACACAAAACTCCAACTTCCACCACGAGGGACTGATCCAAGAGTATCTTGAGTTTATGTTAAAGGATAGGGACCATCTGAGCCACATGTTCAAGCCTAATTGACTCGGGATGGCATTCAAGGCTTTCCAGAATCAGGCGACTGAGAAGGCAGTCATGGTCGGAGAGAATGATGCAGGTTCAGAAGTCAGATGGACTGTGCTCTGTGCTGCACACTTAGCTGGTTAGCCTTGGACAAGAGACTTAACTTCTCTAAGTCTTAGTCTCTTCACTTGTAAAATAAGGAGAATAACGGTACCTACCTTATCATTTCAGTGGACATCACCCCGTTATACCCCAGGACACCTTGATCACAAAGGAGGGGGATCCTGGTGGTAGAGGATCCTTCACCCCATAGAGGGGAGGAAGATGCTGAGCAGAGCAAGCGGGCTCCGGGACAGTGGTGAGCAATGTGCCATGCACATGTGTGTAAAAGTCTAACCATGGGTTCTGCACGTTATGCGTCAGCAATAAGTACTACTTAGTTATTCCTACAATGGTTAAGTCACTTGCCCACCTGTCCCTACCTGGTTAGCTATCCTAACCTGTGATTACTGAAAAGCACACTCTGGCCCAGTGTTTATCAATCTTTCTACTCATTATCTTTTAAAACATTATTTTTCCTAATTGCCTTCCCCCCCAAAATTTTATTACCACAGATATATTGTAATTCTATTTGTGATGATTAATTTCACACGTAGACTTAGCTGGGCCATGAGGTGTCAGAGTTGTAAACCCTACCCCTGACATACAAACTGGGGGGCGAAGGGGTTTTAGGTTCCAGATGAGAGGTTCTTGGGCAAGTGACACCATGACCCCGTGGCCTCTTGAGGCTTCTTCTCTAAGTCCTGAGCTTCCAGGCAGGGCTGGACATTCAGCCCCACCTAGAAATCTCCTTGCTCCTTCCTCATTCCTTGTAACCCACATCTTCCCTCAAGTTCTTAACCCAAACTCTTTTCATACCTCCACATAAAAACCTCTGATTTCCTCCTTTCCTCTCACAATCATCTGTAAGACGTTTTAAAACCAGAGATCAACTGATTTGCAACCACAGTCTACTTTTGTCTTCAGTGAGGGCAGAGAGGATCCAGGCATCAAACGCTCCTCAGAAATAAGGGGCAGTGTTTGGATTCTACCCTTAGAGGTGCCTCATGTCTCAGAATGGTTTGGACCATGTTAAAGCAGTTGTCATGATGTTTCTGAATTAAAATTGGTTGGATATCTGTACCCTGCTATATTCTTCTTCTCGACCCTATGAGGTCAGTTAAAGATGTTAAAGATGGGGCAACTCAAGCACAGAGAGGTTAAGTAACTTGCATGAGGTCACACTGCTAGTAGGCAGCTGGTTGCTAAGAGAAATTACAGTGGCCTACCTATGGCAGTCCAGCTAAGGGTAGCTGAGGTATGCTGGGGTCTGCCTTGGGTCAGGAGAAAAATGATGCTTCATCTCACTCCCAGCCCAATGCCAAGGGCCTAAGGATAACAGTCTGCCCTGTGTCCTTGTGGGCAAAAACTGAAACTTACAAAGTGACCTGGAGGGGAAATAGTTCTGTTTAACAGAATACTGAAAAACTAAGGAAAGGTTTAAAACTAGGGAGAATTATTGTGACAGTGACATGGGGGGAAAAATACACTTTAAGCTGAAAATCTTTCCCCAGGGACAAAACTAAAATATTTAAACACAGTCTGTTAGAATCTACAAAAGTCTGCTTCCCCAGATACTAACTTTTGACATTAACTATTACCCACCACACACACACAGTAAATCTAGAATTCACAAGATAATATTTACAGATGATGAAGCATTTATATAGTACCTGGAATGTTTTTTCCTTTGTTTTTATCATAAAGCAATATAAGTTCAGAGTAAGAAAGTCAAACAGAACAGAAGGGAATAAACCAAAATGTAAAGGTCTTACCCTGATGCCAACCACTCATTTCAACTCCCCAGAAACAATTGCTTTTCTATGAAGTCACAAGAAAATATTGTCTGCTGATGTTTTTGGACAAATGAGATGACACTATACATTATTGTTTTGCAATTGCTTTTTTCAGAATATTATAACATATACTGGATATCTTGCCATCTATAGTTTTTAGTAGTTGTATGATATTTCACTTATTTAGGATGCATAAAGAAATTTTGACAAGTCTCCTAGTAATTAACATTTCATAGAAATGCCTGAGAAATGATAATTCACAAAATGATATGATAAATAAACATCTTCGTATACAAGCTCCCCCCGCTAGAATATAAGACCTCTGGTGGCAAAAGTTTTACTTGCTTTGTTTACTGATGATCCCCCAGCACTTAGTATGGTGTCCGACTCATAGCTGATGCTCAGCAAACATTTGTTGAGTGAATCTTTCTTCATGTATTTATGCATCTATACAGATATTTTAAAATTCTATATATACACATTGACCATTCACCCTCCAAAATTATTGCTTCACTATATACTCCCATCTGTTTCGTTTTGATTAGCTGAGGCCTTCGTCTTTAGAGCTCAGTGTAGTGTAGTGAATACTTGTGTCTTAGTTTCTTGTTGCTGCTGTAACAAGTTACTGCAAATTTAGTGGCTTAAAACAACACAGATTATCTTTTGGTTCTGGAGGTCAGAAGTCCCAACATGGGTCAGTAGGGCTGTGTTCCTTCTGGAGGCTTTAGGGGAGAATTCATTTCCTTGCCCTTTCCAGCTTCTAAAGGCTGCATGCTTGGCTCCTGGCCCCTTCCACATCATTCCAACCTCTGCTTCCTTGTCACATCTTCTCTTACTCTGACCCTCTTGTCTCTCTTTCCCTATGATGACATGAGACACAGCTTGATAATTCAAAATAACCTCCTCACCCTGAAATCTCTAACTTAATCACGTCCTCAAAGTCCCGTCTGCCACATAAGGGACATCGTCACAGGTTCCAAGGATTAGGATGGAGACATCTTTGGGGAGCCATTATTCTGCATACCACAGCTTGGGAATCAACACTGCATTTCAGGACCATCACTTTAACAGGCACATTCTAACTAGGTGTTGAGTTCCTACTGACCACATCCTGCACTAGATCTAAGAAGTACATTAACTAGCTTAACATTCTAGCACCAGTTACATAACCTCCCTGAGCCTCAATTCTCTCACTTGCAGAACTGGAGAGAGTAATACCTGTCTCATAGGAAATGCTGTGAGTACAATGTCTGCAGACATCCCTTTCCATAAGCCAACACTCAGGAATTATTATATGCTGTTTTAATCTTGACAAAATGTAAATAAAATACTAGATTGAACAATAATGAGGTAGAGAAACAGATGCTCTTGTAGACTGCTGGTGTAAATGTAAATTGGTACAGGCATTCTAGAGGACAATGTGCCACTATGAATGAAATGAAAAGCCTTATAAACGTTCTCTTTACCCCAGTAATTATCCATTTCTAAAGTGTGTCTTAGGGGCATAGTTAAATTTACGTATAAAGATATTCAGTGAAATATTATTCATAATCCTGGGGGAGGGCTTAGTAGAAACTGTCAACCCCAAGAAAGAAGATACCTACCAAGAAGAGCTTAGTAGGTGACTAGGCTCAAGTTTAAAAACAAAGCCTAAAATATTTTAATCCTATTTTATTAAGAAACTAGGTAATTTTTTGCCCTTCACACTCTTATGTATTATCAAAGCTAGACTTCAAACTCAACTTGATCTAAGTCCAAAGCACATCATCTTTCCCCTCTGTCATATTTGACCTCACTGAGTCTCATTTTCTCTTAAGTACAAGTGAAATAAAACATCTACCTCAATGAGTTATTGTGAGAGTTAAATGAACTAATTTAAAGACCTTTAATACCTACATAAATAAAAGTCATTATTTTCTCTTGTATACATAAAAAACGAAACTATAAAACAAAACAGAACAAAACTAAGCATATCAGTAGTTTCTAAACAGGGGCCTCTCACGCAAGTCCAGCTTCAGGGAAAAGTCTGCTCTAAAGCACCTGAACTATTTGTCTGCACTATGCTCCTGCTGCTTTAGCCAACCCTTATAAAAGAGTTCCTGGAATCATCCAATAGGACTGAGACTGTCCTTCCTTGGCCAATCAGAGCCACAGAGTTGTATTTTCATTAGCACCTTCACTGACCAATCAGAGCAGCTCCATTCTGATCAATCAGGACAGTGCTTTTTGGACTAATCAAACTGTGAGGTCCCCTCAAAATCACTTCCATTGCACTGAAGGATGTGTTTCATCTGCTGGGGTTGAAACACCAGTGTTGAGGAGCTATTGAAGGCCCTTGCCAGAGGGCCACCTGGCATTGAATAAAAGTGTCTGCCTCACAGCACCCCAGGTTGGGAGTTCCTGTTGGCCTTGAATTCGCAGGAAAGACCATTAGTTGACAAACCGAGTGTCCACTGATAAAGGATTAGGTAAACAAGTACAGTATACCCTCATTACAAAAATCTCGCCATATAAAAGGATTTCATGAAAGGATATTAAACACCATTTTCAGAGGTTTGTCAAATGTTAGTGAACAAATTTGAGGTTTAAATCAGGGTTACTTATATCAGTAAAAGAACTGTTGGAAAAGTGTGTATATATATTTGTATACACACTAAAAGTATAGATTTCATGATGTTACAGTGGTTATTTATGAGAAATGAAATAAGTGATTTTTATTTTGGTTTATTTTCTCTATTTTCTAATAATGAAGGGTGGGGATAAGAGTTTTCTACACAGAACGGTTCCTCTCCTTAGATTGACAGGCGTTTCTATGGGTAGAACAAATACTACCTATCCAAGGTGGCCCTCTAGCGGAAGGCGGGACGCAGCTGCTGTGGGACACCTGGTTGTGACTTTATTTTAAGTAGCTTATTGTATTTAAAATCTTTCAAGAAAAACAAGAGCCCTGAAATTAGTAAACTATTCTGCTTGTTCAAAGCATTTTAATTCTAGTAGTACTTAGAGGTGTGACAAAACTCTTAAAATCGTCAAAATCAGGGAACTAAGCTCCTTGGGTTTAATTCTCCTCTCCTGCTTTTTGGTAACATTTTGGTAGGTCCAGGTCCCGGCAGCCCGACTCAAATCGATGCTACCAGACAGGATGGAATAACTGAGGGCTTGAGGTTAGAATCTGAGAAGTGAAGGGGACACCTGTCTAGAGCGCCAGCACCTTCCAGTGATTACGAATCTTCGGCCCGACTCGGCTCCTCTTCGGCTCAGTTCGGTGAGCGCGCGGCTTCTTGGCCTCGGCTCTCTTCGGCTACGTTCGGCTTACGCTCTCCTTCTCTGTCTCGGCTCTATTCGGCTAAGCTCCGCCTACTCTCGCCCTCTCGGGCTCGGCTCTCTTAGGCTACGTTCGGCCTACGCTCGTCTCGGCTATCTTCGGCTTCCTTCGGACGACGCTGCTCTCGCGCTCGGCCTCTCTTCGGCTGAGCTCGGCCGACGCTCGTCTCGGCCTCGGCTCTCTTCGGCTGCGTTCGGCCGCGGCCCCGGAAGGGCGCCCATGGAGCCGGGACGGTCGGCTCGACTGACAGCTATGGCGCCGCTACTGGAGTATGAACGGCAGCTGGTGCTGGAACTACTCGACACGGACGGGCTGGTAGTCTGCGCCCGCGGGCTCGGCGCCGACAGGCTCCTCTACCACTTCCTCCGGCTGCATTGCCACCCGGCATGCCTGGTGCTGGTGCTCAACACGCAGCCGGCCGAGGAGGTGCGGCCGCCCGCGCGGGGCTGAGGGGACCGCGGGAGCGCTGGGGGCTTCCTGAGCGGATGCAGGCCCCGGCGCGGATGCGCAGCCTCTGAGGGCGATGCAGGTCCCTGACGCGGTGGGGAGGGCGTGGAATGGGGATCCCTGAGGCAGATGCAGGTCCCTGGCACGGATGCGAGAAGTCCCGAGGGGGATGCGGGTCCCTGACAGGGGTGTGAGGACACTGACAGGGGTGGGAGGGGTCCCGAGGAAGGTGCAGGTCCCTGACATGAGTACAGGGACAGTGCGAGGAATGGAGGGACTCAGAGTTGTAGGGGAGTCATTCGAGGAGGATGGGACCGAGAGGGGGACGTCTGGAGAAAGGCAGGAATAGTGAGGGAGTCCCAAAGTTGACTATATAAAGGGCTTGCTGGGGTCCAAGGGGTAGGGGCGGGGATGGCGGGAACTCAGGGTAATGGGGGGACGCGAAAGGAGATGCTGAGGCTGGTAAGAACCGTGTGGGGAAAAGGAGACTGGGGCGGGTTCACCAGGGCTGTGGAAGAAGGGGTGTAGGATCCGAAGGGAAGGGAGCTGGAAGTGGGGAAGGTACCTGGGTTTAAGGAGGAGGGAGGACACTGAGGAAGACAGAAGGGAAATTACACCTGTACTGGGGGTGTTGAGAGGCAGCACAGCCTGGCACGACAAGTTTGGTGAGCCCCTAGATAGAGCGGGTGGCAGGAGGAAAATGTCAGCCGAGAAGAGAGACCACAATCTCCTTGAGGGCAGGGACCCTGTCCAATTCATCTAGGTATCTCTGAGATTTGGCGAAATGGGGCTTAGCACAACACAGGTCCCCAGTAAAGTAAAGGGCCAAGGGCTCCATTGACATGATGAAAGCCTTTCTAGGGTGGATGGAGACGGAACTAACAGGCTAAACGTTGCCTGAGGAAAGGGCCCCCGTGTTATCTTCTCACACAGTACAATGCTGGCTTTGGTGGGAAGTATTTTCTAGGTTGCAAAAGTCTTTTAACTCAGGATTTATAAAGCCTTTTTTTGCTGTTGTTAAAATGCTGTGACGACTTAAGTGCAGTGATTTTTCCGTATAAACCCCAAAACAAGAAAACCTTAGTGGAATGTCGATTGGCTAGTTGATCAGCATAAAGTAGTAAAGTTTGTGTATCTCTGAGAAAGGCAACACATCATTTTAAATACAAATACCTGCAACCTATTAAGAATTGCCTTGTATTCAACAGCCTACTAATCAAGTTTGGTTTCATTTAGGAGTATTTTATCAATCAGCTGAAGATAGAAGGGGTGGAACACCTCCCTCGCCGTGTGACAAATGAAATCGCAAGCAACAGTCGCTATGAGGTTTACACCCAAGGAGGTGTGATATTTGCAACAAGTCGAATACTTGTGGTTGACTTCTTGACTGATAGAATACCTTCAGATTTAATTACTGGTAAGATTTTGAAATCTTATCGTGTATAATTTTGCACTTATTTTTGTCTGCCCCATCTGCTAAACTCAACTAGAACCTTCTTGTGGGTGACACTGGATGTTTTTGCTCAACATTGTGCTTCTAGCCATTAGGACAGTATCTGACACATTTTAGATGCTCAATAAATATTTGTGGCCTGAATAAGTAAATAAATGTAAGATTGACCTTGTTTTCTAAACTCCTATTTAGTAAATACATGGTAATTGGGTGGGATTTGCTTCTAGAACCTACTCAAATTTGAAATGTTCATAAATACTGTATATATTTCCTAAAATATTTGGTTTTCCTCTTTAGAGAGCATTTAATTTCATGATCTGAAATTAAACCAAGTTGCTTAATTATTTTGAGGAGAATGGTTTAATTTTAGCTAGAATTACTAGAGAAAAGGAATTATAATTATTTGTTATTTTTAAAACCTTTTCTGATTTCCCCAAAGCCAATTTAGGGGCCCTACGTCTGTGCCCTTGGGTTACCCTGTGCTTCACATCGCACTCAGAACACATTATATTTGCCGAATTTTTGGTCTCTCTCACTCATTAAAAACCAGCTTCATAAGCACAAAGAATAACTTGTCATCCCAAGCTAAGTAACTGGGAATTGTAGGATGAATGATGCATGGATATACTGTGACCTGTAGTGAATTCTGGAGGGTGGAGGGACTTATAGAATTCATAATTGTACTTCCCACTGTGTCTGTCATATTGCCCTGAACCTTAAAGACCTTCAAGAAATAGTTAATGAATAAATGTGTTAATGAATGCTTTATATGGTTCCTGGTGAACTGATTGAGAAGTTTTATTATATTTTTTTACACTCAGTATTTTTTTATTGAGATATCAACATATAACATATTAGTTTCAGATGTACAACATAATAATTCTATATTTGTATTGTTATACTTTTATAATATTTATAATTGTTTTAAGCACTGCCACGGACCGTGCAGTCAGAATCACCTGACTTTGAATGGTAATGACACTGCTTACAAGAAAGTTACTTAATTTTTCATTAGTTTTTTTCATGAGCCCCAATTTTCTTATTTCTTAAAATGAGGAAATAATCTCTCCTGGAGTTTATTGAAAAGATGAAGATAAAATAATTTGCTTAATATAGTGCCTGGTACATAATAAACAGATAATAGCAAAAGAAGTATTGGATTTTTATAACCAGAAGTCTTGATACATCAGAAAGTTTTTTACTATTTGCTGCTTTTTATAAGTTTAGTTTTATCTTTAAGTCAATAAAATGAAAAAATATGTCTTGAACCTACCACTAGATGTCAGTATTGCTCTTTCAGTAACAATTCAACCTAAGTAGGCAGAGCCATCTGAATCAAATGTCCAGGGTAGAGTTTATAAGTAATTCCTAATTAAAAGTTAATTTCTGTCTGACTCAGTTTACTCATCTGTAAATTGGAGACAGTAACTTCCTCATAGGTTATTGTGAGTGTGAAATGAGACGATATATGTAAAATTCTTAGCATCATACAGGGCACAAGGTAAGCATTCTGTGTTAGTTTAGTGGAGAAGACAGATGTAAAGAAGTAATTACAGTACAGTATGAAGTATGAAACATTAAGGGAGCATAAAAATTTAAGTAGGCTTTTGTGGGACTAGAATTACCCCAAGAAATATGACCTGCTATTTATTTTGTTTTGTTTTTTTATTAAAAAGAGCGGGCCTCAGGAGGGATCACTGAGTAGGAAAAACCTGTCTTTGTTCTCAGACACACATGACTTGGAACCTTTGGTCTCCTATTACTTGCTGGATGACCTCGATCAAGTTGCTTCCCTTTCCTGGTCTCATAATAATAATACCTACCGCTTAGAATTATTGTGAGGATGAAATGAAATTTAAAAAACCTATAAAAGTACCTAACCCCAATGCCGGGGATATAGTATTAGTTCTTTTCTCCTTCCTCCTTCTGGGTTCCAAACAAATGACCTTTTGGAGCACAACATTTTCTTAAATTGAGATTTACCTTTAGAAGTCCATTTTTATTATTTTTATTCGTATGTAATATTTCAATCTAGGCCAGCAAGTGTGGCCCAGTAGAGCATTTGGAAAAACCTGCCTACTAGGTACAGAATCTCTTCCAAGTGGTAAATGAGTTATGTACATGTGTTGGAGTGATTGAAACTTCTTTGTCTACAAATTCCAGAATAATACTATTAATTTTTACTATATTTGAAAAACAATTTGCTTAGGTAGAATATATTTTTGCTCCATCCACCACAATCCAAAATTTAAATACCAAAAATAGTAGAATCTGAATTGAGTTTATTGACCTACTAAAAGGGGTCATAAATTACTATTAGTGTCATTTTCTGGACACAGAGTAATGAGAACTGAAGCAAAAACAGGCAAGTACATTTATAACAAAAAATATGATTTATATATAAGGTAACTGGCTTGATTTAGGTCTAAAAGACCAAGAATCATCATAGAATAAAGTTTTGAATCTAGAAATGACATCAGTACACTCATACCATCTCATGTCACTCCCTAATTTATCACTAATCACACTGCATCAAACAGCATACATATATGAAAGATAATCTGATCCAACACTCGTTTTATAAATAAACTTTTTAAAATAATTGTCCTTGTTTTTGTGATTCAGAGTTATCATCATCGTACCCCTGCCAAAAAACATATGTACTAAACATATTCATTAAAGGTTTTTATTTTAAATGGACTGATTTACCTCTCAATTGAATATCCTCTGGTTCTGAAAATTGAATTCTTCTAATCGGTAAAATAGATGAAATGGTGCCCAAACTTCTAAAAAGCAGGAATTTTATGTCGTCTACATCTGATTCGCATATATAAGAATTAGTGACCCACTTAGCTTTCAGAAATACTTCCTCCACTGTGCCAGACACATCCCACCTCAGGACCTTTGCTCCCTCTGCGTTGAACATGGTCACAGAGCTCACCTCCTCACCTCCATCAGTCTTTACTCAAAGTTAGCAAAGCACTACCCCTCACACTCCCTGTCTTTCTCTGATACATTTTTTTCTCCTTAGCACTTACCATCTTATAACCTACTAAATATTTTACTCACTTATATTGTTTATTGTAAGCACCATGAGGACAGGGTCTCGTGTGTGTTCTTTAAGGCTATAATTCATAGCCCAGACCAGTGCTCGCCCATGCTCAAGTAGTCACTGAGAAAAATGTGGTAAGTAAATGCAAGGGAGCCTGAAAATTCCATGTCTATTTTGCAATTGAAATTGTAATTTCCTCCCGCAGGCATCTTGGTGTATAGAGCTCACAGAATAATCGAGTCTTGTCAAGAAGCATTCATCCTGCGCCTCTTTCGCCAGAAAAACAAACGTGGTTTTATTAAAGCTTTCACAGACAATGCCGTTGCCTTTGACACTGGGTTTTGTCATGTGGAAAGAGTAATGAGAAATCTTTTCGTAAGGAAGCTATATCTGTGGCCAAGGTAAATAGCAACATGTGATAAATTTCTGAAAGATGATCTACTGTTATTTAATTTTGCACTTTAATGTAATGTAAAATTTACTGTAATTGGACTTGATACATGCTAGTCAGGTTCATAACAAGTGAATCCAAATATAAATACTGTATGGTCACCGCATTCGTGATTCATTTAAAAGGAGAGAGATTTGATTGTTATCTTTCTAGTAGCCCATTAAATCCATCCAAATGCAGCCAGTTTGTCCTTTCTTGTCCACTTAGCTAAACCCCCAGAGATCTATCTAGCGACTCACATACATAGCAGCTGTAGGTGGACTACAGATTTATTGGCTAAGATGCTCACTTCCACTTTGAAAATTACTCAGCAGGGAAATAAAGCACAAAGATTTTAAAGAATTTCTGTAAATTTCTAGGAAAAAGAGAAGGTTTCCATTTTCAGACATTTAGCAACCTATGCTAATAGGTATTGTGGTTAGACTATTATGGTATTTAAGAGTTGTTGTGATGATCTTTTTCTTTTCTTGATTATATCTTATTTCGGGAATCAACATATTTTTCTTGGAAAGGTCCAGATTGTGAAGATATAGGCTTTGCAGGCCATGTGATCACACTTAACTGTTGTCATAGCATGAAAGCAGCCATAGACACTACGTGAACAATGGGTGTGGCCGTGTTCCAGTAAGCTATTCCTAAAAACAGGCACTGGGTTTGGCCCAGACCATCATTGGCTGACCCCTGCCTTACTTGAATAATTTCCAGTCACTGAGGTGAAAAGTATTTCTGAAAACATTGTCATTTTGCTTTACATTTCTTAATTCATTTACAAAAAAACTATTAGAGTATTAAGCCAAGACCAGAAATATATACCGTTGAAACTCTAGAAAATATTCGAAAATTATTTGTCTCTTTAGGTTCCATGTAGCAGTAAACTCATTTTTAGAACAGCACAAACCCGAAGTTGTAGAAATTCATGTGTCTATGACACCCGCCATGCTTGCCATACAGACTGCTATACTGGACATTTTAAATGCATGTCTAAAGGAGCTGAAATGCCATAACCCATCGCTTGAAGTTGAAGATTTATCTTTAGAAAATGCGATTGGAAAACCCTTTGACAAGGTACTCTATTTCTTCTCCTTTTTAAGCATGGTTTGTTATGTTATAATTTTTAAGAATGCAAGGTATTTTAATATTTACAGTGTTCTTAAAAGGAATTTGCTGTTATTTATATTTATATTGGAGGTGATTTAAAGTATAGCTTATTTGGTTTACTAGAGAGTAATAGTTTGTAGTGAAATATGTGGATTGGCATATCATGCAACTCTGATTTTTACAGGGATTACCTCTTAAGTATAATTAAAAAAGAGGATAAATAACCTTTTTGCTCTGAAATGACATTTGGATATCTACAGGTAGAAGAGTTTTACATAAGAATGTTTCAGAATTTATGTTCTCTTGTTTGGAATAAAAATAATTTGGATGAGTTTTCATTACTGAGGAATGTGAAACTTGTTCTGTCTTAAAATTACTTTCTGAATTGAGAAAATGGTAAGACTTTAGTTCAAGGAATTTTTATTCTAATTTTTTTCATCCAAGATTAATTTTAATACAGATACATAAAATGTCTAAGATTGAATTATAGACCCAGAAAATGCTGACTTTTTAAGAATTCCAGGCAGCTTTTTTGTTTCTTTCATATTTTGTTAGAATAAGTTGCTGTCTTTTAAACTCTGAATCAATCTTTTTGTCACCAGAAATAATACAAAGTGATTATAGAGGAAAAATTTAGCCCCTCATTTCTCTGATTCTTCTAAAAGGTCATTTTACTATGAAATAATGATGCATAAAACTAATTTCATTTGTTTCACTCCTCATTCTTAAAATAAAGTTTATTATAATTTAATGCATGATGAAGCCAAAAAAAGAAAAAACAAAAACAAAAACTTCACATTCTTTTAATAGAATGTGCATGTCCCCAGAGAAACAAAATATAGCTTAATTATGTTTTGTACTGAATCTCTGTTGATCATCCTCTGGCTAGTAAAAGTATTGTTTTAAGTATTCTCTTAGTAACCAAATCTAAATATAGATGTAATTTACATCTTTTTAGGAAATTGAACTTTTGCAGATGATTTTACAGAAGAGGCATGTAGTTGTATGTTCCAGTTTGTTTCAGGACAGTCTGCCTGTTGACAACCTGCCTATTGTCCTGGAGTAATTATTAATAGTATCATTTCATTTTCACAAGATTCTTAGTTTAGACAATAAATTATATGGTCATCCAAATATTATTCCTGCTCAGTATTAAATTTGTTAGATAAGATGCCATATAGTGATACTGCTTCCATATCATGCTACAGATAATATCCTTTGTAATTACAGAATCAGTTTGTGAAGTAAATGCGTATATATAGCTGTGGATATGTGGGTACTTACATAGTATATACAAAAAGTTGTTCTGCGTTTTAGGTGACATTTTAGGATCATAAAAAATATTCAAAGTTAGTCAATTTGTTAACAATTTAGTCGATTAACTGTTAATTCAACCAACATTTTTCCATCCTTGCATAATACCTTAAAAAAAAAACTAAACAGATCTTTTATACCAACAAATTAAGATATATTGTTACTTAATTTGATGTCATGTAGTTTCCCTGGTTTTCTGCTGAATCATCCAAATGGGTCCCACAACTTCATCTGTCTAGGATAGGGTCACAGCCAAACTTGGCAGAAATTGAATGTGTCTGAGCTACATGCTTTGACTCTTCCTAAAAACAAATATTTGATTATCTGATGTTTATCAGGCCTTTTCTCTTCTGACTAATAATGTAAATGTGGATAATTATGAATTGACTTTGCCTGATCATAAAATTTATAGTAATAAGATATTCTTTGTATTTGAAAAATTAAACATCATTATTAGAACCTTATGAACTGAAATTTTCTATCCACTTTCTTGGAAGATGTTTTGGATTTTTTTTTATTGTAGTAAAATATACATAACATAAAATATACCACTTTAACCATTTTTTAGGTATACAGGGGACAATGTTTGTTGAAAGTATAATCTATATTATTAATACTATATTGACATTTTAGCAATACTCAGTTTTATTCTTGTTTTAGACAATCCGTCATTATCTGGATCCTTTGTGGCACCAGCTTGGAGCCAAGACAAAATCCTTGGTTCAAGATTTGAAGATATTACGTACTTTGCTGCAATATCTCTCTCAGTATGATTGTATCACATTTCTTAATCTTCTAGAATCTCTGAGAGCAACAGAGAAGGCTTTTGGTCAAAACTCAGGTGGGAGATAAAAATACTAATATTATTTTATTCTAGGAGCCGATTTGAATAAAGTTCTAGTTTTGTTGGGAAATCAGGTGTGGGGAGTGCTATATTCACCTGCATGGTATACTAAGGTTTAAAATGACATTTTATGTTCATAGCACAAGGATGTAGATTCTATTGATAGCTAATGTTTCTGCCTACTTACCTTCTATATAATAATAAATATTCACATCCATTCTGGGCAGTTTTATTTCTAGAAAAGACTGACTATATTACAGGCATTCCCCAAATAAGTCATGTGCCAGAAGTTTAGTTGTTAAGAACTTAAAATTCATTTTCCCCAAAGAAACAGCAAGTTGGTATGAGATTTCCTCAGCTAGAGTGTGAAAACTAAAGAGAAAAGGTTTGTAGGGAAACATGCACGTGTAACTGGCCACCACCTTGCTTTCCTATAGCCACGTCCGCCTCCCGCCTCTCTCAGTGTTTGGCTAGGCCAGTGATTTTCAAAGTGTGGTCCATGGGCCCCCGAGGCCACGGTTGAAGGTGACTAATAATCTTAAGTGCTTCGGTAGGGATGTTCTTGAGTAATAAACTGCAGATGCATAGACATGAAGCATACGTTGCCTGCTAGTACGCTTTGGTTCCACTGCCTGATTGTGCTCAGGCACCAGCAGTCTCACGCACTGGTGCTTTTGCACCATCAAAGGAAGTGTCAGCACAGTGGGAAAAAGTCACATAATGAGTTAGTATTATTATGAGAAGAGTTTTGAGGTCACAGACCCCCCTGAAAATATCTCAAGACCAAGGATCTGTAGCCCACACTTTGAAAACCACTGATCTAGCCCAACAGTGATGGAGGCCACAGTAAGGGAGAAGGTCTGGCTCAGAGGAGAACAAGATGGCGGCCAGGTGTAAATAGAGCTCGTGTGACCATCAGAGAGCCTTGAAAATTAACTATAAATTGAAGGTTTTTGTTTTTTTTTTAACTTTTCACATTAGGTTGGCTGTTTCTCGACTCTAGTACCTCGATGTTTGTAAATGCTCGAGCAAGGGTTTATCGTTTTCCAGATGCCAAAATAAGTAAAAAAGACAAAATGTCTGAAAAAGCGGAGATTAAAGAAGAGCAAGGTATTTTATGGGCTTAAGTCTTTAAAAGTGTTTTTTATTTAAGTATTTGGTGTGGAATTACTTATGAAGTTACACTGTAATTTTGAATATTTTTTTGGCCATGTGAACAGTGTGTGCCTGTAGGTTATATGTAATATATGTAGTATACGTTAGAAAGTTTCACCATATAAAGTCTTAGAATTCATTACCAAAAGATTCCAAATAACAAGTGCCAAGTATCAATCAAGATATTCTTACTGCTACATAACTGTAGTTTTGTTTGTGTTTTTTTAAACTTAAGAGTAATTACTATTTGGGACACTTAAAGTCTTGGGACATTTTAACATCCCTTTAGCTTTTAAAGAACATAAGTATACTGGAATGAGGCAAATATAGATTTTTATACCAACTAGATAATAATAAATATTATTGGTTTTTAATTAAATGCATTGGGGTGACATTGGTTAATAACATTACGTAAGTTCCAGAAGTACAGTTCTGTAATACATCACCTGCATATTGCATTGCGCACTCACCACCCAAAGTCAAGTCTCCCCATCACCACATATTTGACCCCCTTCGCCCTCCTGGCCCTCTCCCCTTCCCTGCTGCTAGCCACCATACTGTTGTCTGTGTCTATCAGTTTGTTTGTTTGTTTTATTCATTTATTCATTTATTTGTTGCTTTCTGTTTTATATCTCACATATGAGTGAAATCATATGGTTCTGTCCTTTTCTGTCTGACTTATTTCACTTATCATGGTACTCTCAAGCCACATCAAATCAAAAGGCTTCTGCACAGCAAAAGAAACTATCAACAAAACAAAAAGGCAACCAACTAACTGGGAGAAGATATTTGCAAATGATACCTCCGATAAAGAGCTAATATCCAAAAAATATAAAGACCTCATACAACCCAACAACAAAAATTTCTTTGTTTTTTTAAGGCATAGGATATGGTTAGTGTTTACTTTCTAATTCAAAGGTCTGCTTCAAAACTTAAATATGTTAGTGATGTAAATAAAAGTTTAATTGTTGTCTACAGCTATTTCATGTTCAAGATCGTAAAAGAACATGAAGATTTTAGAAAAAATACTGTCGTTTCCTACCAATTCCTTTATTTTGTATAGCAAGTTGTATATAACATCACAGTTGACAGCTAACACAAAATCATCTCTTATTAGTGACTGTGAATATCAGTTTCTATCACGGCATTATGAAACCTGTATTACTGTTAGTTTGAAGTGTCTTTTCTCTTTCTTTCATTTTGACTGTAAGGATACCTTTTTCAAGGAAGCAAGTCTATGTGGCATTATGAAGGAAGCTCAAAGGAATGAGCTTATGGAATGATGCTTGAGTTATCTGTTGTGTTAAAAGCCTTTGCAATACTTTATGGATAAAGATTATCTCATCAAATGAGATCATCCTTTATTTCTAAACAGAAACAAAAAAGGAACTGGTCCTAGAAAGCAGCCCAAAGTGGGAAGCGCTGACCGAAGTACTGAAAGAAATTGAGGCAGAAAATACGGAGAGTGAAGCCCTTGGTGGTCCAGGTAGGAAAAAGGGGATGACATCTGCTTTCAAAGCCAAGCAAAGGAGTCTTTTTGATTGGCTCTTTAAAAATAACTTACTATGTTGTTTATAAAATATAGATAAATGCCAAATAAACGCAGAAGTCCTAGCAGCAACCCCCTTTTTATTTATTTGGTGTGATTTTCTCCAGGTTGAATCATTGTAAATCCATGAAAGCAATTTTTTTTACTGGTTGCGTTCTCAAAACTTCTATTTAAAGATGTAGCTAATCTCCACATACATATTCACCAGGCTTAAAATCTGGAATCTCCAAGGAGAAAGCTAGAGTCTTATGTTTTATATTCTCAGCAAGTGACCTTCTAAAGAAGCCTAAACTATTCTGTGGAGTGACATTGACTGAGTCCTAAAATTATTGCAAGTTATAAGGCTACTCCATTTAAATATGAATATACCAAAAAATAAGCACAGTAGACTAAACCTGAACTAAATTAAAAAAAATAAAGCCAGATAAAAAATAAAAGAAAATAGAGTTTTAAAATATCTATTGAGTATTTGAACTATCACAAAGCAATAGAGGCAAGCACATAATCCTTATGTTAATAAATATGCAGGGGATATCATTCCAGAACTTATGGTGCTGTGATTTTTTTTTTTTAACGCCTACAGCACTCAGTATTCCTACGTGGTCTCCCATCCAAGTGCTAACCAGGCCCAATCCTGCTTAGCTTCTGAGATCAGAGGAGATCGGGCACATTCAGGGTGGCATGGCCGTAGACTGGTGCTGTGATTTAAGACCCAAAGCCATACATGCTCATCTAGAAAAAAAGAAAAAAGAAAAAGAAAATAGAGAAGGAAAAAAATGACTAGTAGCCACTGTTAACATTGACATATTTCCTTCCTATTTCTTTTTCATGTATTTTCTATTTCACATTGGTGAAGTCATAGATAGATATAATTTCTGGATATAGAATTTAATGAGTCAAATGATGCTAATATTTTTAAAGCTCTCAAGACCTAGTACCACATTGATTTACAGAAAGTTTTTATCAACTTTCTAGCAGTATAAGAGCTTATCTCTTTCTCACTTAGCTAACAATGACTAGAGTCAGTTTGCGTGTGTGCATGTACATATATGTATAACAATTTTAATAATTTGATTAGAGAAAAATATTATCTTGTTTTAAATCTTAATGTTTGGTGAGCTTGAGATTTTCTCAAGTGCATTTCCTCTTTTGTGAATTTAATTTCCTTTGCCAATTTAGGATGAATCTTCAGTTTGTATCAGCTTTTTATATATCAGAGATGCTAACATTTATCAAAACTATTGCATAGAGTTGTTTTTTGTCTTTAGTGTTTTTAGGCACAGTTTTTATTCTTAAAGAATCAATCCTAGCTTATAGGTTTAAATCTTCTCTGAGATTCCTTTCATTGCTTAAGCTTAGAAAATCATCTCTAGCAAGAAAAATGAAGAATAGTCACCTTTTTTATATAAGTTAATATTTAACATTTGACCTTGTAATCCATTTGGAATTTATTTTGGTGTATAAGATCCTCTGGAAAATTATTCATTAAAAAGAGCTTCTTTAAATCCTCCATTATATGATGGCTCTACTTTCATAAGACTAAATATTTCTGGTTTCAACTTTACTCAAAAGATTCAAGTAATCCTGCCAGAGAGGAAAAAGCATTCAGTAAGCATCTAAGACCTTTTTAAATAAATTGTAAATGTTGTATCTTCAACGCCAAGGGGTAAGATGTGTCTTCTTCCTGGGGGAAGGGGCAAAGGGACCTATGGGTAATAGAAGAAGTGAGGTAATAGTAACGCAACATTGTTTTCTAATTTTAGGTCAAGTACTTATTTGTGCAAGCGATGACCGAACATGTTCCCAGCTGAGAGAATATATCACTGTCGGGGCTGAGGCCTTCTTGCTGAGACTCTACAGGAAAACCTTTGAGAAGGACAGCAAAGCTGAAGATGTGTGGATGCAATTCAGAAAGGAGGACAGCTCAAAGAGGATTATGAAATCTAACAAAAGACCCAAAGACCCCCAAAACAAAGAAAGGTCTTCTGCCAAAGAAAGGACTCTCAAAAAGAAAAAACAAAGGTTAACTTTAACTCAGATGATGGGGAAATCTGAAGAACTGGGGGAGGAAGGGGACAACCAGGAAGGATGTCCTAGAGACTTAAGCAGTAGCCCGGAAAGCTGCTTGCAGGAAATTAAGCACGAGGAATTTGATCTAAACTTGTCATCCGATGCCGCTTATGGAATCCTGAAAGACCCCCTCACCATCATCCACCCGCTTCTGGGTTGTAGTGACCCCTATGCTCTGACCAGGGTACTCCATGAAGTGGAGCCGAGATACGTGGTCCTGTACGACGCCGAGCTAACATTTGTTCGTCAGCTTGAAATTTACAGAGCGAGTCGGCCCGGGAAACCTCTGAGGCAAGTTCTAAAGAGAATGTGCTGTGTCTTGAAGACTTCGCTGTCACTGTTCTTTAGGATTTAATGCAGAAACTATACCAGTTGCATGTGGGTTTTCTAATAGTTAACATTCTGTTGTTATGATGTTGGTTAAGTTTATGAAACCTTATTTTGCCTTCTGATGAACCTGGGCAGTTGGCACAGGAAGGAAGTCCAGTCTGGCATTATAGCGAACCCAAGGCCTGCCCGTGTTCTCGGTCCCTGCTGCTCTGCCTACTACACACCATGTTCTTTTACATTGCTTTGTAGCTTCCGGGGTGCTATATCCAAAGAAATCCAGGAAATGTATAATATCCTAACTTCTCCGCACAATTAATATGACTCAGCTAAGTAATTTCAGCATTCTAAAATGTCTTTCTTACACATTTTAAGAAGTGACTCTAAGTTACATTCACGTAAACCTAGAGTATTAGGGGAATTATTGTACTAAGTTTTCCTGAGTTTCAAGAAAAATATCAGAAAAAAATCTACAGAAATGTCAGATGAGAAAATGATGGCTTGCAAAGAATATAGTGTTCTGGCTCGCCAGTTATTTGAGGGGAATAAACAGCAAAATTAATATCCTGAACTCAGTCTGAACCAAAAACAGAGCCAAAGGAAATTTTTTCTAGCACTTTAACTAATGCAACCTTTCCTAGTGGAGATGAATGGGGGAGGTGGTCAAGAATATTGCAGGATGAAGAGATTAGATGAAGCTGGTAAAATAATTACAGGCTGGCAAATTCTTCATACTTTGCTGTCGATCAGCTTTGTAGATAACATGTGTTCTTTGTTCCATGAGAATACACTAGTGGGATATTTGCAAACAAAGTGTTAGAATCAGAAGGGACCTAGGAGTTCAACCGCCTTCTCTCTCAGTGGGAAACTGAGGCCCAGAAATGGTGAGTGACTTGCCCTCGGCCACATGGCACATTCAGGGAAGAGCTCAGGTCTCTGGACTCATCGTTCAATGGTCTCTTCACTGTTCACACTTGGAAGAAATATAATCTAGGGAAATGGAATCTACAAGAACACCCAAGGGATAAAAAGGGAAAATATCTGATAGAAGGTCAAGAAAAGGGACAGAAGAGGTGCTTAATTCATCTTCTTAGCAATAAACAGAACAGAAAAGCAGAACTTTTCTAATAGAAAAGCATATATCAAATTATTTTTTGAGGAGCCTGATACAATTCGTATGTCTTCAGTGTCTGCATGTTTATGTAAAATGTGCGATGACTCGGTTCTGTTAAGATGCAAAAAAGAACTGAGAAATTATTTGCAAAGATAAAGGTCATATAGATTTCACTTGTTTATTTTTCACTAACGTGAACTTTCATAAACTGGTTCTTATAACTACTATCCAACTTTTTTAATGCTTGTTTGGCAGAGATGCAAAGAAAAATTGAAAAAAGAGAAGCCAGTAAGATTTTGTGTTTCCTAATTTTTTTATAGTTATGAGGAAAGAATTATTCTATCCCTGTAGTTATATTTCAGTGTTTATCTAAACTCTGTTCCTCCCTTTGGTGAAAGAAAAAAAAAAATCCATGTGGTAATAAGACCTTTAACAGGTGGGGTTTGGGCAGCTTGATTTCAGTAAGTATGTGATTAATAGAACCTTTCATCCTTAAGTCAAATATTTATTATTTGAACACTTCAGGTTGCTGATTTCAAATGCTGTGCTCTTCTTTTCAGAGATTAGAAGTTATATTTCGCAGCCTAAAAGAATTCTGTCTTAACTTACAGGGTTTACTTTCTCATATATGGAGGTTCAACTGAGGAACAACGCTATCTCACTGCTTTGCGGAAGGAAAAAGAAGCTTTTGAAAAACTCATAAGGTAACAGATCAGTGTGAAAGCACAGAATACACTGAAGGCCTTTCGAGATCCAGAGGCCTCTCTGGGGTGGGGCTGGGGTGGGATGGGGGTATCTAATAGCCCTCTGGGAAGATGGAGCGGGGAAGAAGTTGGGGAGGATCACGTCTAGATAAACCAGGGTATGCATCAGCACCTGTGTCCTTTTTCTCTTCTCTCTTCTCCATCTGCTTTCCGGTGGTTTAACAGAATATTAGAAAGATGATGAGAACTGCTTTACTGTTTATAAAGAAATATAACATGGAACATGAGAAATGTAACCTAAACACTACTTTTCTAAGAAATATGTTCTTAGATATCTCACCCCCTCCCCCATGAACAAAATTTTTCCCATTTCTTAGATTATGGGTTTTTTTCTCCTTGTACAATTTCCATTGTCTGTGGGTGGGCAGCTGTTTGGCCATTTACTGGGAAATACTTTTATAACCTGGGTCAGTCCAGATCAATAGACTCACTCTGGGAAACAAACTCATAAATACAAAGGACAAATTGAGGGATGCCAGGTGAGAGAGGAGTGGGAGGAGCGAAGCTGGGTGAAAAAGGTGAAGGGGTCAAGATGTACAAATCGGCAGTTACAAAATAATCCTGGGGACGTAAAGTACAGCATAGAGAATCTAGTCACTAATAACTATGTAATAACTGTATATAATAACAGTGATAACTGTAATAACTATATATGGTGTCAGATGGGGACTAGATTTATCAGGGAGATCACTTCACAAGCTATATAAATGTCTAATCCCTAAGCTGTACACTTGAAACTCATATAATATTCAATGTCAAGTATAATGGGAAAAAATTTTTTTTTAATTTTTTAAGGCTTTAGGACTTATAAAGGCAGTAAGGCAGCATCAAAGAGTTCTAAGCGGGAAAGTGACATAAGTATATTTTTAAAGGTTCTCTCCGATTGTATGTCAACTATAATTGAAAAAAATAAAAATATAAAAAATTTTAAAAAGTAAAGACTCTCTCTGGCATCAAAACATGGACGAATGGAGCAGTAAAACTAGTAAGGAGGCAGTTGCAGTTGTCTGGTAAGATGTGGAGACCAAGACCCTGTCAATGGAGAGGAGGGAACAGACATAAGAGATAGTTAGGAGGTGGGATGAAAGAATTGGTGATACTGGATGTGGGCCAGAACCTCGTAATCATTCCTTCACCCTTTTTAAAACATCCTCTGCCTAAGGCTTCTCTGATTAAAGTAATTATCACCAAGTTACAAATGAGCACCTAGAGCTAAAACACTCAGATTACGTTATTTGTGTTCAGTTGAGGGTCCCCAAGACCACCCTGAGGTTAGAAGGACCCATGGGAATCAGAAACGCAGGTATAGTCACAGTTACGGTTTATTACAGCAACAGGATACAGGTTAAAATCAGCCAAGGGAAGTCCAGGAAAAGCCAGGCGTAAGCTTCCGGGTGTTCTCTCCCAGTGGAGTCACAGATGTGCTTAATTTTCCCAGCAGCAGTATGTGACACCACACACAAAGTGTTGTCAACAGGGAAAGAAGCTCATCTGAGCAATGAGGTGCAGCGTTTTTAATGGGGGTCAGTCACGTAGACACAGAGTACCCACATGACAGACTCCACCCCACCCCCTGCCCCCCAGTGCATGAACAGGTATTCGCCATAAATCACATTGTTAGCATAAAGTATCTGCTCCAGCTGGTGCTGTGTGGCCCCAGGTCTCGGGCACACAAAAACCCTCTTATCAGGCAGAATATTCTAGGGGATCAGAGCTCATTTCCCAGAGGCTGGCCAAGGCCCAGTCAGGAGAGAGGCCTTTCTTGGGAATGTGCAGGGCTTGAGCAGCCCAGGCCTTCTGGGTTACCCCAGCCAAAGGCACCTGGTCTAAGGTGAGGAGGCGGACACCTGAAAGGCTGAGTAGGCTCCAGGCTTCCTTCACAAGGCTGCCTCTTCTCCAGTATGTCAGGGAACCCAACCCCCAAAAGAGTACATGTAGGAGATTATAGCAAGGTGTTGGGGACCCATGTTCTCCCTGGTTTATGCAATGTGATTCTACACATCAAAGGGCTCAGTTACGAGGTGTGGATAAGCCTGGCTCGCATTAAAAAGCTCACTTGGCAGAACCTGGAATACGGACTGTCTCCTACTTTTCAATCTATATAGTAATTTCCATACCAGATTTTAATGTAATTTTATTCATGGTCTGGCATAATTTTCTAAACTCCGTCAATACTGATTGCCTACTTATTATAAGTCAGATCTTCCCATATTACACAGAGGTCAGATAGTTACACTGTTTAGAATGTTGAGATATTTCCTTTTTCAGAAAACCTGGGGAATTTGAGAAGTGTTTGTTTTGAAAAGCAAAATATATGTGAAGTGCATCTCAGAGCATTTGCACTGAGCCTATACTTACAGAAAAATTTACTTTGAGAGTAAGATAACGTGCTTTTGCCAGGACCTCCCTGTGTAATGGTGTAGGAACAAAACAATGCGATAATTTAAATAGAGAAGAATGAATTAAACTAGCTGGCAGTGAAAGGGTTGTTTGATGGGACTAAAGATCAGTAGATTACGAATGACAAGTAAGGAGAAAAAAAGATTGCACTTCTAAGTGTTGATAATAAAATGCTACCTGGGTAGAAAAATTAGAATAACATTCTGAATATACATAGTTTTGGAGAGCTCACTGGTTTTCAAAGGAAGGGGTAAGGTTATTTGAAATGTCAGAGTTAGAAAATACTATCACAAAATGGATTAGCATTAGGGCTTGAATCAAGATGCATTTGAAGACTTTGAGTTCAGGGCCTCCTCCCTATAATGTCCTGTTGTACAAGCCACTCAGATCTCATTGAAGATGTCAGAGCAGAAATATGAAACCTCCGTACTTCAGATTAAGTGGAAATAGGAATCTGAATGTTTAAAAATTATTTTGTGCTTATCACATAGGGTAACTTGAATAATTACGCTAAATGTTGAAAGCAAGGGGCTGAATATTTATAATTATGGTTAATTGTGTTAATAATTTGAGTTGCTGGTTAGGAAGACAATATTTTCTTCACAACTATGGTTTCATTTCAATACTATTTTTTCACAGATTCAATTTGCAGTTATAACATTTCATGGTAAAATAGCAGTTTTATTTAACAATATTAATTGAAACAGTTGGAGAATCATTTGAAAATAACTGTTCGGTTTTTAGCATAATCAGGGATAATGAGGGGATGAGATTACCACATTATAAGAAAAGTACATTTATAATAACAACTAACATTTACATAGTGCTGATTACATGCCAGACACTCTTTTGAGAGCCTTACATAAATTGTATAATTCTTATAACAATCTTTTGAGCTAGAATTTATTATCCCCATTTGATGGATGAAATTGACGCACAGAGCAATTAAATGACTTGCCTAAGGCCTCACAGCCAGTAAATGATTTCAAATCCAGGAAGTATGGAGCATCTAGAGTCTGTGCGGTAACCTGCTGTGCCGTATAGCCACTCACAGATTAGAAATTAACCAGGAAATTGGGCTGCCCATGTGTGATATGTAGCATATCTGATAAAGTAAATAGAAACAAAGAGTCTAGCAGTCATGAGTGGCTCCCAGAGCCATTGTCATTGCAAAGAAGTTTTCAGCAGATAACACTTGGTATTGAGAATAAGGAGGAAAAGGGGAGCTGAAACTATTGTGTGCCCCCTTATGATCTATGTATAAAACGTTGTAACTTTGCATTTGTTATCATTTCAAATAGTATCACATTTAAATTTATGATTTCTATTCTTGAGCAGTTATAGTTTGGTGGTGGTACCCTGCTCTAAAACTACCTTTATCATCCAGAGTGGTTAGAATATTTGTCCATCTACTTTCATTTTCTTCAACTGGAAAATCTTTGTTGTTTTAATCCTTGTCGGAATTATTAGTTAATAGTGAAGAGCCCTCTTCTGTTTCACCTTACCTTAGTTTCTTTTGTTGCAGTTTGTCAGTTCTACCTTTTTTTTTCATGGTCGCTCTGTTTTCTTAACTCTGTTGCAAGCCCTACAAAGGAAGAGACCAGCTTTATGCATCTTTTCTGTCATACCTTCCACAAATTGGACACATAGCACTTGCCGTTTCATGAATTGAATATAGCATACTATACTTGTTTTAAAAAATAAGACAATAGCAAGCCTGCTTACTTTTCTTTGGTTATTGAGGATCTTGTCATGATCGTAGTTCCCAATTACAAATCTTAGTTATGACTGCACAGTCCTGTCGACCTACCAGGTGTAAGGTACTGAACTACCTGAAGACAGGAATTATCTTGTAACCATATTCATATCCAAAGCACCTGGCACAGCACACAGTGGCACGCTGTGAAGGTTTTTAAATAAGCGCACCAGTGAGTGAACCAACGCTGCTGTACCACGTGACCTCGATGTTGATTTTTTTTTTTGTTTGTTTAATTCTCTGTTGGAAATTTGTGTTCTTGTATTAAAATTGAGAATATCTAATGAGGCCTCCCACCTGGAGTTTTTAAAATCAAAGTTCTACATATATATTTTCATTTTCTTAATCATTGATATTTTTAACCATCCCTATTTATGATTACTCTGAAAATATAGGAACATAAGTGATTTAAATTATTTGTAATACTCAATAACACATTAGCATGTTTTTATTAAAAGTCTCAATAATCTCTCTCTGGCATTTGAATATGCTTATTTCATGTCTGAAATTGTTTAAAGGACCTACAGAATAGAAAATAACCAACAGCTTTTTAACTCTGAGAGCTCAGAAGTAGCACCCAGCCAAGAAATTCTTTCTTCTTCCTTTACTCATCACGTGTGCATAATTCTAATGTATTTCTTGTATTCTCTTTTACCACTACAGTCATGTAAATAATTTAGAAAATATTAAAATATGGAATTTTGAAATTTGTTCAAAAAATGGTTAAACTGTTTTCCTCCTCCAGGGAAAAAGCTAGCATGGTTGTCCCTGAAGAAAGAGAAGGCAGAAACGAAACAAATCTAGACCTGGTGAGAGGCTCCGCGTCTGCAGGTGTTCCCGCAGACACCCGCAAGGCAGGTGAGTCCCACCCTCCGCCTGCCAAGGGGGCCGTGAGGTTCCAGAGTTTCTGCAGAGACTCGTTTTTTCTCAAGAAACTTAAAAATGGATGCCTGCTCCATACCCAGGTCTTAGAAGTGCCATTTATTAACCATGTGTCCTTCCTGAATCTGAGGCTCCTCATCTGTGACATAAGTGGGGTTGTGTTCAGTGTACCCCAGCTTGGAAATTAGTTACGGTCTAATGTTTCTTTTAAATGTGGTTGGTGAGGCTCAGAATGTACGTTTGCAAAGAAACTTTTAAATGGTGATTAGGTTCTTAACTGGAAGAAGCCAGTTTAACTCATAGATAAATAGATAGAAGTAGTTTGGGGTGCATCCCCACTTCTCTTTCTGGATTTGGTTCTTGCTTCTTGGCACTTCTCCAGATCCCAGGTGTGTGGTACTCTCGTTGCTGCCCAGTATCCTCACTGTGGCATTCACCCAGACCTGCTGGATTCGAGTGTGCCACGATCCAGGAACAACCCTTTCCCACTCCCCACATCCCCATTTCCCTGTAACAGCAGCTGAAATAAGCCATGTAGCATGAGAGAAGCAATATTTTACCCTTTGGTGGGGTTAAGCATAGTTAGAGCAGTGGGTCTCAGAATATTTAAGAATAACCTCAGATGCTTGTTAAAACTGTAGATTCACAGGCCTCAGTCCATAGACATTCTGATTCAATGAATCCGAAATAGGATCAGCATCTGAGGGGCTTCTGATGGAAATGGTCCTTGGATCATCCTTTAGGAAATACTGCCTCAGAGCATCTATGTCTGTGTAAAGAAGATTCTTACTAATTCAAGTAGGTCAGTGACATTTCATGCAGAACTTCAGAATATAAAGCAGTATGAAGAAGATAGATTTGAGGTATGGGTACTGCACAGAAAGCTATTTACAGAAGTCTGTCCTTTTGAGTTTAGTTATCTAAGCCCTGTGCTAGTTTCCTATTGCTACTGTAACAAATTACCACAAATTTAGTGGCTTGAAACAGCACACATTTATTATCTTATAATTCCAAAGTCCAAATGGGTTTCACTGGGCCAAAATGAAGGTGTCAGAGGGCTGCGTTCCTCCTGGAGGCTCTAGGGGAGAATCCCTTTCCCTTCTAGGTCCTAGAGGACACCTGCATTCCCTGGCTCATGGCTCCCTCCTCCACCATGAACACCAGCCCCGCTCTGATCCTCCTGTTTCCCTCTTTCACGTATAAGACCCTTGGCCTTCCTGGAGAATCCAGAATAACCTTCCAGTCTTGAGATCCATATTTAATTACACTTGCGAAGTCCCTTTGCCACATAAAGCACATATTTACAGGCCCCAGGGATTAGGACATGGACATCTTTGGGGCCCATTATTCTGCCTGCAACAGCCCTTGGATAGTCCTTAAACCAGCTTATTAGAATCACCTAGGAGCTTGTTAGAAATGCAGAGTCTTAGACCCTATTCCAGACCAAATATAGAAAGTGTTCTTTACCACATGATTTCACTCACATGTGGCATATAAAACTGAAAGCAACAAATAAGACAGACTAACAAAAACTCAGACACACACACAACAGCAGGGTGGTTACCAGAGGGAAGGGAGGTGAGGGGGAGGTAGGATGGGTAAAGGGGGTCAAACACATGGGGACGGAAGGGGACTAGGGTTCAGGTGGTGAGCACACAGTGCAATATACGGATGATGCATTATAGGATTGTACACCTGAAACTTATGTTATTAACCAATGTCCCCCCCAATAAACTTATTTTTTTAAAAAAAGAGTAAATCTGGGTGGTAGGAATAGAAAAACAAAACTTTGCTCTTTAACATTGTCCCAGGTGATTCACATGCACATTGGAGTGGGAGAAGCTGTGTTCTAAAGTGTTCTTGTTTTCCCTAGCTTCTTTCACTTTCCCATCTCTGGACTCATCTATAAAAGCACTGGAAACTCCAAAGTCATTCATAGCAGGTCATAAGGCAGCTTATTCAGCAAGTGTTTTTAGGCATCTGCTGTGCATGAGGCTGTGTCCTTGAACTGGGGAGTGAGTGACCAGTAGAATACGGCCAGTGCAGTGATAAGGGACAATAGGGGGGACTGCTGAGGGAGGACGAGAGCACGTGCTGGTATTCATGAATCATCCTGAGTGAGGAATGCCCACAGATTCTAACCTTCCTATTAGTTTAGTTTAGTTTGTGCCTTTATTTACTCTGTGTATAAACCTTTTTGAAAATGTAGAAAAATGTGGAATAATAACACATAGTATTATGCAACTGTGCATCAGAGGTTAACAACAGAAACATAGATTTTAAACTTTAATTGTTATATTCCACCTTCGAGGGTTCATCCTCAGTGACATTACTTAAAATGCCACTTTTTCTTAATAGGTGGCCAGGAACAGAAGGGTACACAGCAAACTATAGTCGTGGATATGCGTGAGTTTCGAAGCGAACTGCCATCTCTGATCCATCGTCGGGGCATCGACATTGAACCAGTGACTTTAGAGGTTGGAGATTACATTCTGACCCCAGAAATGTGTGTGGAGCGCAAGAGCATCAGCGATTTGATCGGCTCTTTAAACAACGGCCGCCTCTACAGCCAGTGCATCTCCATGTCCCGCTTCTACAAGCGACCAGTGCTTCTGATCGAGTTTGACCCCAGCAAGCCCTTCTCTCTCATGGCTCGTGGCGCTTTCCATCAGGAGATCTCCAGCAATGACATCAGCTCCAAACTCACCCTCCTCACCCTCCACTTCCCCCGGCTCCGGATTCTCTGGTGCCCCTCTCCTCACACAACTGCGGAGCTGTTCGAGGAGCTGAAGCAGAATAAGCCACAGCCTGACGCCGCGACCGCCATGGCTGTGACAGCAGATTCCGAAACCCTCCCCGAGTCAGAAAAGTATAATCCTGGTCCCCAAGACTTCTTGTTAAGAATGCCAGGGGTCAATGCCAAAAACTGTCGCTCCTTGATGAGCCACGTTAAGAACATTGCAGAACTAGCAAGCCTGTCACAAGACCAGCTCGCAAGTATTCTGGGGAACGCTGCGAACGCTAAGCAGCTCTATGACTTCATTCACACCTCGTACGCAGAGATTCTCTCCAAAGGAAAAATGAAAAAATGAACAACGGTGGCTGTTTTTTAGCCCAGGACTGCGCTTTTCAGCTGCTCTTTGCCAGCCATAATCGGTCATTATTAATCACTAGCTCGATATTTCATTCTCTTCCAATGTTTTTAATGATTGTGCTGTCTGTTTCCTAGGACAGTGGACCAGAAGCCAAGATTCCTCCCTGAACTTTGCTTTCAGGCACCCTTTACCTTGCCCATGCCAGCTCTCCTCCCTTGCTGCGCTGCCCAGGCCAGGGTTCATGTGTTCCGTTTTTCAATGAGGTATGTCAGGATCAGGTAAAGTTTCTACAAGTGTTTATAGAAGGCCACGTTTGAGACAAGCTGAAATTTATGTTTCCTACACAGACAGATAAAACACACAATTGTGTTCCTACCCCCTCTCTGTGAACGGGCCCCCTGGAACACTGGCAAGACAGCTCTGCCGTTCCGGACCAAGTTGTCTTTACTACATCTTCCTCAGCCACACAGTTCTCCCGCCTGTCTGCCTCTACGAAAAATTCATGGGAACTTCTGCCTACTAATTTAAGATAGCCACCCCTAAAACTGGCCGATTAATTTTCTAGTCACCTGAATAGATGTAGATATAGCACTCAGTTGTTCAAAACTAGTATTTTTAAAACATAGCATGAATTACATATTTATAGAATTTGATGGTGTAAGTGAGGAACCCTTAAAATTCTGTTTTTACAGATAAATACTGGACCTGCTAAATCCTGGAGATCTCTAGGAGCCCAAATGGCTAGTTACAGAGTCTCTTAAGACAGCAGTCTCCAACTTTTTTGGCACCAGGGACCGTTTCACTTGCTCGCCTACTGGTCACCTCCTGCTCTGTAGCCCAGTTCCTAACAGGCCACAGAATGGTACCGTTCCATGGCCCTGGGGTTGAGGACCCCTGTCTTAAGACTTCCTCTTTTCCCAGACTCTCTTCACACATCCTAAGACCACCAGCACTATATCATCTTGAAACACAAAGTAAGCTCATCCTCTCTTTGATTCTCTACTTCTCGCGCTCCTGTGCCAGAGTACCTCCTTGCATCTCTGTGTGAGAGCGAGCAAATGAGTGGCCCAAAATATAACATTTGGTTTTTCTTCCTTGAGCTAAGATACAAGGACTGTTAGTAAATGGAAATCAATGCATAGATTATATAGAAATATAGTTAAAAATTCTTAAGGAAAATGATCTCATTCTAAACCTTCTGATTTAGTTTAGCTTTTTACTGGGGTGTACATACAGGGCATTCATAGCATCTTTGTGCCGTTTTTAAGCTTTTATATTTAAACATTATTATATTAGATATTACTCACATATTTACTAATGAGTAGTAAATTTTCTACCTCAAGAACTGATATAGACATCAGTTCTGCTAGCATACCACATAGTTTAATGTTTCATCAATGTCGGCCATGTTTTTGTCACACTGTTCAAACTCAGAGGATCGTGTAACACAACTTTAACCAACGTACTTTTAACCATCCTTTCCAAACTGAACATCTCATGTTGACATCTTGATTTCTTGGTATGTTAACATGTTGATACTGTTAAAGTATATGTGGGTTTTGAACTCTATTCAAGGGGTACTACAAGAATGAATTGAGGGGTATCAGGAACCGTACTGGTAATCATAGAACTCTCTACAGTGATTTGGAGAGTAGAGAAGAGGAGAACAAATAAAAATTAGTTTAAGGAAGGAAGAATAAAGATTTGGGCTACTGATTTTGTCCCAGGGCTAAGAATATACCTTTGCGGATAAAAAACAAAAATGTCAGGTATACATATATTAGCTTTCACTTTTGTGTATATGTCTTATTTAAGAGTTTAGTCAGAGTTAAAAGTACATTAAAGTAGACATGCCACTTCAAATTGTCATGATTATTATCATTTTTCTTCACCCTATTCTAACACTTCTGCTTGAGTTGTGTAATTTCTATTTTTCTCTTGTATAATTCCACCAGCCTTTTATTGTTCTTTCACTACATGAAAGGAAAACCCTAACATAGCACATTCTATGATAAGAGTTTCACTCCAAGTTTTCAAAAACGGCTCTTTTTAGAGCGACCCTTTTAAACAGTCCTTATTATCTAGTACAACAGAGATATGTGTCAATTGCATTTAGAGAGCCAGTGTCCTCTGACTCTCACATGCTGCTATTGCCATCGTACATGCTGGACATTAGAAGACAGACGCGTGGTCTCCTGTGTATTGGAATTACGAACTCTGACATGGTCATCGTAGGTGGAAGGCTCTCACTGCCACTTCCTCTGCCAACGAAATAAATATAGCCCACTGTGTCCCCAGTTGTGGAAAGCCTTCAATACAACCATCATATATTTACTTTTATCAGATTTTTTTTTTTTTTAGAAATTTTTGCAATCTAAGAATTTTTAGCAAAGAACTTTTGCCACACAGTTGCAAAATTACTATATCACTTTACTTTCTAGCATCATTTTGTTTTGCCTTTTTCTTTCAAGACTGTAAATATCCAGTTTGCTTATGAACTCATGCTTAGCTTTTTTAAAACCTTTTTTAAAAACTTAAGATCAACATTCTATTTTACCATTTTTCTGCATATAAATTTGAGCATATGAAATATTGCAAGAAATAATTTTCAGTTTTGTTTGTTTAAATGGTCGTGCCTCTCTGGATATTTCCTTAAATTATACGAAAAGAAATCATTTTTAATAGTGGCCATAAATAATATCCTTTTGGCAATAAGTTGGTGTTTTTTCAATCTGAGGCTTAGGAGACTATGTCTCTGTATGTTTGAATACTTCCAAAGTGTAGGGTCCCAGCTCACAAGGGACTGAAAATAATTGTCCTATTTATCAACCTATTGGAACACAGAGGGTTAAGTCTAGATTTGGTTGTGTTGAGATAACAGAGTATGGAATTAATAAATGGCCTTGAGCAGGAAAACCTACACTGAAGTGGTTGGGAGGAGGGACACAGACGTTATTAGTCTTTGCTTTTGTTTTTCAAGCATAATTTGATTTTCCTTTGGCTCAGAAAATTCTTTGGGGAAATTCCCTTCTCTTTGGTGTTCAGTGTAACCTAGAAATGTCCTCTTAAAAACCAACGTTTTAGGAAAATTCTTTTCTCAAACTTGAGTACATGAAAATTTATCCAGTCTTCTGCATGACTTGTCATTTTTCTTCATTATTTCGCTTTTTATTTTAGTTTATAGCTCTTTCCTGTTCAATTCTCAACTTCAGTGCTTAATTTATCATCTTTATCCACAGGTTTTTGATAGCCTACACCACTGTTGTTTTAAGAGTTTGTAAGCCAAGATTTGGACAAGGGGGAAAGGGAACATCAGTTTGTAACAGAGTTCGTGTGTTTGTTTTTAATAAAATGTGTGTTTATTTAGTATTTTCCTCAACGTTTTGTGGGCAAAGTAAAAATAACAGTGTATAGTGAACAGGCATAGATTCCCAGTACATTATATTTACCAGTGTGTTGGTAAATATAATTTAAAATTCAGAGACTATTTAATTTGGCTTCTTTTTTGTTGTGTGGAACAAATGATTAAAGCTGAACTGCTCTTAGAAAGTTCTGTTGTGTTTGACATGCTTGGTAAACCTACTTTCTGAAGCTTCAGTATATTTTCAGTATTTTTATTTTGTAGCATATCTCTTTAAGGAGCAGGGAAAAAACTTTCCTTCTGAAAATACTCATTTGTTGACATGTAATACATATGTGGTGAGCACAATGCCTGGGACATCTTAACGGAGATTAATTTCCTGCCACCCCTGACTCATGCATTTTTGTTCCTTTAACGTCAAAGTTAGAAGAAGTGAATTCTCCTTTTGACACATCTGTAATTTATTGTAATCTCTTGAACAAGTTTAATTATTAGTTAACTAATCGGTTCATTTCTATGACTTAATTATTTTTGCTTCTGCTTTAAAATGTAGAACCAAATCCCTTTTTAACAAGGCATAGGGCAGGTTATTTTTCAAAACGTTTTAATGTCAGAATAAAAACTAGTAGAATAATTAACTCTTTCTTACTAGTAGTGATATAATTCACATTTACTGAGCACTTGTGCATTATCATATAATCCTCATAACAAAGCTATAAAGGCACTATCATTTAAAATCCTCTTTTACTGTGGTGAAAATGAGGCTCAGAGAGGTTACATAATTTGCATCATGTCACCCAGTAGTAAATGGTGGAACCATAATTTGAGCTTAAGCAGTCTGACTCCAGAGCCCATGGTGGGACAGTGGTGGCGAGTGGTGGGAGGAGAGTGGGGGACTGGTGAATGTCCACCTTCACTTATCTAAATTCAGACATGTCACAGAAACAGCAGAGCGGTTTTGTTCTACTGAGTCTCTGAGTTAATTAGAAGTGTCCAGAGCAAGTATGCAAAACTTGGAAAGAGGTCAAAGAGTACCGCGTAGAGTTGGATATTGTCTAGTAGCCTGTGCTGCCGGGGAATTATCTGATTTTCTAGGGCTATGAACCTTTTGCTGACTAATTAGGAAGGCTGTTTTGCAACTTTATTAGAATAGACGGGTTAACTTGTAGAAACCTGATAGCAATACAGGTTTACCCCAATTTTCAAAAGTTTGCATTTATGCCACTTGACCTTTATGAAAGCCCCTACATGAGTACCTATTTTCGTTAACTGAAAGAAATCTAAAGAGGGCTTTCACTTTTACAAAAATAAAGCGAAACGCAAAAATAGCGTTCAGTGTTTGTTTTGCAGCGAGCTGTCGTAGAGGCAGCAGGCACCAGAGCAGCAAGAGGGGCCCCGCCAAGCTGCTTCCCGGGGAACTTCACTTAGGATCCAGCCGCCAGCCGCCATCGCTTTGAACCCCATTGGTGAGCATCTGTGCTTCATCTGGATCTGTTTTGTGCGTCCATTAGCAAGATGTGTCCGAAGGTATCGGAAAAGCCTAAGATTGCTCATAAGGGTGTACCGCTCAGTGTAAAATTGGATGTAATTGAGCGTTTCACTCACACGGAACAAAATAAAGACCTCCGTGCTTCTGTTGGATTCGGATCTGGGGAAACTCAAAAATGTTTCCATAGAAATTAATGGCAGTTGCTTCTCTGCTTTACGCCATCCCAGCTTCTGAAAGGTTTCGTAGGAACACTGCCTTCAGATGGAAGGGAAAACCTGCGCAGGTGATTCTTGTCCAGTAGCATCACACAGGTTGTTGCCCAGTGGAGTATTAGTCAGTTTTGCATTTCTATTTCTGCATTCCTTTGACCACCTACAAATCTCTAGGTCCCTGAATTTTCTTTTGAATCAGTCTTAACATCTTCCTGGTTTCCTCATTTATCGAATCAAATAAAATCTTTGACTTCTTTTTTTTTCTATTTATATGAGTCATGTTTGTGATTTTCTGAAAATTATACTTTGCAAATGGTATTGACAACATGAGTTCGCATATAATGATGAAACCATATGTCCAGCCTCATTTATCCTAACGTTAAACCTATGAACTAGAAGGTGGATAATACACATCTGCCTCTATGTGAGTGCGTGTGTATCTATCTGTATATATATTTAAGAACTGTACTTTGATACTCAGACCTTAATATTAAAAGCTGTAAATTGATCAAATATTTAAGCACCATGGACTCACTTTAAGATGCTAACTCAGTGGACCCGTTTCTCATTTTGTTCACAAAAGCACCACTGAATATTTAATGAAGTTTTTTTTCTGTGTAGCCATGACTATCAGTGTTAAAGAGACTGATTGATGAATGAGAAAGAAGAGGGATTTTAGACCTTCCCAGAGATCCATTTGCCCAACGAAGATATTTCTACATCAAAAGAACACTGCTCCCTGAGGGCCTAGAGACAGGTAAACAAAGTCAAATTGTCATTTCAACCAAGGTAGTTTTCTGGGATTTGTGAAAATAATAAATAAACCAGGCGTAAGGAAATGATGGCACAGTATATTTGAGATGATGGTATTCAGAGACACTTTTCCTATAATTATAAGCTCCAAATTTTGGTGTCAGTGAGAGAATGCCCCTCACTAAGAGATTTGCTTCCCTGTGCAACTCGGTTTCTGGGAAGAGCTACACCCAACAGAAGCTTCAGGAAGAAGACGGTTTAGTAGACTAAGGGGAGCGTGACCAGGCAGGTTTGTTTTGGGCATAAGAAATTTATTGCATAGGGCAGAGGGCTCTCTCTTGGCTGATGGTGTAACAGTCCCCCTCATCAAGGGGCGTTCAGTCTTGCAGTGAAGACAAGTCACACAAAGAACATGAGCAAATAAAATAATAAATATGCCACAAGAGAGGTGTATAATAAATATATGACAGGGGAGGTGTATAAGTGCTCTGGAGGTCAGAGGAAGATGTCATATCCGGTTGAATGGCCTTGGAGAGAAGGTAGAATTCAAGATGCGTCTTAAAGAACAGCTAGGATTTTATCAGAGATGCAGGCGGTGTACTTCAGTCCACGACCACAGTATTAGCAAAGAAATGAATGGGAAATCAATTGGTGGTGTTTAAAGAAAGGGCCGTGAACAGTGGGATGGGGCAGCACCCTGGGGCCGTACAGTAGGGGTGCAAGGCTTGAGGGGTTTGTCTTTATTTTAGTAGTAAAGTGAATGTTTAAGAAAGGGAAGGGCATGATCAAGAAGTCTGTTTTAAAACTTCGATCTGGCAGTAGTGAGTTTGAAATGGAAAGGACCTGATACTGACTGAGGGCTTATAGTGTGCCATATATTTTATGTGTGTTATCCTCACATCCCAAAGTAGGGATTAACCCTGCTTTATAGATGAGGAGACCAAGACTCAGAGAGGTTAAGAAGTTAAAGCCACTATAGAAGTCCGTGACAAAGATGGGGTTCAAACTCCAAAGCCTACTTTCTTTCTACCATACCTTGCTACCTAGAAGTGGGGACCGGAGGTGAAAGGACCATTACAGAAGCTGTTGTAACAATCTCTACGCAATAGGTAATGATAGGCCAGAACGAAGATTATGGCTCTGGAAATGGAAAGGAGAACATAAATGGAAGAAGTGTCAAAGGACAGCCTATGGGATGTGGCAAAGAAAACATGCCTAGGCAGAGTCTAAACAACACCTAGCCTTTAAGTCTAGGCTCAGGAAATGATGATGCCGTTCTCAGAAATAGTCTGGAGAAGGATCTGATTGTGTTGGGAGGAAGATTAAATTCAGTTTCGATCAAGCTGATTTGGGATAGCCAATAGGTGGACAGTCTCAATTTAAGATGTAGTAGGCATCTGAACAGAAGTGAGAATTGAAGACATCAGAAAACTGGTTAAAGCAAAGAAATATGAAACATACAGAACTTTAGAAAGTGCCTAAATTTAGGAGGTGAGAAGATAAGGGAAACAGATTCTGAATCATGCAGCAACTAGAATCAAAAGCAGGAGAGAATTTCAAGGGAGTGACTCACAGGGTCAGGAGCTGAGCAGAGCGAATGCTGCTGGCCTCAGGGTATGGTGATGCAGAGAGCTCTGGTCATCCTGGATGATGGTCCAGGGAGCCCACGGGCACATGCCCGATCGAGAAGCTGGGGAAGCCATGGGACAGGGAGGGGTGCAGGGAAAGAATGGGGGACTGGCACATCAAGGGTGACTTTGTTGGTTATCAGAAGAAGGAGCAGAGTCTGGTGAGGGAGAGAAGGAAGATGCTAGAGAGAGAACAGATAATTATGAAACTCAAACCCAGTGTTGGAGGTCCTGGGGGTAGAGGGGGGAAAGACTGGCTTTACTTTTCTCTTCATACCAGCAAAAAATACTGTTTTTGTCTTGATTTGCCTCTTTTTAAAAATCAGCATTTATAGTACCAAGTACCCCCACCTTGGAATGGAACCAGTAAGTCACAGTAAGTAACACGGAGCCCTTTTCTAAAGCCTTCTATTTTAACAACAAAATGCTGCTGTTTTGCAATGAGGTCTGCTTGTGTTTAAACTGGCAGATGGAATGATCCCTAGGTTTGTAACCTCGCTGTATAGTTTTATTATTATTTAAAGCATCCCCTTCAGTACTTTATAAAACCAAAATATGTACTGGCTAATATCTGGAAACTGAAAGTCTCTGTCAGCCACTCTCACTAGCCAATCCCAAGACTTGGTAATGATGATTTTTATTTTGGTCCTACCGAGCTTACTGTAACTGGGGCAGCTGAGTTGCTATGGTGATTTGTTCTCAAAACAGCCCTTTGCTGCAATACGTTGAAACAGCCGATGATTCTACTTTATGTCGACTTGATCATGACATTAATGCTAGTTGAAACATCCCCCACGCTCCCCTCAGGACTTGTGTGTAGGACTCTCAGATCGGGGCCAGGGAGGTACTGGCTAAAAGAATTGCAACTTCGGCTTTTAAAACCTGGGCCTTCACAATTTCTGCCACTGAAGACTGTTGGCTCACGGCCCAGAGCTCTACCACGGGGGCGGGACGCAGCTGGGAGAAGGTTCATTATTGAAACAATTATGTGGTTAATTGCTCCAGTGTGGGCATAGTCTGAAAGTTGTGACTCACGCCCCATTCTGTCACTAATAATTGGGGGAAGGGGGGACAGGATGTACAGAAAAGTCAGCTGCTGCTTCTCATTCTTCTTGCAAATCTGTGAGTCTGAGATCTGTCCTTGAGGTGTGGAAAGAAAGGCAGATCTCAACGCCGAGACGTGGCACTCCTTGTCTTCACCGGTAGGGGTCCCCATTGAGTCACCGGTCCTAACCTAGCTGCGCCGGAGTCACCGGACACTTTAAGGATGAGTGCACTTTGAATGGGGGTGTATCTGCCTCTGATTCTTGCCTAACCGTGACATGGGAGAGAGAAAAAAGTAGCTGTCTGATTTCCAGCGTGACTCATTATAAACAAAGGGAGGACAGATTGACTGCCTCTTATCAGAGCCCGAGTGTGCGCCCTAGGACGGGGTGAGTCAGACTGCAAGTCGTAAGTCTTTTGTTGCAGGGATTTCCTCCCCCTTCTGCGGAAGAGGTGGAGTGGGGTGGGGGTGGGGGAGCGCTCTGGTTTCTTAAATGCTCTCCGTGACCCCATGGTAAACCCCGGACTTGTAGGTGAGGGCCAATTCACTCGCAACCTCACAAAGCGCTTCCAAGTTGAAGATAAAAACCGGCCATACCCACGAGGTAACTTTTGGGGAGTCCATAGAAATGATAGGAATCGTGCAGTAACAGTTTCACAACACATTCAGATGCCGCCAGTCATCAAGGTGTACGCTTTACGCGTGGGCAGTTTATCGTATGTAGATTATACCTCAAAGGCTTTTAATAAGGAAATAAATACAGCTAACAGTTTAGTGGGGAGAAGAAACCCAGCCAGCCCATTTTTGTTTTGATTTATCATGAAGCTCTGCATACCTCCTCACCCCCGTATCTGTTGCTTCGTTTTGGGGTGCAAACACAGACAAAGGAGACATGCTTGAAGGGCACATGATGTCAGGTCACCTAACGCTGATATGCTGGTCCCAGCCTCCCAGAGTGTGTGTTGGTAGGTGAGTTGTTTGTTTTTACTAAATGCAGACAGTGTGGACAGGCATATAAAGCAAAGGTTGGCAACAAATTTGGAGCTGGGGAAGATGTTGGGTAGCAAAGGACAAAAGAAGCACCTTCACTGTGCCTGCTCCCACCCCCTCCCCGGCAGCCAGGAGACCGGAGAAGTCTGTTTATGCCTCGGGTGTCTTCATATTGCAGCAAATACAAGTCAGGTCAAGCCAACAGCAGGACTGCACTCGAGAGCCGGGCTGATGGGCTGTGCCCTCAGAACCCACACACGTGAAATGACTTAGCCCTCGAAACCGAGCAAACCAGCAAGCAAGTCAATTTAGAGGGAACTGATCACCTATGTGCTTAGATGGCAAAAAGAATGAAGTCGTTTGGCAGGTAGGGCTAATCGAAGAAAGAGCAGCAGTGAGGGTAGGGGTGGCCCAGATTTTTAAAATTAAACGACCTCAGTTGGGAGAACATGAACATGTATTTATGCACGGACCTGCTTATGATCTTCTGGAAAGTACGTGAGCATTTTCTCCTTTCAGCTAATAGGCCCTTAGTGGACAGGAAATATGACTCTTCCTCTTGCTGTAGAAATTCTCTAATACCCGCTCTGACCGCTGGCCTTATGGAAAGGTCTTAATTATTTCTTTAATTTTTCCACATGTCTGTTCCTGCTACTGTCTTTTGGTCAACAGATTCAATGTACACATCAAAGTGATTTGAAGAATTTGACCATTATCTTAACAAGAGGGTCATCATTGTAGGAGGGTTTTGTCGCAATCTCTGGGTCACTGCTGCTAAATCTTTGTGTCAGTGGGGGTTGGTGGAGGGGTGTATGTGTGTTATTTTCTGATTCCCTGGAACCTGAATATACTTCGAAGGTATGTGCTTGCCACAGCAAGAATGGCTGAGTCCTTGATTTCCAGAGACAGTCCCAAATTTCAGCTATTCTTTCGACATATCCCCATAAAAATGTTCATGCTTTTTTAGGTCACTTTTTGCTATATAAAACATGATCTATAGAAAGAATGTGCCACCGGACAAGTGTTTTCTCTTGCAATCTAGGATCTTCAAAATTATGATTTGGAAAACAATGCCAGTTCACTCAACAAACATTATGAAGTGCCCGCTTTGTGCCCGAATAGTTAGAATATGGCCCAGAGGTTCGAGTGAGGTAGAGTTTGTCGTTTTATCCAGATCTTAGTCTGGAAAGCAGAGCCAGCTTTTGTTATTTGTAATAATGGAATTACAGTAAAGTATGACTTACATTTTTAAAAAATAAATAAATAAAGACACTCACTGCCTGGAAGTGACCAAACCTTCAAAGCTGTGATATGCATTACCAAGTTCTGGGGTGCTATGAGCATAGGTTACAGAAGTTGTAAAAGAATACTTCATGGCAAACTGCCCAGCAAGGCCTTATTTCACATTTAATGCCTCATAGGAATAAGATAGCACAAGAGAAGTCTCTCGAGCAGATGAGAGAGCTTAGTTATCTTGAAAAGCCGCAGAACCCATATCCTCAGCTGTTCAAAGTCTTTGGGCTCTTCACTGGTTTCGCTGAGTAATTAATGTCAGAGAGTGCTTTTGAAACAGAAGAGAATCTTTTTAAGAGGAAAGACACTCTCCAGGTAGGTCTGTTTTAACTTCCTGCCTTAGAGTTGTTGAGGTGACACTTTTGTATGTGGCGTTTAGTTGGAGCTCCAAACCTTAGATCTGTCCCTTCAGACTGAGTCTTCAATCTGTCATCCAGATTCAACCTTCCAAGGTTTCCTCTAATTAATATAATGAATAATCTTGTTTCCCTATCATATTCTCACTTTTGTTTAACATAATTTTTTTTTTTATTGGACCGCTAGTGAACAGAATTGGAGTAATCATAATCCTTGGTTTAAGAAACACACCCACACCTGATCCACACATGACCTGCTTTTATTTATTCAGCTTATTATTTTTAATAATCCAGAAAGTGCTCATGACGTTACCACCCCCACAGAAAAAGCTAGAGACTTGCCAGTAAGATTATAACTTATATCTAAGTATAGAGATTCACCCCCATCCTGTTTCTCTGCTTCTCCCAAGCCAAGGTGAACCCTCACCCTGATTTATGATTTTCTTGCTTTCTTTTTTTTATCTAGTCTCATTGTTTTTTAATGTATTATACGTATTCCAAAAGGTGTGTGTGTGTTGTTAACTCATATTGTTAAGATTCATCCTATTGCCACACGTTGCCATCATTCATTCGTTTTGTTTTCTCTCTAATATTTTATTATGTGAACACACCACGGTTTATTCAGCAACCCTCTCATTACTGGTCATTTAGGTCGTTCACAGATTCTTGATATTGTAAACAGCACTTTCATGAACATTCTTGTACCTGGTCTTACACACATGCAGACATTCCTCTTCAGTGTGTACCTGGGAGTGAAATTGTCGAGTTAGAAGGTGTGCGTGTATGTTCGACGTTAGGGGACCATGCCAAACCATTTTCCAAAGGGGCCGCACCAGCTCGCAAGCACATCAGCAATGTGTGTGAGAACCGATGCAGCCGCTCACTCACCAATACTTGCTAATGTCAGACTTTTTCATTTGTGCTGATTGGTTGTGTATAAGTGAGCACCTCCTTACGGTCTTGATTTGCATTTTGACCTGTGATACCGAGCATCTCCTTGTATGTGATTGGCCAGGCCGGTCTCCTGTCTTCTGAGAGGCATCTGTTCATGCTTTTGGTTCTTTTTTTTTTTTTTTACAATTATTTGTGCTCTTCTACTGATAATATAGACAGTGGATTAATATATATTTTGTATGTTATCTGTATTGTATACTGTATTCTTACAGTAAAGTAAGCTAGAGAAAAAATGTTCTTAGGAAGAAAAAACATACTTACAGTATTTATTGAAAAAAAAAATCCACATATAAGTGGACCGACACAGCTCAAGCCCATGTTGTTCAAGAGTGAACTGTACTGTGTTTTCCCCCGTAACATAATCTCCTCACGTTTGGATTATGGAAAAGAATGTAGAAAAGAAAAGGAAATAACCACAGTCTCATCATTCAGGTTTTTCTATATACTTATTCACATGCAAGTCTCCTAATACACAACTCGTTCTCCTGAAAGGCCATAACCCTTCGTCTGGCCACCAGCAGTTCTCTGGACATTGATACATTCCAGGCATTACCTTCCCTGACCCAGGGGTAGCCTCCTCCAGCGTTGGTCATAACCTTAAAAAGCAATGAACTTCTGGTAAAGAAATTATACTTAGAATCTTATGCAACTATTAGAAAATAAGGGTAGGCAAAAAACTATATCTGGTACTACTAGCCAGAGGTATATTTCTAACATTTTTTTCTGTCTTTATGTACATAATTTATTTTTATTTAAAAATCTTCCTATATATGCTATTTTGTAAGGGTTTTTTTTTTTTTTTTTTTTTTTTTTTTTGCTGCCTAGCATTGTATACTTTTTCAATGTGATAAAAGTTCTACATTATTATTTGAGTGGTAGAGAGTACTTCTTTGCATGAGTGAAATCTAAAATACTTATAAATGTGCATCAAAACCACAATCAGAACGGATGTTGGCTCATGCTGTCATACACTCATATCAGCCCCCTGGACTTTATGAAACCATTTCTCTGCTGATAACCTTTATGTTTCCAATTGTTTCTTATTAGAAGCAGCGAGGGCATGAGTATCTTTTACACTAAACCTCCGGGCATATCCATGATAATGTTCTCGGTGTAAATTCTGAGAAGTGGGAATTCCTAATGGAAGGGTAAAAACGTGTCTTAACTTTTTGATATATACAGCTGAATTGCTCTCCAAAAAGGTTCTTATCAGTTTATATTCACATTAGCAGGGTATAGGAGACCCTATCTGCACACACCCTCATTAAGAAGCGTATCGTTGTGATTTTGTCGTTAGTAGGCTAAGTTCAAATGCCGTTTCACCATTTTAGTTTGTATTTCTTCGGGCACAATTGAGACTAAATTTTTTCATATGTGTCTTGGCCATTTGTTTTTCTTGGCCATTCTTGTTTCTCTTTCTCTCTCTCTCAAAATCTGTGTGTGTGTGTGTGTGTGTGTGTGTGTGTGTGTGTTGCCTATTGGTGTCATTACCCATTTATCTAGCAAATACTTTTGTTTGTTTGTAAGAATTATATCTGTTGAGGGGTTTAACGAGTTTCATAAACATCACAGACATTTTTCTGAATTTGTCTTTTGTCCTTTTTCCCAAGCTTTTGCCTTTCAGATTTTTTAAATTTTATATGTTGTCAAATCTTCCAGTATTGTAAAAATTCCTTTTTGTTGTTGTTGTTGTTCAAGAATATATGAAATCCACCTAAAGTTACTTCTGGTATTCTTGTTTTGTCTTTTTTTACATTTAAATCTCTCTTCCATTGAAAACTTATGTCAATTTGTCACGTTTTCAAAAACAGTTAGCTGGTTGCTTAACACCATTTACTAAAAAATATTTCCTTTACCTGTTGGTTTGAATTAGTACCTTTGTCTTATGTTGTATTTATGTTTATACTTGGATAGGTTTCTGTGCTCTCAATTCTATTTCTATTATTTTGACTGTTCCTATAATCATATCTTGTAAGTTTAATGATAATTTTATAATACATTTTAATAATTTGTTGGACAGATGCCTCCTTGTTATGAAATTTTTATTGGCTAGCTGGCCATCCTCAAGCATTTGGTCTTCCAGATGAACATTTAAGACTCTCTTGGTCAGGTTTCCTGAAAAAAGTTATGTTTAGCTTTTTATTGGAATTACATTTTTTTTGCGGGGGTAGCAGTGGACATCCTTATAATATTAGGAAAATAGTTTGTTTTACTTTACTTGTATTGAAGTCATTTTTCATGTTCTTCAGTGGTATTTTATAGTTTGAGTCGTAAGTGCTACACATTTCTTGCCAAGCTGATTCGGTTTTTTGTTGCTATTGCAAATCGTGACTAAACTCTTATCCCTCCCCAACCCCTAGTCATTCTGCTGCATTAATTTTCAATGGATCTTATAACTGACTATCTTATTCATTTTCATGGTTTTTCAGTCAGTTCTTTTGGGTATTACAAATAGGGCATCACTTTATTCAAAAATAATAGTGACAATTTCGTCGCCTTTTCAATATTTATACCTCTTTTTCTATTTCTTGCCTTACAGCATGGGTTCAGGAATTCAGATGACCATGGGCCTCAGACAATAACAGAAATGAGTGAATTGGGCCAGGTGAGGCTGTCAGCAAATGGGAGAGCACAGATCTTGTCCAAATGGGGAAGGAAGTTCTTATTCAGCTCCAGGCCATTTCTGCCACTTGGGAAATTGGCCTATTTCTCCAAAATCTGAGAGCTGGTCAGATTTTTAAGAGATATGTCACATATCTTTTTTAATGTGTAACATATAAGCCTTTTAAATGTCGAAAATGAATTCAGATGTTTGTTTCAAACATCAGACAAGGCAAATACAGAATATCTGATAGTCAAGTTCAACTCAGCCTTTTGCTGTGCCTCACCTTGGCTAGAACTTAGAATTTAAGAATGTATTGAGTTGTAATGCCAGGCAGTCTTGCCTTATCCTGATTTAGTAAAAAAAAAAAAAAAAAATACTTCCATTATTTGACCAATTAGCTATTTTGTAAACTTTTGATTTATTATTTTTCATGTTAAGCCTCTATCTCCAATTTAACAGGAGTATTGTAGGAAAAGAGAAATTTGAATTCTCTTAGTTGATATGATTTTCTTCTTTGACCTGTGTTATGAATCCATAAATTTCCCAATATCAAATCATCCTTACATTTGTGATTCATGGAATTAAACTATATTTAATCATATTCTTTTAAATATACTATTGTATTCCATATTGTCTTATTTAATGGTTACAAAATAGGAGTAAGAAAATTTTGAGGATTTTTGTTTTGTTTTAGTAGCGAAACTCCCTTATTGCCTCTACCCCAGTGCCACCACGATCCTCTACTTGTTTGCGTGGGTAAACAGTAGGACACGTTACTTAGAGGGAAGTGAGAAGTTCTATGACTTTATTGCTTCGGTCCAGACATGCTTGCGGAATGACAGATGATTATTTGGCTTTTGTTTTGATGGAGGGGAAAGATTTAAAGAAATCTTGGGGGATTTTTTTAGAGGCTCTTTGAGGAGAGAGGGAGAAAGAAGTCGTGGGAGGGGACCGAGATGTCTAATAGTGCCTGCTGCAGTTCATAAGTGGTTCCTTTCTCTGGTGTCCCACAAAGCTGTTGACAAAGTTTGCATTTGTCTTCGGTGTGCTGTAGAGCTGGGTCTTTTTCGCAATGTGACAGACTGCTAAGCAGCATCATTCTTAGACGCACGCAAGGATGGCTCCTGCCCTCGCGTTAGGGACAGGCCCTGTCCCGTCCCTCCCTCAGCCACACTCTTCCCTCACACACGAGGAGATGGCAGAGCCGAGGAGACAGTCCTGCAAGTGGGCGCAGGCCTGTTTGTGTTGGGGATTCTGGGGTCCTTAGTGCCTGGGGCTTGTGCCCCTGCCTTCTAGACCATGTCCTGAATGGTCTAGGATTCTCTGCCTGAATGGCCCGAGCCTGCGCCCAGGGCCTGTGCAGGCCTTTTTCCTAGGTCCTTTCTCCCAAAGGTAGGACCAAGCTGCAGGCATTTGCACTCGTGGGCCAAAGGAGTCACCAAAGAGGACTGACTGTGTGCAGGATAGACAAAGGCTGCACATGTGTGCTAGAGGGTCCACACTGCTCCCTCAAGGCCCATGATGCACACCGCTGAGGGCCACAGGGAAGGGCATTCGTCTCTCAGAACACCACCCGATAATATCTTAGGTTGCTGAGGAACCTGGGAGAATTCTCAGTTCAAACCTGGCTCCTCGAGTGGTTAAGAAGATATATTCGTTAAGAATATAACAGTTTTTAAGCACAGTTAGCTTCGCTTATAGCTCAAGTCTATGGTCAAGTCTCCTAGGACTGCCGTAATAAAGCACCACAGCTCAGGTAGCTTAAGGCAATAGAAATTGGTTCTCTCACAGTCGTCCACAGCTCAGAGTATGGAAGTCCCAAAATCAAGGTATCCGCAGGACCGTGCTCCTCCCACAAGCTCTAGAAGGGAATCCTCGCTCACCTCTTGCAGCTTCTGGTGGCTCCCAGAAAGCCTCGCTGTGCCTTGGCTCGTAGCTGCATCTCTCCCATCTCCGCCTCCGCCGTCACATGGCCTTCTTCTTCTGAGCGAATCTGCGTGTCCTCTCCTCTTCACAGAAGGACACCAGTCATGGGATTTGGGGTCCACCCTAACCCAGTATGACCTCATCTTCATAATTACATCCTCCAAAACCCTATTTCCAAATAAGATGACATCTGAGGTGCCCGGTGGATATGGATTCCAGGGGGACACTGTTCATCCCAGTACACTGTCCCTAAGTACGTTTGGTCTGTAATGCTCTTGTTTTTTCCCTTCGTGTTTGTCTCTGTCTTGCTGTCCTCTCAGTATTTGGTTACCGGGGTTGAATTAACTTTATAAAATTAATTGGGACACTTTTAAATCTCCTTTATACTCTGGAACCACCTAAATCATATAGAAATTATCTTTCCCCTTAAGGTTTGACAGAAATTCTCCACCCCACCTCTCGATCATCCAAGCCCATATAGTTCATCAAAGTGACAGAGAGTCCTCTATCAGTTTCTCACATGACTTTTTGTCCAATTGGATTTTTCTGCCTCTTTTCAAGTGAATTATATTGCCCCAAGTGAATTACATTTTAGCTAATATTTTATTAGCATAAACTTAAACACAGTATGTATGCTCTTAACTTTAATCTTCTTTCATATCTTTATTTTTAGTCCCTTTTATATTCTAATGCTATTTATTTATTTTTGTTTTTTTTTTCCTTGTGTAACCATGCCAGAGGTTTGTCTGTTTTATGGGTCTTTTAAAAGAACTAGCTCTTTGATTTATCATCAGTGCTATTATTTTCTGTTTTCTAATTTGCTTGTCTGCTTTTATCTTTCATTCATTCCTTCCGTTGTCCTTAGATCTATTAGGTTTTAATATCAGTTTTTTTAGTTAATTGTTCATTTTTTTTCCCCATTTTTATGAGTAACAAAACCATTTAAGCTTTATCCTTTCTCCAGTGAGTAGCCAGAGAGATGGATGCACAGAGAGAACACTGTAGCTAGGAGAGTCTGGAAATAGAGAAGATCAAAAACACAGGTCTGGGTTGGGATCCGGCTCTGCATCCAGAATGCCATTCGTTCAGATAATGCTTCTGTATGCATTGTCTCTCTTCTGTTGCTGCTTCCTGCTGAATACTAACTAGAAGGCCAAGGTTGCTAACTAGTTGCTAGAGACCCAATGTTTGTGCCCCCACCAACCCCTCCCCGCCCCCCCCCGCAATTCATGTGGTGAAACCTACCCTTTCAGGCAATGGTGTTGGAGATGAGGCCTTTGGGAGGTGATGAGGTCATGAGGGTGGAGGCTTATAAAAGATCAGTGTGCTCATAAAAGAGGCCCCAGAGAGCTCCCTGGCCCCTTCTGCCATGGGAAGACAGTTGAGAAGATGACCATCTATGAACCAGAAAGCAGTGTCCTCACCAGATACCAAATCTGCCGGCCCCTTCATCTTGGACTTCCAGCCTCCAGACCTGTGAGCAATACATTCCTATTGCTTGTAAGCCGCCCACCAGTCTATGATATTCTGTTATAGCAGCCCGGAAGGACAGAGGCGCTAGTCAAGGGTTGGACTCCATCTCTCCAGCAGAGACGCTGTAACCGTGACCCTGCAGACTTTATCCCGGGGGACTCAAGGCCTTGCCGAGTCAGTTTTGTCTTATCTGGGGGAGGCCCTGGGGCCTCCGTGCGGATCATGTGGAGTTGCATCAGCCAGCCCGAGAAGGCTAGGGCTGCGTGACAGACAGCCACATGAGCAGGGCGTGTTTCCTAGCCTGGCACAAGTGCCTCCCCGACCCCAACCTTCATTCCTTAACAATCTCTCCTCTCCTTCTGGTTCTGGAGAGACTTATGCAAGGACTCGTGGAGAAGCATTGAGATATAGACCACAGGGAGCCTGTGATGAGAGGTGATTGAAGATATGAATTGTTGTTGTCAATATAGGTTTAAAGATAAGATATGGTGAGGAGTGAAACATACTTTCCAGCCAGACCAGACTGAGTCTGCTTGTAATGCCTTGTAAAGGCTGTTTGAAGACTTCCTGGAACCCCCTGGAACCTCAGCAATGGACTGGGGCTAAGATACCTGACCCTGATCCCTGATCTCTAAGCAGAACTTGGTGCGGGACAAAGTAAATAGCCACTGGTCTTTTGCAGGTGGTGGTCAGCACAGAGGAAATAACAAAATTTAAGGGTGGAAAAATGGGGCTCTTTGCCAAGCCCCAGTTTGCCAGACCTCCCTTCCTCACTGAAAGCAGATCTTCACTCCCTAATCAATTCTTTGTGGAGTCTCAGTGCTGGCAGTTCCTTCCTTAAATGATGAGTAATAAATAATAGGCTGAGCTTTCCCTATGTGCCAGATATTGCGCTGAGTTTAAAAAAAAAAAAAAAAAAAAAAAACTTTATGGGGATAGAATTTACACAACAAAGGCTTGACATGTCATGAGTGTACAGTTCAGTGATTTTCAGAAAGTTAATAGGGTCACACAGCCATCATTATCGTAATCCAGTTTCAGAATATTCCGTTACTTGCCAACATTCCCTTCGGACAGTCAACCCCCATTCCCATTCTCAACTGAACTGCTTTCTGTTTCTACAGATTTGTCTTTTCTGCACATTTCATAGAAATCGAATTGTGCAATATGCAGTCTTTGCATCGGGCTTCTTCCACTGAGTATCACGTTTCTGAGGTTTGTGTGGTAGCAGGTGTCAGTATTCCATTGTGTGGATATACATTTTGTGTATCTGTTGACCAGTTGACAGACATTTACATCATTTCCGCTTGTGAGCTATTATGAATAACCCTGCTGCAAACATTCACTTACCTGTCTTTCGTGTGGACATATGTTTTCATTTCCTCCGGATGAATACTTAAGAGTGGAATTTGTGGGTTGTATAGTTAACGTATGCTTAATTTTGAAGAAACTGTCAAGCTGTTTTCCAAAGTGGCTATACCATTTTACATTCCCACCAACAATATATGAGGGTTCTAGTTTCTTTGTTAACACTTGTTATTGTCTGTCCTCTTGATTGTAGCCATTCTTGTGCATATATAGAGATATCTTTGTTGTGCTCAGTTTTATATTAGGAAAGACTAGGTTATGCTGTGGTAAGAAACATCCCCTAAACCTTATTGGCTTAAAACAAAACAGGCTTATTTCTCACGCTACCTGCCCAGCAAGGATTAGAACCAGGGGAGAGAGGAGGGCTTTCAAAGACACTCAGAGACCCAGGCTGCTGGAAACTCCTGAGTTTAAAAGGCAACTTGCATACCAACTCTTAAAGCTTCCACTTGGTAGTGAAAAATCACTTTCTCTCATATTTCACTGGCCAGTCATATGGTCATGATGAACTTGCAAGGGAACGAAAACTATAGTAATAATTTATCACATGCATAGAGGGAAAGGGGAATCAAAATATTTGTGACTAGACCAACGACTTTCATAAATACTAAGGGGAAGATACAACTGTCACCGTTTTACGGATTAGGACTCTCAAGCTCAGAGCCCACATGCCTCGACGGAGGGTCCGTAGCTAATAAACTGAACCAAGGCAGTCCGACTCTCAAGCCTGCCTTCTCAACCACTACATTGATGTTTTCATCGGCATACCACTAATTAGAGATGGATTTTTGAGACATCCCCATTGGGGGAGTAGGTGAAAAACTTGGGCATAGGCTTCACTCGATCCCACAGCGGAGAGGTCACAGGTCTAGAGAGATCGGCATCGCGTCACCAAATGCTTCTGCATGCCGGTGCTTGCTGTAGACTGCGGCCCGTGTAATCATCTCCTAACGGTAGAGAAGACCCCTGGTCCTGTCACCACCTTCATACCTACAAATTGGATTTCTCTGCCCATCCCCTACACATACGACGTTTTTGGTCTCAAAACTCAAGGCCTGAGAGCCATGCGTGGTTGGGTCTGATAAAATCAACTCCTCAATTGGAAACCAGCAAAAACACTGGGAGAGGGTCTTTTTTATTGCCTAGGGCATGGCGGCAGATAACCGCTGGCAGGCTTGGTGCCACCAAAGGAGGGTGGCCGTGGCATTCCACAGCCGAGTGCCAGGTGCAGTGCACGGTCAGCGGCACAGGCTCCAGCGTCAGACCTGGTTTGGAAACCAGGTACGAGGTGGCCCCCTGGGCCTCAGTTTTCTCCTATGGAAGTGGGAGTAATGATACAGGAGGGTCTGCTTCATAGAGTTGCTAGGAGTTAACCAGAAAATGTACGAAAAGCACTTAGCATGGGGCCGGGAACTCATGGAAATAGGAAGTTCTCCAGGCTTGGTTCTCAGGGATTTGCTGGTCTTTGATTCCCATTCTTGACTGATGTCACCCTGGGGGTAACCTTACCTACCTCTGGTCTATGCCCTACTCTGTCAGCACTGGTTCAGGGACATAGGAAAGGGAATGGAATTCAGGAAGAAGATGATGAGTAAGAGAAGAGGATACGAATAGGCCAGTTAAGAACGGGAGAGACAGTACTTCCCTTGAGGATAGAAACAGCCCAGGGCTGTGGCTAAGAACACGGTTCTACCTTTTTTACTAGCTCTGTGACCCTGAGGAGGTCACTTAACCTGTTCGACCTCCTGTCTAGGAGAACTCATGGGGTGAGCTTGTCAAGGAAACTTTAGTTTTGTGCCCTGCTAGGACTTCACAGTTTCGGAGGGTAAAGTCTTATCCTGGCTCTCGGTGAAAACAGCAGGAGGCACCGTGGCCTTTTTTACTGTTCATTTTTCTTAAGTCCGGTGCTTTCTAAGTCATAAATTAGTCTCATTTCTAAAATCAGGGTGGCCTGTCCAATGTGCTCATCGATACTTCTGACTTTATTTAGAGACAAGCCTCTCTTCCTCTTCCTCCGCCGGCGGCCCACGGTGTGGGAGGAGGGCAGTGAAATCGACACTGTCCTCCCCAGCGAACGTGTGGGAGACAAGTGAGTCAGGGAGGACAGTACTTACTTGACTCTCGCAGTCAAAAGATGGCCTTGCACCCTCCGGGAATGCTCAGGTGCCACACGGGGTAATGAGCAGGTACTGGTGAGACGCCTACGAGTCTGGTGACCCGCCTCCAGCCTCTGTCTGAGGAGAGTTCGTTGCCCTTCCAGGCCACCCTGTGAGACAGGATCTAAGGCGCCCATCGGCCAGCTTGCTCATGCATGGTTCACAGACAGTCTGTAGGAAACCCCCGGGCCCTTCTCCAGGTGGAGCTCTGGGCTTGCAAGCCCAGGTGGGCCTCGAAGCCACGTCTCTTGCCCTGGGGACTGCTCAGGAGTGAGTCAGACACAGGTCCCTGTGCCTCCATCTCCTCAAATACAGGTGCAGGAATAGGTTAACTGTCTCTGCTTTGTGTGTGTGCCTCTTGGGAGGTGAATGACAGCATGGGAATCGGAAAAAAAGGAAAAAAGACCTTCGTAAAATCCTCTCTTAAAACCTATTGAGTCTTTTCTATCCTCTTTGTGGATTAGGGATTTATGAAACTGGAGGGATTAGAATTGTGAAACTGGTTGTAAAGTATTTGCCGTGAGAGCCTACATCTTCATCCGGCAGCTCGCTTTGCAGTTTCGTGTCTGTTTGATCTCGGCATCTCGCCCTGACTTCCTAATTAACCATCCCGTTACATGTAAAAGGGGAGGTATTTATTATTCATACTTACCTTGCGGGTTTCTTAGGAGATGCAGTGACACAGTTGATGGATACCACGTGCTAAGCAGAGTGCCCGATACTTACAGAGACCTCAGATGTATGTTGACATTATTCTCTCCGAATCCTTGGCACCTAGCTGAGGATATGACACAATAAAGTGTTCAGTAAACATTAATGAGTGACTTGTAAACAGCTAACTCTATTTCAAGGCAGAATAAAATCGGGGCTGAGTGAGTATGTAAGCACTGTATCGTGGCAGCCAAATGAAGTGGCAGGTAATTCTGACGCGGTACAACCCGAAGAAGCGTCAGCAGGGAGGTGGCATTTGGGATTTCAGCAAACGGAGGCAGAAGCAGGATGGTGCATATTTCTAGAAATGCCCAACAGAGCAAGAAAAGGGAGTGCAGGCTGAGCTCTCACTGGACGGGCCTGGGATGGCAGTTTTGGTCACATCTGCGTTTGATTAGGGGGCAGCCTCTGCCTTAGGGATCTTTCAGCGGCCAGCGATACAAAATCAACTTTGACCAGCTTACACAGCCAAGGGAAAAGACTGGCTCATAAAAGTGCAGAGTTGAAGAGTCAGGGTTCAAATGATGTCACCAGGGTCTGTTTTCAGCTCCGCTTTCTCCCAGTGCTGATTTCCTTCTCGGCAGCCTCCCCCTCGGAGCAGTGCGACTTGGCTGTGGCTTCCCGAGGCTGCCTGCCTCCAGCGCAGATCCAGAGGGAAATCCTGTGTGTCCTCATCCTAGCGTTCCCAGCAGAGGTCCTGAGATTCATTGCCATTGCCCTGAGCTAATTCTTGCAGCCATGACAGCATGACTCTTCCTGGTGGGGAGTTATGGGGCTTGGGCCAACAGCGGGCAGTAAAACCAACAGATACCTACTCCCAAACACTTAATTTTTACTACAAAAGGCCGGGCTCTGTTGCTAAGCTGCCTGACTTCGGATCCTGACTTACCAGCTGTGTGACCTGGGGCAAGGCACGTCGTCGCTCTGTGCCTCAGTTTCCTCCACTGTGGGAGAGAGCTTTTACACAGTGCTTAAGATAGTGCCTGCAGTGACCAGGCCAAGCCCCGAGTCAGCGGTAGCTCTCGTCATCGCTATGTCAGCTTGACTCTGTCCCACCGCTTGATGATTTTCACAGTTATTCCAGGTGTTTCCATCCCCAACTCATCCATCACGGTGATGTGATGACTGCACCTCACAGGCTCACCCCTCAGTGCGATTCAGAGCAGAGCCACACCAGGCCTGGGACACAGGCTCCCCACCTTACAGGTGGCCGTCCTTAAAGGGAGCCCCTGTAATTCGTGGCGCAGGGTCTGCCGTGGAAACCCTAACCATCCCTGTGCCCCACGGCGTGGGGAAAACTGAGAGGAGGTCCTGCGGCTCGGTCCCTTCCCCGAGGGAGTTTGCAGTCTACCCTAAAGGCCCCGAACGCTCTATCAAATACAGCCTGGACCGGGACCCGTTCCTGGGGGAGCCGCCAAACTGCACAACCCCGGGTGTTCGTACAGTGATGTCCTTCCTCCACGCGCCTTCTCGGTGATAATATGAATGAGCATTTAGAAAAAGAGATGAAGACAGAATCGGGCTGGCTCCCAGTGTGTGACTCACCCGCTTTTTTCTCCCCGTCCTGGGCCATACTTACAACGAAAGGGGACAACCCTTCCCTGTCAGTACTAGCCGGGTAACCTGAGAGCATCCATTTAGCGTGTCTGCCCCTGTGAAGAGGACCTTTCCGTGACATCGAGCTGAGTGCATCTCGCGCTATTTATAGGCACTGTTTGTTTAATTTGAGTCCGGTCTCTAAGAATAAATAATGAACTCATCCTGGGGACAAGCCAGAGCCTACAGCTCTGAGACGACCCCGGAAACCCCTTCCCCTTTCTTTCTGGTCCTGGAAGGGATTCCATAGTTCTTCGAAGGTGAGCCACTTTTGTTTGCTGGGCTGGGGTGGGCTCAAGGCCCTGGCGTGTTTGGAGACTTGGTTTTAGGGTGGTTTTTTCATGATGGTTTGGGGGAGTTTTTTTGTGTCTGATTTCCGACTGGTGATTGAAAAACAGATCTTGGACCTTTTTGTTATCCGCAAAGGAGGAACAGAGACAAACGTCTTGAGCCCTTGGCTGGTTAAACTTCAGACATGAAGAGACCCATGAGAACTCAGATATCCCTCAGTAAGGAGGATGTGGCAATGGAAAAGAAAAGTCCCTACCCCTCCAGCCCCCTCCTGACCCGGTAGCGGAGACTGGGGCCAGGCCTTCTCACTGGGTGCGGTCCCACCTCCAGGTTGTTGTCTTTTTTTTTTCTGAGTGTGTGACGAGGACCGGGAGCCATAACTCACTTAAACTTTAAGTGTCTAACCGCTAACACAGTGCACAGTAGCCCACTAGTTTATGTTGCACTCCACGCGTCCCCCGGGCTGACCTGCTGTTTTAGCAACTCAGAACCAGACCCACTGAGTCAGAGGGAAATGACCTAAATGGGACCTTTGGGCTTGGTTTGGTGTATTTGCATATTGTCGCTCGCCCCATTCCCCCTTTCCAGGAATTTATCTTGAGCAAGGTCACCAGGCTTCTCTGGGAAGGAAAAGGACAGTGTCCATTCATTTATTTATTCTCCCAATATCTGTTGATCCTCCACTGTGTGCCAGATACTATTCTAAGCACAGGAGGTGCCTTGGTGAAGAGGACAGGGTGGTCATGCGGTGACAAAACCTGAGGCACGCTACATGTCAGCCACACGGCTGGGTGACTAGACACAGGAGAGAACTAAACAGATCCATTTTGCCCTTAAGAAAACAGATTTCAGTGGGAAAGATGGGTATCAATCACCAGCTCACCTAGATATCATTACAGATGTCGGGGAGTCCTGTAGAGCAAAGTTCAAGGTGCCATGTGAGAGCCTAAGAGAGGGATCAGCCCGGCTGGGTGGGTGAGCAGAGACTCAGCAACGACCCAGAACACTTGAGTCGCCCGGATGGCGTGGCGTCGACTGAGGACAGAGACAGCTGATGTCTCTCTGTGGGAGGTGTGTTTTCCAGTTTCCATCAGCTGTGCTGGGCCATCCAGGCTCCCACCTGGTTGTCCAGAGGACTGTCACAGGCCCGCAGGGTTTGGCAGCCTCGGGGAGAGTTTGTATCCATGGAGAGCAGGGGGATTCTTTCACAGTCATCAGCACGCTGAAGTTTTGACATTGACAGCTGGGTCTGCAATGGACAGGGTGAAATATTCCTCTTCTTATGAGACATTCCTCTCACTCTGCCTCCTTAGGTAAAGTAGTAAACAATATCATCAGCACACGCATTTGCATGCTTTTAGTAATGAGGGGTGGTCTTGTCACCATACTCAGAGACCTGAATAGAAAGGCGACCCTGTGTCTTCCTCTGCAGTTTCGTGTCTGCAGATGTTCACGTGCATTGGCTTTGGAAAAGGAACACCTCAGAAAAGCAGTTGGCACCTCCTAGATACCTGTCTGTGTTAATTCGGGTATAACTCTGAGTAGATCTCTTCAGCAGAGAGCTCAGTTTCTTCATTTGAAAAATATTAGTATATTTTGTCTCTCTTATGTCCAGTGTTTTGCTAGGCACCATGTTAAAGCCAAGAAAAATATAAGAAATTGCCCTGCCCTCTAAAAGTTTCCAAAGCCTTTCAGAAAAGAATTCCATTCATTAATCCAGCAAATATTGATTGAGCACCTACGATGTGCCCAACGCAGAACCAGGAATCGCAAGGCCCACACAGCAGAGAGCAGGAGGTGTAAAATACTGTCCTCCACAGTTCTCGTTTCCAGGCTACTGAAGGGGGAGAGAGACTCAAACCATCAGCGAACCAGGATAATTTCAGATGGTTCTACATATTAGGCTGGTCAGAGAAGACCTGTCAGGGACATGACATACGAGTAGAGCCTTGAATGATGAGATGGCGCCAACCGTGAAAAGATTTAAAGGAAGAGCATTCGAGAAAGAGAGGAAAACAAGGAGGAAGGCTCTGAAGCACAGAGATGATTGGCTTGTTTAAGGAGTAACAGGAAGCCGGTTGTAACAGGAAGCTGGCGTGGCTAACCCTGCAGCAAGGGGGCAGGTGATAGGTAAGCCAAGGTACAGAATGGAGATTTTATTTGGAATGCAGGGGAAGTCTTTGGCAGGTAAACAAATGGCATTTCAGCCCATACCTGCCTATCTATCCATGGGAGATTCTGCTGTCTCTGTGAAATTTGGGGAGTGACGGACCTGGGCATCTTAGAACTCAGAACCTCAGGTAAATGTATAGATGGAAAGAGAAGAAAATTAATGTTGGCCTGTTTCTAGATGAGAAAGAAGAGTCACCCCTAATGTCAGAGGCTTTCCCAAATAGAAAACATGAAACTGCGAAGTAAATAAACCACAAAACAGTCTTCTGCTTGTGGGTCAGCATCCATTCCATCAAATCTCCTTTGGGAAACCCCTGCTTCCTGTTTTTGAGAATTTGGTTTGGTCCAAGGTAGAGTATTTTTCACCTCCTGCCCTTACACCAAAGTGATTGGCTCAGGGATGGGCACGGAATCCAGTCAGAACAAATGAAACATAAGAAGACGTTTCTTGGAACCTTCTGGCAAAAAGAGGTGTCCTCTCTTTTCTTGTACGAGGATGTGAAGTTTAGATCCACTGCAGCCATTTGTAACCACAGGGGAAGATTCTGGAACTGCTAGGGCTTGTGAGAGAGCACAGCCTGGTGCCTAAGGATGAAGCCAAAACCGTGGAAGGCAGAGCCAAGACATGGAGAGAGCTGAGTCCCTGTGACAGCAGCAAGCCCCCGGATCCAGCCTCCCCTGAAGCCTGACCTATCACTGGGCTTCGTAGTGGCCTCAGCCAATTAAACGTTCTTTGTTATGTAAGCCAATTTAGGGATTTCTGCATCTTGTAACATAAAGAGCCCATATGATGCAAACCTTAGAATAGGTGCACACAGCGAGGGCCTCTAGGAGGATGTCAGCCAGTGCCAGAACCCAAATAAAAGGTCTTGCCTCCCACTTCTCTATTTCAGGGTTTCCATGCCTCCTGTCGCCATAGCACTGGGACTCTCTTGGAAAGGCAGAGGAACCAGAGGAGAAGGGGCCCGTTTCCAGGCTGCGTTGCCACGTTTAATGGTTGGGGAGGCATGATGAGAGAGAGAGAGAGAGGGAGAGGCGGCTCCACGCTTGACATTTCGGGATAGAGATAACGGGGTAAAAATAAACTCCCAAGCGCCTGTAGTCGCGTCCGCTTCTCTGGCTTCACAGTTCTTATCTCTCCCCCACTTTGGGGACAGAAAGTTTCCTTTCAGGTCAGGGCACAGCTGGCCTCTCTCCAGGTCACACACAGGGAGGAGGAAGTATAGGCGGTTGGTTAACATCTACCCACGCCTGCTCACCTAACCCTGGGAAGGCGAGTGATTCCCTCCATCCTGCAGCCCCGTTTTTCTTTTTTTTTTTAATCTTGCAAATAACCTTTCACATCTCTGTCCTCATTTGATGCTTCACTGGCTGGGTGAGCTGAGCGAGGCCAGGGGCCAGGGTCTCCATTTTCCAGATGGGAAAGACGGGGGCGCTCAGAAAGATGAAATGTCCAGAGTCACACGGCGAATCAGTACTCCTGTGTCTGAGCTGAACCCGAGGGCCTTTTCTGCCTTTCCACCTGTGACCCGGGGTAAAAAGAATTTGATTTCCTTTGCACGGGTGCCAGGTACAGCCACATAGGCTGGGTACCACGTGACTACAGGAGGGAGCCTCTACATCACCTGCGACATAAGCATCATCACGTGCCCCCGACAGCCCCGCCCCGTGGTCTCTTCCCAATCACACATTCTCAGAGTTTTGTACGTATTTACCGGTGAGCAACCTACTTGTTTACTGTAGAGTCACTGCTGGGACTGCGCAGTATCGAGGACCAAGCCTCAGTTCTGCCACCGAGGTTCACGGAGGCTCCCTGAGGCCAGTGATACAAGTATTTGTGTGTGCCAGGGCCGCTACAAGGATTAAACACGCCACGGCGTGCAGCACACTCAGGCTGCCTTTACTCCGTGCTAATCTGAAACGTGGAACTTCCTGATACAACAGCTTTTGCCGTGCGGTGTCTGTGTGTAGTGACAGTGCCGCTCACCCATGTCAGCAGAACAGGCCCTTGAAGTTCTTTCTCTGCGTCGGTGGCCAAGGATTTGCACCGAGCCGTTTCATCAGTTAAGGCTCTTGTGGTTGCAAGTGACCGAAACACTGATCCTGAGCAGATACCACGAAAGGGGAATTTGTTGGCGCCGTGGGGAGCCCTGAAGGCGGCCGGGGGCAGCGCTAGCTTCAGGCACAGCCGGATCCAGGGCTGGAAACGATACCATCTGGGTCGGATTTCTCTGCCTCCCCGTTTCTCAGCCCCTTTCCCTCCTCGCGGTGGCAGAAATGGCTCCCGCGGCTCATCTTCTTAGGATCAAGGCCAGTGGGAAAGAGCCCGCCCCAGCCTTCCCAGCAAAAGTCTCCGTGCCTCTCACTGCCCATCCCTGAACCCGTCCCTCCATGTGGCCAGAGGGGCGGGTCGCGCAGAGGGGGTCAGGCGTGGCTGGCATGCCGCTCCGGGAGCCAGGGCTGAGTCCGCCCCACTGAAACCCATATCTGCAAGGACAGCGATGGTCGTCCAAAGGGAGCCCAGGCAGGGTTGCCAACAGAAACGGTGTCTTTGGCACCTGCCCGCCCTCTGTGGTCTTGTGTCCCACAGTGGACATTGACGAGTTGGCTTCTGTAGTCCCAGGGAACGGAATGGGCTACAACTGGCCTGCAAAGCCAGGCTGAGTGACTGGCTGTGACAAAAATAAAAATTCTCATCCGGGGCTGCCTCAGTGCCGGCTTCTGACCGGCTGGACTAGCCGACCTTGAACAAGACCCTTCCCTGAGCTTGCCCCTCAGCCCGCGGGGTGGAAAGCCAGCGTCCCGGACTGGAGGCTGACAAACTGGGGGCGTTTCCAAGCCTCCGTCGTCAGGTACCAGCTCCCTGCTCCACCTTGATTGCTATTTACTAATTGTCTTTCCTCGAAAAAAAGGAATCGGCCGTAAATGGGGCACAGAAAATAAGCACAATGAAAAAGCAACACTCTTCTTAAACTGCGGCTAGTTGCTCTCCTGTGCTCTCAGCTCAAAGACTGCTGCTGTCACCTTTAAAAGGACAGTAAGTGTCAGGGAGGTGCTAACGACGTAGCCTGCACCAACTTGAGATCCTGACGAAATTAGGAAGTGGAATAACTTCCCACCCAGTGGTTCCGTGGTGTTTGACACTGTGAGGTGCATGTTCATTGCCGGGCTGCGGGAGGATTGGTGTGGGTCTCACACTTGGCCTGCGAGAATACGGTTAACCCTGGTCAACCGCAACCACAAAGGCTCTCAAGGCCTCCCCTCTCCTCCTCCCCAAGCCTGCAGCAGGGATGGAAAAGAAATGGATAAGAGCAAGAACGATGGTTGAAAAAAAAATAATTATGGTAATTATGTATGCATTTCCAGTGGGAGATTCTGGGAATTATTCCTAAAAGGCTGGAAAGAATTTCTTCTTTTGATCTCTATTCTGAGTCAGAGAAAATCAAATTAAGAAAGAAAAGCAACAGAGGGTTCTCAGTGTGGGGGAAGGAGCAGGACTAGGCTGCTCATTGGGTCTTTGGGGAAGGAAAATGAAAGGCAAAACCCCCAGACACCTTCTTGCCCAGGTGCTGGTGGTCTAGGAGGTGGGCAGCTGAAGGAACTGGGGGTCAGAGAAAAGCGGAGAGGAGGGAGAGGTTGTGTCCCCACATCTTTCCTTTGAGACTTCACTCCCTTCCCCAGCGGGGCAGGAGGATGTCCCCCTGTAAGCCATTGAGAATCACAGCTCCTGCAGATTTTCCCACAGCCCACGCAGCCGGCCGGCCTTCCTGGGCAATGGCCCTGACCTCCAGAGGAGCCTCAAGAATCCCGGTGACACTCGGAGCCGCCACAACAAGATCAGCCAGTGTGGGCGTGCGAGGAGTTCTTTAAAAATCCTCCCTTTGAGGCGCTGGGAGAAATAGTCCTGTCACTTCTCTAAATCTACTCCCGTGGTTGCTAAGCAGCACGCCTCTGCCCCTCTGCACGTCCCTCTGCTCAGCTGTCTGTCTCTCCACCCTCCACCCCCACACATGCTCGCTTGCTTACAGGGCTCTTCCCTGGCTGTCGTGGTTTGGAAACCAGAGAACAGTCCTCGAGCATCGTCCGTCTGGCTCCAAGGGCCACAGCAGTGCGGCCTGTGGAGCCACTTCCCGTGCAGCTCAGCAGATCAGGCAGTTAGGCCAGCGGGAGAGACACAGCTGGGCCTCTCTGTTCCCCCAGCAGAGCTGAGGGTCCCCTCCCTCCTTCTCTCCTTCCTCCCTCCCTTCTTCTTTTCTTCTTTTCTTCCTTCTGCAAATGATACTGAACCCCTTCCCCGTGTGGGGAGCCCGTGGGAAGCACTAAGCCTGTCAGCTGCGCCCGTGTGCAGCCTGGTCAGCCGTGGCTCTGTGGCACCACTCCTGGCCCCCTGAAAGCATCCGTCTGCCCCACACAACAGTGAGGGCTATAGATGCTCCTGAGTGTGTCTGTCACAGGAGCATCCAAAGAGGGAGTTTGCAGCCACCTCTCCAAACCTCCCTATCGCATCTCTCTTTTCCCAAGGACCTTCTCTGGCCCTTATCCTCTCTCTTTCTGATGCTCTTCTGACTGCTTCCTGCAGGAGCTGTCTCCCTGGTCCCCGGCTCCCACATCCTCCTTTCCCCCTTACCTCTCTCCTGTCTGTCTTCTGTGCTGTGCATTTTATTTCCTTTCTAGTTTTTGCCTTCAAATATGCAAGAGGTTTTACCCACAGCTTCCCATACTCATATCATCCCCATCCATCAAGAAGGGGTCATTCATCCAGCTTTCTGGACCTCATCTGAGATGTGCTTACGGCACTCTAATATCATTTAGGGATGGATTCAACCCATAAAGAAATACACAAATGGTAACCCACAACTTTAAATCAATGGTGTCCTTTGATGGGCAGTGTCGAGGGTATGATTTTGAGGAGGGGTATGCACAAGGGCAGGGGTAGAGGAGGGCTGCATTAGGCTAACTGCCTGGTTTGCCCAAGATACAGAACTTTCAGGGCTAAAACCAGGGAGGTCCTGGGCAAATGGGAATGAGTTGGCCACTGTGGCTTGTGATGTATCTGTGATGCTCTATCTTTTAAGGATGGGTGGTAGGTACATGGGACTTTGCTATATTATCTCTATACCTTTTTATAGACTTAGAACATTTTATTGGAGGGAGGGAGAGAGGGAGAGAGACACACATACACAGAGAGAAAGAGAGAGAGACAGAGAGGGACAGAGAGCATTTTTCCAGGAGAAAAGTGCTCTGGGAGCACCTGAGAGAGAGTCGCTGACTGGGGACATCACGAAAGACCTGGAAGAGGTACAATTCAAGGCGAAGCTTGAAATATAAGTGAGAATTCCTCTGTACTCACTGTTTAATTTTGGAATTATTTTCCAGCTTCTCTAAATACCTTGCTAAGCTGTAGGCTCTAGGAGAGCAAGGGCTGGACGTGATGACTAATTTTATGTGTCAGTGTGACTGGGTCACTGGATGCTCAGACATTTGGTGAAACATTATACCTCCTGTGTCTTGGGTGCGAATCTGAATGAACGGGTGGACTTAGTAAAGCAGGCTGTCCTTCCCAGCATGGGTGGGCCTCACTTCATCCACTGAAGATCTGAATCAAATAAAAGGTTGAGTAAGAAAGAGTTCTTTCCCTCTGCTTGATCATCTTGGGGCTGGGACATCAGTCTTCTCCTGCCTTTGGACTCAGACTTGAACTTACACCATGAGCTCTCCTGGGTCTCCAGCTTACTGACTGTAGATCCTGGACTTTCAGCCACCATAATCCCATGAGCCAGTTCCTTATAATAAGTCTCTATGCTTCTATCCTATTGGATCTAATACACTGGGTCTTCTTATCCTTTTATCTCCAGTACCCAGCCCGGCCCCCTGTGCATAGTAGGTGTTCAATATATATCTACTGAATGCAGATACAGAAATGCAGACAGCGGTAACAGCTTGGGGTGGGGACCTATGCTGGTACCTGGCTTGTTTGGTGAGCAGAGAGAGATTGGTGCGGCCAGCATGCTGGCAGAGAGGGATTGGAGGGGTGAATAGGAAAACAGACAAAGGTCAGGTCATCTAGTGCATCCAAGCCATTCTATAAGCGTTTGCCTGGAGACTAAAGAGAGAAACTCAAAAGCATGCAGATCCCAGGCAGGTAATGTGATGAGGGAAGGAGACCAGCTGCAAGGCAATAGGGACTGGTGGAGATTGCTCCCCGAGGCATGCTGGCCTAGGAAGTGTCGTGTTCGGCTCCAGACAACTGCAGTTATTCAGGAATAGGGCACAGTGTCTCCAGCTTTACTTGGAAAACTTCCAGATGTTTAAGAAACAATACAGGCCAAGAAAAAACCCATCTGTGGGCCTTCTGTTTATAGGCGGGGAACCAAGCAGGGTTTTTAAGGCAGGCCTGTCACATGGTGCCATTCGAGTTTTGGATGGATGGCTGTGGCAGCAGAGTGGAAGACGGATGAGGAGGGTGGTGGCTGCGGGCAGCAAGCTGCGACTCCTGAGAGCTCCTCAGAGAAGCCAGAGAACTTGGCAGAAGCCCTGGGCCCTGGTTGCGGAAGGACCTCATGTGGGTGGATGGGAGAGAGTCCATCTGAACGCCAAAGAAATGATCTGGAGTGGAGAAAAGGGACTCTGACTTTTCCCTTAGTTCTCCAAGCCGCCCATCCTATTTGGTCCCCACCCACACTGGGCCAGGAAGACTGCAGGTCAGTAGAGCCCATCACTGGACAGATGTGGCCACAAACAATCCCAAAGGACCAAGGGAGAAGCTAAAAGTGATGCATCACTTTTCAGGCCAAGCCATGACCACAGGGAATCACAGTGGGGTAACTGCAGGTCAGTCGGAAGTAGAATGAACAGGCCCTGTGGTCTGACCTGCCTGGGCGCCACGGTGGCCAGGCTCTCCCACTAGGCCCCACAGAGCCCTACGTCCCTGCTCCTCTTCCCCATTAGCCACAAAGACCGAACGGCATTGAGACCTGAACCAGGCACAGAGACTGCAGCTCTCACAATACAAACCAGCCAAGTCCCAGAGGGGGCAAAGAAATGGCCGACTGCCAGCGTCTCTGCAGGAGCTGACATCTGGAGGGGGAGCACTGGACCCAAAGCGCCGAGAAGGCACCTCCCAGGCTCGGACTGGAGTTACCTCCATGGGAGCCATTCCCCAGCCGCTGCTACCCTGTCAGCTACCAGTGCAGGCCCAGATCCCATCTGTCTGCCAGGCTCTCAGGCCCAGTTCTGCCCCCAGGAGCAGGGCTGCCATTGGCAGGAGTGCTGAGATGCCCCTGGATTTTACATACCAAGGGCCTGGGCCAAGGCATCCAACCTTCCAAACTCCAAAGAGGGCAGAGAGAGCCCACCCCTCTGTATGGGGGAAGATTATAGACATACACATACCATCGTCCCCAGGGCAGCCCCTAGGGGCTGGCCCTGTCCTGTGAGCCACCAAGAATTGATGAACAGCTGCGAATACAAAGATGACCTGTAGAGAGTGACAGAGCCAACTTACTTATACATTTCTTCATTTTAAGACTAGTGAGAGGAGCTCTTTTCATAGGCCTTTTCAAAGCAGTGGGGAAGAGAGGAAGGAGGGCTCTTAAAGTCAGTTGTACTCAGCGAGTTTTGATTGATGGCCAGGCACACACCTTGCAAAGGTGTGAGGGAGCCAGCACAAGCTGGGACGCCCAGCAAGACTGGGCAGGAAGGGGAGTGGTGCTCGGGCAGGAATACCAGGCGAGCAAGCCAGGCACCTCGTGAGGGCTTTTGCATTCAGTCCGTACCAGTTTTGAGGAGTAGGTGGTATCATTTCCATTTGGCAGGTGGGAAAGTAAAGCTCAGAGAGGTAAAGTAATTTGCTCCAGGTCACACTGCTAACCAGTGTGGTGTGGGGATTCAAACCAGGGACTGACTGTGCAAACCTCAAGCTCTATGCTGCAAGACTGCAGCCAGGCGAAGTGATGCTCCCGAGATGGTACCCTGCTTGATTCAATTTAGGAAACTGCACAGAGTATAGGGTACCTGTGGGAGGCTGGCTCTCCTCGGTCCTGCCCTGTGCTCACCCAGTTCGGGGGGTCCCTGAGGTCAGCCTCACACCGACTTTCAAAACGTCTGGTATGTCTGCTGAAATTTTTCACAAAGCATTTCAAGCAAACAAAGAAAGGTATATGGGATAATATCAGGGATACCCGTGTTCCCTCACCAAACTAAAGAAATAAATATTACAAATATAGTTTAAGCGTCCTGTGTTTTCCACATCTGCTAACCAACCCCGCCCTGACTTATAACTACCATCCTGATTTGTGTGTTTCTCATTCACATGCATGCCTTAATATTTTCGTTGCCTTTGTATGTGTTCCTAAAGAAGAATATTGTTTGCATGTGTCAATATTTTTATATAAATGGTATGATGTTATATATTTCCATATACAACTTTTTTTGTGTAAACGGTTTTATTGACACCATACAATTTACCCATATAAGATGTACAATTCGATGGCTTTTGGTTTATCTACAGAGCTGTGCGTCCATCACCACAATTAATTTCAGAACACTTGTTACTCCAAAAAGAATACAGCCACCCACTTCGGCCATCATCCCCGATCTCCCCATCCCCCGAGACCTTGGCAGCCGTTAATCTTTCTGTTCCTATAAATTAGTCTATTCTGAATTCTCCACATATGAAATTCCAGAAATGGAATCACTGGCCTTTTGTTTCTTTCACTCAGCAAATGTTTACAAGGTTCATCTGTGTTGTAGCCTGTATCCGTGACTTACTATTGACAACTAATACTTCCTTGTACGGATAGACCACATTTCATTTATTCATCATCAGTTGATGGACACTTGGGTGGTTTCCATTTTTTGGCTATTATGAATAATACCACTATGAACATTCATGTATAAATCTTTGTGTGGACCTGTTTTCTATATATCTAGCAGTGGAGTTGCTGAGTCATATGGTAACTCTATGCCTAACTTTCTGAGAAATTACCAACCTGTTTTCAGAAGCAGCTGTACGGCTTTACATTCCCACTGGCAATGTGTGAGGGTTTCAATTTTCCTATATCCTTGCCAACACTTATTATTGTCAGTCTTTTTTTATTATAGCCTTCCTAGTGGGTGTGAAGTGGTGTCTCATTGTGGTTTTAATTAGCATTTCCCTGGTAGCTAATGACGCTGAACATCTTTTCATGTGTTTATTGGCCATTTGTGCATCTTCTTTGGAGAAATGTCTATTGAGATCCTTTGCCTATTTTTTAATTGCCCCTCATTGTCATTAAATATTGAGTTATCATAGTTATTTATATATTCTAGGTAAGTCCCTTATCAGATTTATGACTCGAAATTTTTTTCTCTAATTCTGTGGATTATCTTCACTTTCTTAAAGTTGTTTTTGAAGCTCAGAAGCTTTTCATTTTGACAAAGTCCAATTTATCTTTTTTTTTTTTCTGCTTGTGCTTTGGGTATCGTATCTGAGAATCTATTGCCTAATCTAAGATCATGAAAATTTACCCTTATGTTTTCTTTTAAGAGTTTTATAGTTTTAGCTCTTATATTTAGGTCTTTGATCCATTTGGAATTAGTTTTTGTTTATGGTGTGAGTCAAGGGTCCAACTTCCTTCTTTCCCATGTGGCTATCCAGTTGTCCAGCCACTCTTTGTTGAACTGAATTATCTTGGTCCCTTTGTTGAAAATCAGTTGACCATAATGTGAGGGTTTCTTTCTAGACTCTCAATTCTATTCTATTAGTCTACATTTCTACTCTTATACCAGTTCCACACTGTCTTGATTATTGTAGCTTTACTGTAAGATTTGAAATCAGAAAGTGTGAGTCCTCCAACTTTGTTCTTTTTCAAGATTCTTTTTACTCTTCTGAGTCCCCTGAATTTTCATATACATTTTAGGATCAGCTTATCAGTTTCTACAAAGAGGTTATTTGGTGTTTTGATAGGGATTACATCGAACCTGTAGATCAAAATATGAGGAGTATTGTCAACTGAATAATATTAAATCTTAACATCTATGAACATGGGATATGTTTCCATTTACTTAGATCTTCTTTAATTCCTTTCAATAGTATTTTCAGTTCAAAAAGTCTTGTGCTTCTTTGGTTAAATTTATTCCTAAGTATTTATTAATAATTAAGTTTTCTTAATTTTATTCCCTATTTACTCATCGTCAATACAGAGAAGAAATACAATTACTTTGTGTAAATTGATCTTATATCCTGCAACCTCGCTAAACTCATTTAGTAATTCTAATTAATAGTCGTTTGGTGGACTCCTTAGGATCTTCTATGCAGAAGGTTATGTCATCTGCAAATAAAGATTATTTTGCTTCTTCTCCCTTTCTAATCTGGACGCCTTTTGTTTCTTTATTGCATAATTATCCTGTCTAGAATTTCCAGTATAGTGTTCTATAGAAGTGGCAAGAGTGAGCATCCTTGTCTTGTTCCTGATCCTGGAGGAAAAGCATTCAGTCTTTTACCATTAAGCATGATGTTAGCTCTGTGTTTTTCATAGATGCCCTTTATCCGACTGAGGAAGTTCCCTTCTATTCTTATGTCGAGTGTTTTTGTTTTGTTTTGTTTTTTTTGTGAGGCATGCAATTTGTGTTTCTCTCTCACCATTGTTCATGAAGTTTATCCATGTGTCACTATAGTTTGTAATGTCCAGTTTTACTGAAGATTTTGTAGGGGAGATAGAGAGGTCAAGTCACATATGAACCATCTCCTTTAATTACGTCTTCCCTATCTCTCTCGCACCACTCCCCAAATGCCCCTGCCACATCTCCCCCCTCCCCACCCCGCCCCGGCAAACTCTCTCCTCTCGCATCCACTTGCTTACCTGAGGGCTTTCAGCAAAACAAAACCTCTCCTATTCATCACCTGGGAACTATTATAGGAGTATAGGAGTCCCATAGAAGAATCTCTTCACTCTGCTCAGTGGGAAGAGAGTAGATCAGCAAAGGTTTCCAGGAAGAGGGTGTCTTTGGGCTTCGATCAGAAGAATGGATGAAACCAAATGTTGCTCCTGAAAGGTCCAAGTGGTTTAGACTTAATTGTTACAAGGATCTTCTAGCCATATGATAATCGCATCACTAGTGTCTATAGACTCAGTATCATTTCTTGTCCTGGCTAGTATGGTAGCCACTAGCCACATGTGACTATTTAAATATAAATTAATTAAAATTAAATAGCATTAAAAACTCAGTTCCTCATTTGCAGTAGATCCATGTCAAGTGATCAACAGCCACATGTAGGTGGTGCTTATCAGGACGGACAGCAAACAGCTATAGGACATGTCCATCATTATTCCAGAAAGGTCTATTGGACAGCATTGCTCTAGTCTTGGAGGGAGGGGCAGAAAGAATTTAAAAAGGTCTCTGAAGAGCCCTACGCCCACAAGCCCTGGGCGTAAGGTAAAGGCTGCTGGGCCTAAAGTTACTGCTGGCTCTGCCACCCCTATTCTTTGGGCAAACCATTTCCTCTCTCTGGTTTTCTCATTGCCAAAGAAATAAAATCAATGGGCAATGTAATTCTATAAGCCCATCCAGTGATTTACAGGGCGTATGGTTGTTTATCCAGAAAGGAGTATGTTAAGCTGTTTATTTCAGATTTAGAGAAAAGAGCCTTGGATGTGGAGATGGA
>CM053501.1:3889436-4110394 GCA_028627145.1 Eidolon dupreanum | reverse complement strand
CTCCTCTGGGGACCACACAGAGAGTGGCTATCTGGGTTACCTGCGGCCTCACCTGACTCATTCCCCAGAAACCGGGCCCCAGCGTTCCGGGCCAGATAACATCCTCTGTGTCCTCAGCTGCCCTGAGCTTTGTCGGATAGATGCCCAGGCGTGAGGAGGGGACGGTGAGGGCTGAAAGCCGGGGGATCAGCCCACAGGTGGCCTCACTGGACCTGGTGAGGAGGGGAACTCGGTGTCCGGCAGGAGGGCTCTGCAGCCTTCTCCGGGCCTGCACTGACCTCTGTCTGCTCCAGCCATCTGGGGCTCACAGAAGGTACATGTCTCAGGGGTCAGCCGGAGCCCCAGACCAGGAAGCCCTCGGCCCAAAGCCCTTATTTTCTGATGAGGACACAGGTCCACAAAGGGTGGGTGATGTCCCCACACAAGCAGGAGCAAAACAGTTCCCCAGACCTGGTCTCCTGGCTCCCAGCTCAGTGTCCCCCCACCCACGCTCACCACGTCGCTGCCGGGTTCGGCCCTGGTTTTACTACTTATTTGCTGTGGGAGGTAATGCTGCAGAGACCCGTCCCCCTACGCCTCCACTTCATCATCTGTGAAATGGAATCACAAATATGCACCTCGTGCTTTGAGGATAGAGTAAGACATGGAACATGGTAGACAATGAAAATGTGCGGGCCTTAAGCTGAAATGGGGGTGGGAGGCTCTGTTCGTAGTGTTGACAGGCCCACGGGTGGCATGCAGTGGGTGGGGTCTGGAGAAGGGAAATGTCCTCTAATGCACAGGACACACTGACGCAAAGAACTGTCCTGCTCCAAACGCCGGTAACCCCCACGAGAAGCCTGTGCATTAAAAAACATCCCGGCCACAGGGGAATGTCTGTGAGGACAGAGCCAAGGGCGAGCCTCTGACGAGATGAGACATTTGGGGTAGGGTGTCCAGGGGGCCTGCAGGGTCAAGCAAGGCTCACATAGCCTCAGGCTTCTCTTTGGTCATTTAGGGGAAAAAAAAATTAAAAGGGAGAAAGACTAGGATTAATGGAGGTCAGTGTTTCCCAAACTTTGGTACACGGAACAACATTTATCATTCTAACAGTTTATATATTTAATACGTACTAGAAAAATAACTAGCGCATCAGGGCTATGATCAAATGGGTATTCTATTTAAGATAAAGATAAAGGAAGTTTTTATGTGTGTTTTTTAAGTGAGTAGGAAATATTAAGTGATACAGCCAGCGGTTAGTGCATATGCAAAACCAGGAGGGTTATTGGAAAATGACTGACAGTTGGGAAGTTCTGGACTTTGGGTCCTTCCAAGCCCCAAAATAATGCTGGGAGCATGAGGTAGTTCCAAGGGGGAAATCACTAGCATGGGGTAGACAAAGGGAAGAAACGGGAAGATGCCCCCGTCCCTCCTTGCTGATGTGAGACTGTGAGCTCAGGTCTGTCTTGGCGCCAAGAGGTGGCCCTACCCTCCCCTTCTCCTGTGGCCATGACCTACCAGGGCCCAGGGCAGAGGGGGCCTGGCCCAAGGCCTCACCACTGCTTTCCGACATGCAGGCCTCATATTGGTTCCCTAGGACTGCTGTAACAAAGTACCACCAGCTGGGTGACTTAAACCAGCAGTCCCAAACCTTTTTGGCACCAGGGACTGGTGCTCCTATGAGACTCTACTGCCTGATGATCTGAGGTGGAGCTGAGGCGGTGATGCTAGCGCTGGGGAGCGGCTGCAGATACAGATGGAGCTTCACTGGCTCGCCTGCTGCTCACCGCCTGCTGAATGGCCTGGGTTTCGGGGACCCCTGGCATTAACAACAGAAATGTCTTGTCTTACTGTTTCAAGATGTTGGTGGGGCTGGTTCCTTCTGAGGCTGGGAGGGAGAATCTGTCTCATGCCACTCTCCTAGCTTCTTGTAGCCTCAGGTGTCCCTTGGCTTGTAGTTGGCACTATTCACACCATCTTCCCTCTGTATGTGTCTGTCTCTGTGTCTAAATTTCCCCTTATCACAAAGATGCCAGTCTTGTTGATTAGGGCTCACATTCATCAAGTATGACCACGTCTCACCTCGATCATCTGCAAAGACCCTGTTTCTAAATAAAATCACATTCACAGATACTGGGGGTTAGGACCTCAACATCTTTGGGGTGCGCCATTCAGCCCCTGACAGGCCTGTTTCAGTGAGTGGGAAGGAGGACTCAACCACCCCGGGCCTGCCTCCCCTGGCCCTGCTCTCCGCAGCTGTTCTGCGGGTCAGCCCTGCCTTGGGTTCCAGCAAGAGTATGTTTTCCTCCACCCTAGGGAGACAGAAATTTGGTCAGGAAGCACCTGGTCTTGACCCTTGGGCAGTTTTACTTTTGGGGTGTCTGTTCTCCAGGATGTGCTCCTTCAAACCCTAGAGTAGTCAAAGCCACCAAAGTTTGCTCAGTTATACCCTAAACAACTGTAACAGCTCCTGTACCAAACTTGACCTTGTAGAGAGCGTGTGACCTTGCTCCTCCCAAGCTCTTTCCTATAAACTAGGAGATCGAGGTGCAGAGGAGTTATGTGACTGCGGGGGACATAGCTCACAAGTGGCAGATCCCCAGATATGACTCTTCTGACCTCAATTCTGCTTTTATTCCAGCTAATTTGCTCCACAGCATCTTTTCTGCCTTCTCTCTTGAAAATTTAGCTTATCGCACAGGCGGTTTACAGGCGGTTTAATTTTGGTGTAAAATTCAGAGCCGCATCTCGCCTTTGGCTGGCTATCAAAGAGTAGAGATGCTACTGTTATCACTATTACTACCACTGATACGCTCAGATCATGCTTACTAAGCTGTGTGCCAGACACTTTTCTAAATATTCGTCACACATAGTCCTCGGTGACTCAATAACGTGAGTTACTATGACTTCCCCACTTTCCTGACAAGAAAACAGGTGATCTGCCTGAGGCCACGCAACTAGTAACTGAGATCTGACCTCGTAGTCTGTGCTCTGCTCACCATGTCACAGTCTCCCATGTAAGTGTCTGGTTGACAGATGGGCCTAAGTGCATTTGATCAGCATCCAATTTTTGCTATTATTATGCTGCTGTGAATTTCCTCGTTCGCGTGTGATTTCCGCATGCATGCAGACATATCTTTTAGATAAATGCCTCGGAGTAGAACTGCTGGATCACGGGGTGTGTGTAATTTTATTTTTACCATGATTCTTTGCTCATCCTTTTAGTAAGCAATCAGGCTGTAAACTAACCTTGCTTTGGTCTCCAATTCTTTTTCCATGTGATTTAGCAAACATGTATTGGACAGCACCAGGGAGACTATGAATCTTGGAAGCAACACTCACAATCCAGCAGGGGACACAGACCAATCCCTACGTAACTAGTACCTGGACTGCCTAAGTTCGTCAGAGTCCAGAGTTTCTGGCCTGGGACAGAAGCCCAGCTGCACTGTACAATCTCCCGGCCCGTGATGAGTGTACAGTAAATATTAGCTATCACAACACTCTGCCTGCCCCCCAATTCCTAACACTCTAGAGCCGAGTAGCAGCTGCTCCCTTTTTATTATCCCCATGGAGTTCGGAGAAATTAGTGATCTTGTCAAGGTTGCACTAGACAGATCATCTTATTTTTTGGGGGGGGAGACTCCAGAAACCTGGCTTTTTATGGTGTATGTCCTTTTATATGTTAGCAACTAATTAGGATTAAAACTCAAAAAAAAAAAGCAACAAAAACCCACTGTCAAGGCCAAACAAAACCCATCTGCAGAACAGATGTGCCCGGTGGGCCACTGGTTTGCCTCAGAGTGGGGCAGTCTTAGGTTTGTGTCCCAGCTCTGCCACTTACATGATCTGCAACCACATCATCATTGGATGCCTAGGTGTCCTCGTCTGCAGAAGGACAGTGATAATCCTACTTTGTGTGGATGAGTCTGAGTGGTTGACGATTCTGTAAATCACCTGGCATGTGCAGACACTCAGTAGATGGTAGGTCACTGTTATTGGTATGGCAATGGCGTTAAATGAAATCTGGGCTATGGTATGTGAAGACATTGGATGGAAACTGATTCCATTTGGAGCTTGTCAAGTTGTAGGTGTCGAGGAACACCCAGATGCGGATGTTCAGGGTAGGAGATGTCCATGGGAGCAGGAGGTTTTCAGAAGGGGTGGGGGTGTCTTCCATCGAGAGTTTGTCTTTACGTAAAGGTGAGACTTTTTTTTTTTTTAACTCTTTATGCACGTGCTTCTAAGAGATCTGAAAGTACACGGGCTTCTGGCCACCACCTCCACATTGGATGCTCTGAAGTCTTGTTGTCATTGCTTCCTAGAAAATAGCATAATTCCCTGAACCGGCTGCTGTTCCCACGGGAGGTGAACCTGGAAAAGGAAAGTCGGGCTGGGGCTGGTTCTTAGTGGGAAATTGCAACGCGTGAGGCAGAGGGGACAGAGGATGCGGGCCGAGGCGACTCACTTTCCATCATGAGCAAGGATCAAAGAGCTCAAATGATGATGCCAGCAAGCATTTTCTGAGAATTCTCCTCCAATGTGGGACCTTAGTCTCTTACTGGAAGAACCACTGGACTCCAATCAGGAGATGTGGGCCATCACTGCTGTCCTGCTTTTTTATTCTCTCTGGGACTTTGGCCAACCAAGTCACTGTCTACCCTTTGGACCTACGGTCATCATTTATAAAGCTGTGTGTTAGTTTGCTAGGGCTACCAAAATAAAGTACCACAGATGCGTGGCTTAAACAACAGTAATTTATTTTTTTCACAGTTCTAGGAACTGAAAGTTCAAGATCAACGTGCCAGTATGGCCAGGTTCTCACAGGTACTCCTTGGCTTGTAGATGGCTGTCTAGATAGCTGTCTTCTCCCTCTGTCTTCACATGGTTATCCCTCTGTGTGTGTGTGTTCTAATCTTCTTATAAGGGACCAGGCATACAAGATTAGGACCCACTCGAATGTCCTCATTTTAACTCAATAACCTCTTTTAAAGACCCTGTCTCCAAATACAGTCATGTTCTGTAGTCCTGGACTTAATGTGTGAATTTGGGGGACATAATTCAACCCATAACAGACCAGATCAGTTTTTTCCCTGGTGGAATTGGCTTTATATCAGGTATAGAAGTAAGCCTCAAAGAACAGTCTGTCCTTCTGATTACTTTAAGGAGGAAGTATTCAGTTTAGAACTAATGCGCCTCTACTACCTTTCTGACACCTGTCAGAGCAAATGGAGAACAGGTCTCAGGCACAGAGCCTCAGGCTGGCAACTATATCTGTATTAGTTACCTATTGCCGCATAGCAAATGACTCTCAAACTTAGTGGCTTCAAACAATTCACATTTATTATAGCACAGTTCATATGGGTCAGGAATTCAGAAGCAACTTAGCTGGGTGGTTCAAGGGTTCTCATGAGGTGCAGTCACCTACCGGCTTGACTGGGACTGATGGATACACCTCGAACGTGGATCAAGTTGGTTCTGGCTGTTGGGGGGAGCCCTCTCAGTTCCTTGTCATGTGGCCACTTGAGTGTCCTCGCAGCATGGCAGCTGGCTTCCTCCAGAATGAGAAAACAAAAGAGCAAGGAGGAAGGCACAATACCTCACATCCCTTCCACAGTATCCTATTGGGAGGCTGTGGAATGAACAGGGCACAGGTCGGCCTTACTCCCCATGGGAGGGAAGCACACATGAACTTGAACACCAGAGGCGGGGGGCACTGGGGCTGTCTCAGAGACTGACACAGTTGAAATTAATGAGAGTTTTATTGTCTGATAAACTAATTTTCTGATTCCCTTGTCTATATTTGTATGCACAGAAAATATATATTAGTCTTTCGTGTTCTTTTAATTTACATGAGTGGTATGCTATATATAAATAAAGAACCTGCTCTTTTTTTCACTCAGTAACATATTTTTTAGATCAATCTGTGTCGATATACATAGATCGGATTCATTCTCTTAAATTATAAGCATGTACCATTTTTATTTCTCCATTCTCCTACTAATAGCCGTTTAGATTGTTCCCCATTTTTTGCATTTATAACAGTGATGACTCAATCATCTTCATACGTGTCCTAGGATAGATAATAAGAGAAATGGCTGGGTTATAGAGTGTATGCATTTTACATTTTCCTATGGGGCCAACTGTCCTTTACAACAGTTATACTAATTTATACTCCCCCCACAAATAGGAATGTTTCTTTTTCTCCACACTATGACTAATTCTTGATGTTGCCAGACATTTTAATTTTTGCCAGTCTGATGAGTAGAGAAATGATATCTCAATGTTTTAATATTCTAGAATTGTGGTAAGAACACATAACACAGAGCTGTGGTCTTCGCCATTTGTAAGTGTACGGTTCGGCAGTGTTAAGTACACTCACGTGGTTGTGCAACAGCACCCCAGAAGTTTTTCATCTTGCAAAACTGAAACTCTACACCCATGGAACAATACCTCCTCATTCCCTCTGCCCCCAGCCCAGCAGCCACTATTCTACTTTGTGTTTCTATGAGTTTGACTTTAGGTAACTCATAGAGGTAGAAACATACAGTGTTTGTCTTTTTATGACTGTTTTATTTCACTTTGCATGAGGTCTTCAAGATTCATTCATGTTGTAGCATGTGACAGGATTTCCCCCTTTTTTGAGGCTGCATAATATTCTGTTTCGTGCATATACCCATTTTTTGCCCATTCGTCCATAAATGAATAGTTGGCTGTTGTGCATAATGCTGCTGTTAACATGAATACACAAATATCTCTTCTTTTTAATTTTTTGTATATATACCCAGAAGTAGGATTGCTAGATCATATGGTAATTTTATTTTTAATTTTTTTGAGGAACCTTCATATTGTTCTCCATAGCAGCTGCACCATTTTATATTCTCAGCAACACCAACAGTGCATAAGACTTCCAATTTCTCTACATCCTCAACAACATGCGTTGTTTTCTGGGTTTTTCATAGTGGCCAATTAATATTTTGATTTTCAATCTCCCTGAGTACGAGTAAGGCCTGGACGTCTTTACACACTCCCATTTAAACAATGTGGGCATTATGGTTCTAGGAGATTAAATCGCTTGCCCCAAAGCACAGAGCTAGTCTGTAGAGGAGCCAAATCAGAACCCAGGATGGTGTGGTCCACACACCCATGTTCTCTGCCTTTGAACTTGTGGTATTTCTTTAAGAAAAGGAAGGAGGGGGAAAGAGCAGCTCTAGGCTTCTGAACTCCTGCCTGTTATGCCTCTGACAAGTGGGGAATCTACAGAGCATTATTTTTCTTGGATCTGTGGGCCAAGTGGAGTTACCTCCGCCCAGGAGGAAGCGGTGTCTAAGCTCATACCCCGGACGGGAAATGTGTGCCCAGAAGATTAGCTCTATTGTGTGGGGCTGGACGCTTTCCACCGACTTTGTTTATAGGACAGATTGTTTTTGAGAAGTTGTTTGCTCCGGTGAGTCTCCAAGCTCCAGCAGACTCCTGGCCAAGGAGAGGGTCAGATTTACGGGTAGCCCTGGAGTGTGGCCAAGAAAGGCCACAAAGGAACAGATCTCCTGGGGGACTTCAGGAGTCTGTCTGGGGCTTCCTCAAAAAGCAAAATCATGGCCCTGTTTTGTTTTATTTTATTTTAAAATTGAATGTGCAACAGAGTGGTGGAGTTTTCATCCCTCTTGGCTCTTAGAGCTGATATTTTTATGTCACCATGACATCCCCTGCCAGCTCACCTCTGCACACTTCCGTATGTGTTGCTGGGATTCCGAGAGTTCCTTTCCCCAAAATCTTTTCTGCCAGAAGCATCATGCACCGAACCGCACAAGCTCCCTTGCACCCATTTGTTCCGAATCAGTTAGCAGATGGCGCCTGCAGAGCACACGGTTCACACCCCTCGCTCGGAGGCCACTAGGCATCTCAGCTCGGGTGGTCTCGGACGATGCGTTGCATCTGGCATGTGGTACAGATACCAATTACTAACATTTGCTCTTTCTTTATTATTCCATCTTCCAACCCACCCACCTAGCCACCCACCCAGCCAGATTTCCCCATCACCCTGCGCTTCCATACTGTTCCCAGACCTCAAGAATTTAAGCCAGGCACTCTGGCAGAGATGGAGGCAGAAATGAGCTTTTCTGAGCCTCAGCTTTCTTATCTAGAAAAAGACATGAAAAGGCCACTCTGAGGGAGACAAGGACATTGGTAGCCAAAGCAATTACTACAGTGCCAGGTATCTGGGAAGCACTCAATAGATGGTTCCTCTTATTTTCTGAATGCCTACCTGGAGTCAGTCCCTGTATTAGAGACACAGGAAGATGAAAGGAAATGCAACCTTGTCTCTAAGAACTCATCTTCAGGTGTGAGAACTACCACAGACAGACTAGCACATATAGTGTGATGAGAGACAGGTGCACGGAGTAGACACTGAATCCTGGCTGAGGGTATCAGGATGGCTTCCTGGAGGAGGTGACATCTGAACTGAGACTGAAAAGTGACTTCCTCTGCTATTTAGCTGATCTTGCCAAAAGCATGCCACAGTCTCACATGACACTAGTTGGTGGCCATATCCAGTGGAAGGCCTTTCCTATCTGTTGCAGCTCTGGGTGGCCTCCTCTCTTGAATCCCCTCGGTTCTGTGCTGGAAAAGGAAATCTATACTTCAACTATTTCCTCTCTCGTGGAATATGGTGTCAATGCCTACGAATGTCTCCATTCTCTAAGAGGAAGGATATCTTCTTAAAGCTTTTCATGACTCCCATAGTCCCTGGCAAAGGCCTTAATCATTCATTCACTCATTCACTCATTTAATCAATCTAGTAAATGTCAATAAACACCAGATGGTGACAAGATGAACCTCATCCAGGAAATCCAAGTTTTGTACAAGCATTAAAATAAAGCCTATTTCTCTCTTTCCTGTCACTGAGCCACCATCCAGGTTCCAGCAGCTCTGGGTACCACTGGGCAGCATCCATGGCAATACAGTAGGATGGAAAGGAGAACAAGTTTTTAAGTTCCACGTCTAGCATGTGACCTATGTCATGATCTGGTCCTCATTTTACCCTCATAATCCTGGAAGGCAGCCTCCATTATTCTCAGTTCCCTGGTCACTGTCTCACAGGGTCTTGGTTGTGGAGTCTGCAGCCAGCGGACTCCTAGACGGCAATCAGCTCGGACCACTCAGTTTGGCTCCCAGCTGACCAGCCCTTGCCTCAGCTCTTTCTGGTCCTGGAGTTCCCTCTGGGGTCTGGCCTCGCACCCCATTTTGCCCCTGGCCATCTCCAGTCATCTTGTGGTTCTCTGTCTTGGGGCCACTTCACTATTCCCACAGCAATTCCCATTAATGTCACCTACTGGCACTGTCAGCTACTTTCTATATCCACCCCCCTCCCCACCACAGGGCACACAGAATCTTCTGGATGCAAAATTGGAGCCCTCCTCCTGCCTACCCATATTGTGTACTGATTTTATTTTATTGTTGTCTCCTCCTAGAATCTTTTACGGGAAGTTATACAAAGGCTTCTCTGCTTTCGGCTTTCCCCACACCCTAACAATCCTCTCCTAGAAGTGCTGCCTCCACGGACACCCTGACACAGCCGACTGCTTCCCCCCACTTCTCCCACACTCTCCACCAGGCTGGCAGGGGTTAGCCCAAGAGTGAGGAGGAGGCCATTCAAGGAGGGAGTGTGTGTTGGCAGGTATTTGAAATTCTGACCTGTTTCGTGGCCTGTCGAGGCTCCCAGGAGGCTTAAATGGAGCCAGACACGTGTGCTTTCAAGCACACGAGACTAGACCAAAAGGATAGAAGGAGTGTAGGTTCTGGAATCAAACCGTTTGGGTTCGCGTTCTACCCCTACCAGCTAGAAGCTGTCCGACCTTCGGCAAATCATTTAAACTCTCTGAGCCTCCGTTTGTTCAACTGTAAGATGAGGATGGTATTAACACCACACCTCACTGACTCATGTAAAATAAATGAAATGATGCCCCTGTGTTCATTAGGATGTGTGTTTGGGTGCTAATAATAAAAATTAGGTGCCAGTTTTATTTGGGGATATGTGCTGTTAGGTGCCACCTCAATAAAAATAAGGTGTTTTTTTTTGTTGTTGTTAGGAAGAAGAATATGGGTGTTGGGTAAGTTCCTAGCAAATGGTTTCTGCCATGGCTGCTGAAGTGGTTCCAGCATCGTGTCTAGTACAGAAGTACTGAAAAATGTTAATTAGTAGTAGTCTTGGTCATGGACTGTGTCACACGGGATCTGAAGTTTGGGCTGGAATCTACTTGTTTGCGAGACAGTTCAGGAAGAAAGATCGTAAGGTCCCTTGAAATCACCCAATCAAGGCAGTACTCATTGTTCCTCCTCCAGGTGCCTCTTTGCCTGGCACATAGTAGATGCTTAATAAATATTTTGTTGAGTGAATGAATGAATGAACCTCTTTAACCCCAGTGGGCTATAGCCCACCCACCCACCAACACATGTGGGATCTCCGTCCCTGTAACCTCCAACTGACCTCCGAGTGACTTTGACTGAGCCCCAGTTGCAAAGCTCAGCTCTGCTCTTCCCACGGTGCACACCAGTAAAATCTCCTATTAGATTTCATTTCCAGCACTTCTTGGCCTGGACTTTGGAATATGCCAGGCTTTATGCACCCTGCCCTTTTGTGTGTCAGTGCCTGTCTCCCTCTACCTCCCTTCCCCCCACCCCGCCAAGGTGCTAATCCAGCAGCTCACTGTAAATGGTGTGCATTTCTTCCAACTGCCACGGTCATGTTTCTTAATCAATAGCCCGACTTGTCAGCACCAAGTAAACACAGCCTTGATTTCAGAAGGAAGCCGAGGGACGCTGCTGCGAACACACAGAGAAAGAATCCTTTCTTTCATATATTAATTAGGCCCTTAAGTCAACAAATAATAGCAAGCCTTTGAGCAGGGATTATGTGCCAGGCATGGCTCTAAGGACTAGACATGCATGGACTCATTCAATCCTTGCAATCTTTCAAGGTGTTGTGACTGTCCTTTTGTGTGTGATAGAACTAAGGAACAGATTGGTTCACAGTTATTGAATGTTATCATGAGTCAGGCCATGCGCCTAGGGGCTGAAGATATTGTAGTGAATAAGATAGACATGAATTCCTGTCTCACAGTGCTTAGAGTCTAGTGAAGGAATGAGGACAAAAGACAGACAGCTAAATTAACACTGTCATTTTAAATGTGTTTCAGTTAGAGCTACTTTGGGCTGCAAGTACCAGGTAACCCAATTGCAGTGGTGTAAACTCTAAGGATTTATTTCACTCCCAGAAGCAGCAGATGGTAAGAGCCTGTTAGTGCTGGTCCTATGGCTCGAGAATCTGATATTTGCATGGTCTTTCCCTCATGGCCCTAAAATGTCTGAACAGTTCCGGTCCTCAACCCTGTGATTCCACAGGAACATGCAAGCGGGGGACGGGGCAGTGCCAGCTCCTTTCATTGGTCAGATCTAGATCAAATGGCCACCTCTGCCTGATGGTCACTAAGGAGAAATCACATAGGACGATGAGAGAGAGGGCTCCTGTATATAGGGTGGTCGGGGGAGGTGACGTTTGGACAGAGACCTGATGACAAGGGGCCAGCCCTGCAAAGATATGGGGATGGAGCATTCTACCCAGAGAACATAGCAAAGAGCCTTGTTCGGAGACCAGTATGGTGAGATCGGGGGAGAGAGAGAAGTCCAGAGAGCATGAGGGTAAGGACAAGCAAGACACACAAAGGCCACGGAGGAAGAGGAGCCAGTTCGTACAGGGTCTCTTAGGTCCTCTAAGGAGTTTGGATCTTATTTGATGTGTAATGGGCAGTTACTGGAGGCTTTTAATCAGGGGAGTGAAATAATCTGATGCATGTCTTAAAAGGAATTATTGGGGCAGAAGAATGGTTGTGAGAGTCACAAGGCTTAAAGAGATTTAATTCTAGGTGATGGTGTAGTGTTTCTCAGCTCCTTTTTCTTGGGTTTTCTTTTTCTGTCTCTTGGACGTCCTCCGACCCCTTTTTGGTTTCAGTAGCTCTTGGAGAGCTGCACTGTGTCATGCTCATCTCCATCCCCGCAGTTCCTAGCACAGGGCCAGGACATGGCAGCACTTGGTTAAAGCCACTGCAGCTGAACTGGACAGAGGCGAGTGCTCGGGTCCAGGGTTCCCAAACTTCAGCCACTTGCATTCCACTCTCCTGGTTCTTGGCCAGATCAGTGGCTCTTAACTAAGCGAGTTTGCCTCCCTGGGGGCATTTGGCAATGTCTGCAGATATTTTTGGTTGTCACAACCAGAGGGATGCTTCTGGCATCTAGTGCGTAGGGACCAGAGATGCTGCTAACCATACTGCAGTGCATGGGGCAGCCCTTCACAACACAGAATTATCCGACCACAAATGCCAATAGTGTGGTTGAGAGGACCTGGACTAGATCTGCACCCCTATTATTTATACCTATACCTATTCTAGTATTTCCTTAATATTTCCCTTTAAATTAATTCACTTTTTAAATCCAAAAAATTTTAGAGAAGTCATATATCACTACCATAAATAAGATACCAGTGTCACTTGCCATAAATAGAAGATAATTGGAAAGATAAATACTCAGAAAACAAAAGCCGATTGTATTCTAGCTGGATATTGTTCCTAGTTCAAAGCTCTAAGTTTCCCTTTGTTAAAAAGGGAGTCTGTTCAATGACATGAATGTCTAAGAAAGACTGAGGAACTGTTTCAGATTAAATTAGACTAAAGAGAAATGACAGATAAATGCAATATAATTCTGGAATGGATCCTGGATCAGAAAAATGAAAATTACTGAAATGACTTCATTGGGCCAATTGGCAAACTTTGAATATGGGCTGCATGTTAGATACTGGCATACTATCAATATGAAATTTCCTGAATTTAGTAACAATGCCCTGGTTATATAAGGGAATGTCCTTGTTCTTGGGAGATGCATGAGGTACTTAGGAATAAAAGATCATGGTATTGGCAACTTATTCCCAAATGCTTTTTTTTAAAGTGTGTGTGTGTACATATTTATACGTATGTGTATATATTATGTGTATATATGTATATCTGTGTATATACACATATGCTTATTCATATATACAACACACATGCACACACACACATACTCACAAAGAAAGCAAATGTGGCAAAAATGTAAACAGTTGGTGAATGTAGGTGAGAGTATGAGAAATTTTATTATACTGTTCTCGCAACTTTTCCATAGGTTTGGATGTTTTCAAAATAGAAATTAAAAGCAAGAAAACAAACAAAAAACCTCTCCTGAATGCACCTCTGACATCATAAAAGCCTCACATTTTTTTTAAAAGCTCAGGAGGGCTTCAATATTAGTTGCTAATGAATTGAATGCTTCACATTTTATTCCCAAAATAGTTGACAAAAATTAAGATGACTGCCAATTGGAAAAATATCTTCCATGCCATCACATTTATGTTAATAAAACAGCCAATTAAAGAATGATACTAGAATTGTTTTGTGGGGTTTCTTACTATTGCTGTGACATCACGTGTCTGTAGAGTGGCAGTTATGTATAGCCATGAGAGAATACGTTCTCGTCAGTGTGCCTGAGTCTAGAACGCTCTTGATTAATAAAAAAAAAAAAAAAAAAAAAAAAACATATTTTCTTAAAAAAAAAAGATTGACAAATGTCAGCGAGGTATTGAAGAGAAAGTAGCACCAACAAGAGACTTCCTCAGCAGAAAGATTGAAAGCAAATTGAAAGAGGGATGATTTTTCTCACTCTGTGATTCAGTGTTTTCAGCCAAGGGTCAGTCTACCGAAAGCCCCTGGAAGCTCAGCCATGGTGTTTGTCTTCAGTCTTATGAAGTCCTAGCCTAAGACTTGGCTTTCCCAAATGCAAAATGGAGATAGCACACTGGAAGCCAGGTGCTAATTTGGGGTAGGGCTGTCCTGCTCTTTGAAGTCTCTTCTTAATATCCGACCTGACTTGTCACTCCCTCCCACATTCCAAGTCTTGGGGGAAATTCCAGTGTCTTTGCAAAGATGTCATCACATTCCCAGGGCCTTACATTCTGACTGTCACCTGAGCCTCAACTTCCTCCTGTCTCTGCCTACTTCTCCTTCTCCCTCTGACTCTTGTGGCAATTCCTTTGTCTTCACTCTGTAGGCATTCAGTCCCTGGCTGTGATTTCACACACACACACACACACACACACACACACACACACACACACACACACACACTGTAGAGACGCACAGAAACGCAGATACAGATACATACAAACTCAAAAACAGAGGCACGTAGAAATAAAGACACATCCAAACATAAACAGGCACAGCGGTATACAAACTGAGAAACATCTACAGACACATGTGCAGACACACACACACAGACATAGACACACACATATCCGTGCACAGAGAGACACACACAAACAAGCACAGACACAAAAGCATGCATGTGCAGACAGACACACACAGACACACAGACACGCCAAACCTGAGTGTGTGGTAGACCTTACAAGGGTTGAGGGGCCTGGAGAAAGTTTTTGAAGCAAACAATGTATAAACGAGCATTAAGTATTTTCCTTTAAGGTCTCCTGAACATTCTTCCTTTCCTCCCTTCTTTCACTCGCCCCACTCCCAAGTATTCTTCTCCACTTTTTTCTTATCAGAACAACTCATTTCTTCCCAACCCCCTAATTTCAAAGTCTGCTCTGGACGTCCCTTTCATCTCTCTCATGAATGTGCTGTCTTCCAATCTGGTCTCTTCCTCTCTCTTATCAACAATAACTAGAAAAATTCAGCCCCTCATTTTAAAAATCTTTTTAAATAGAATTCTAGACTTGCAGAAAAGCTGCAAACACGACAGAGTGTTTCCATATTCTCTTCACACAGCATCCCCTAATGTTAGCGTCTTTTATAATGATAGTACAATGACCAAAACTGAGAAATTAACCTGGGTACGATATTAACTAACCCATGGAACTCATTCAGATCTCACCAGTGTGAAATGTCTTTTTCCGTCCAGGGTCCCACATTGCATTTAGTCATCATGTCTCCTTGTCTCCTCCAGTCTGTGACAATTCCCCGGTTCTTCCCTGTCTTTCATAATTTTGACATGTAAAAAAAAAAAAAAATACTAGTCAGGTATTTTGTAGACTGTCCCTCAGTTTGGGTTTGTCTAACGTTTTCTCTTGATGGGACAGGGATTCTGGGGAAGGGAACCATGAGGGTGAAGTGCCCTTCTCATCAAAACTATCAGCGGTTCATAGCAATGTAACTTTTTATTGGTGATATTAACCTCAACCACTTGAGGTGTCTGTAATGAATGTGGACTCATGGGTATTTATTTTATTTTATGGCTTATAATTCAATACTATCAGTATCTTGTTGCTCCAAATTTTCCAGCTTTGGCCTTGGGGTGCTCTTTAAGCTTGACTCCCAAATCCTTTTAATAAGCTCCCGATTTTGTTGAGGAATGCCCCATTTTCCGGCGCCACAGGATGTTCCAGGCTCATCTTGCACTTTCCCTGCCCCAGCTCTAGAATCAGCCACTTGTCTAAGGGGGCCTGGTTCCTTTTATTGGAGAATTGGAGTTTAAAAACCAAGATTTGCGTGCTGGGTGTGCTCATTGCTACTGGGAAGTCTTGCTTCTAGTCCCTCTCACTGCTCAGGGCTTAGAAATATATTACGTATAGCAATCCACGCATACACACACATTTAGTATATTTATATCTGTCTCTATATATTTTAACATTTTTAGTTTTTTCATAGCAATACTACTGATCTCAATTCATCACTGTGGGGTCAATCTTGCTTCCCTCCTTATTTGTAAATGTCCTTATTTATAACTTTGTTTTTTAATTGAAGGGCTGATCCTTAAATCTTGAGAAGTTGCAAAAAAATGTTTCCATCTCATCCCTCCCCTCACCCTTTCTCCTCTGGAAATGGCTGACATGAGAATACAACATTGAATGCTAGATGTTGTTGTCAGAAGCTAGATGAAAGAGAACCCAGCAGACTCCGTGGTCCTTCTTAGTGCAAAAAGTACTAATTACACACTTCCTATTTTATCGGCAGTGGGGTACACGAGGGTTAGCCCAGGCTCTGGAATGTGAGCTCATTGTTCCAGCCAAATGAGTCAGTTGAGATGGAAATACAAATTTATTTGAGCAGTTGTGTATCAGTATGGGTCTGGGGAAAAAAAAAATGGTTTGCCTGTTTTCTGCCCCATCTCCCTGGACAATGTCACCTAGTGGTCCTCATACTTGGACTATTGTCCTTGCTCCTGGAAAGACCTTGCCTCTTGCTGGCTGCCTTCTTATGTCCTCATTGATTTCTGTCCCCTCCTCCTCCCAACATGTACGCTGTTCCCTTTCCCTCCTATTTCCCATCTTTATTTTCCTTTTCGCAGACTGAATTTTCACCAAAAAGCAGGTTCTAGCAGAAACATTCCATGTCTGGATCTTCAGAATCTTTTCAATCACAAAAGCCAAGTTTACATTTTCCTTCATTTTGTCGTCTGAGGTTTGGTTTTTCTCTTCATTTCCCTGTTCTTGGGGGAATTTTCTGTTCTTCTGTCCTTTCATAACAGCTTGGAGTTATTCACCATGAAAACCTCAAGGAATGCTTTGCCGAAAACTCAAATTTTGCCCACCACACTCCACATATGTGAAAGATAAGTCAGGAAGGGCAACAGGCAAGAGCCACTCACTCTGGTGGTGTGGGGAGCGCTTATGATTTGAAACTCAAAAGCCTCACTCTTTTACTTCCCTCTGGGAAGCAAGAAATAAGCCCATTCCAGGTATTCTTCTTCTTAGTGGTATCGATGATTCCAGAAGCACAAAGGACTGTTTGACTGTTTGACTGGGATCCTGCCACTGCCATGGCCAGGGGTGGGGGCCACCTTCACGGCAGCCTGGCTGACCAGGAGTGAACCCAGAATACCCCAGAGTGAGATGACGTCAAGTCAGTGAGGGAGGGAGCTTCAGGAGAGCCCATATTTTCTTAGCCGTATCCAGGAAGCCTAGATGGGAAGGTCTTGGCAGCCATAAACTTCCTGAGGAGCCAACTGGGCAGCTTCCTAGGGGGCAGTTTCATGGGGGGGACCAGGGGTGCGCCAGGTCATTGTGGGCACTGAACTGTCAAGGAGACAAGGAAGAACTCATTTCAAGAATTCCAAGAATACTTTCCTTTCTCGGAAGGAATGCCTAGCAAAGTCACCTAGGGCTGGCGGGAAGGGAGGGTGAGTAATAAAGATAGCTCTGGGGACTTGCTGAATAGCGATGGTTATACGAATAAGAAGGAGACAGTGATGACAATGACAATGACGAGGACGGTTGCTGGAATTTAATTCAGTTCCTCCTGATGAGCCAGGCAGTGTGCACGAGTTTACTGTGCAAATCTACCCCACTGAATTCTCATAAAGATTGTGTCAGGCAGCTACTGTCCTTAGTCCCATTTACATCTAAGAAACCGAGGCTCTGAAGAGATTACGTATAGTGCTCGCGGTCACAAAGGTACAAAGTGGTGAAGGCTGAATTAAAATCTTGACCCTGCTTTCTGAAATACTTTGTTCTGTGGTCTTCTAGGGAGAGTCCGTCTCATAAGCCGTAGGACTCCGGTTTTGCTGAGCTGGCGTTCAGGTCGCTGTGACTGATGCTTTAGCACAGGTGCTCACAATGTTGATCAGATGGTGCAGAGAAGGGAACCCAAGGCCCCGCCCACTACAAGGCTGCAGTCTAAAGGTAGAGATGCGTGCAGGGCCAGGCTGTCTGTGGTCACTGCACCAAGGCCAGCATGCAGGGCCAGGCTGCGGTCACTGCACCAAGGCCAGGGGACATCAAAGGGAGTGTCCGAGGATTCAGCCGGTGTTTGGAGACAGAGCCATGGGAATGGATGACAGGTATGCCAAGCAGAGGGAACAACATGAGCCAAAGCAGGAAGGTACGAAGTGGCATGGTGTGGGCCTAGAAGGACAAGCAGTTCGGTGTGGCTGGATGAGAAGGCTGTAGGTGAAGGGGAGGATAAGAGCTGCAGCTGAAGAGATAAGCAGGCGCCCTGCATGAACCGGCTCAGCCCGGTGTTTAGGAATGTGGGCTGTAGACCCAGGAGGACCTGGGGGTGAATTCCAGTTCCGCCACATACTAGCTGTGTCACCATGGGCCATGCTTTAGAACTTTTCTGAGTTTCGGTTTTCATATTTGGAGAACAGAGGCAAACGAGACCATGTTTATCAGGATGAGGAAACGGAGGCTCAGAGAGCCTAGGTCCCTGGCCTCGGGTCGTGGAGTTGAATGAATTTGCCAGGATGCACATCTACTTTCCATCACATGTACAGCCTTATAGCTCATAAAGCTCCTCTGTATTCTCACTTAATTTCACTGATTTCAGATCACTTAAACATGTTTGTGCTGTAATTTTTCTGTACCTGTTGTTCCCAGCCTATGTGGCCTTCAATGGTAGGGTCTAGGTCCTACTCTACCATCATCATATGGTGGAACAGTAGTTATGCAAGGGTCTCAGACTTGCCAGTGTATCAGGAATCCCCAAAGTGCAGAGGTCTGGGTCCTGTCCCAGACGTATTGGACCAGAATCTTCAGGACTGCAGCATGATCTTGCTCTCTTGTTCAACTGGGGTTTGAACCGCAGCAGAAAAGTGTTTCCTGAGTGAGTAAATGAGCAAATCACCTACTATATGTATTCATCAGAATAGGCTAGGACATGCTACGACAGCCATCAACCCCCAGCTCGCAGAGGCTTAACATAAGAAAGGTTTGACTTTTTCGTTCACATCGTATGTCCCCGATGGATTGGCCGAGGGCTCTGCTCAACGGAGCAGCAGCCCAGGAGTGACACATACTCCCTCCATTCACGCTCCTTGGCTAGGACTAGTCACATGCCCCGCCCAAGTGGACCAGGAAGTGCTATCCTGCATATGCCCAGAGGGTGGGAGACCAGAAGTCATGGGCAAACAGCACAGATGACCACCAGACTCTATGATGCTGGCATCATTAACTTCATTTTTATTTCCAAGGGAGACTAAAGAAGCTTGTTCAAGGCCAGATAGCAAATAATAGAGCTGGATTTGAGCTCTTTTTCTATTTTTTTCCTGGATCAAGGCCATACTTTTTTTTTTTTTTTAATGTAATGAGGCAGGATGGCACACGGCATTAAAATCTGTGGTTAAAAGTCTAGGATCTGGATTGCCTCCAGACCTTCAGCTCTGCCACTTACCAGATGTATGAGCCGGGCAAGTAACAGAACTACTCTTTGCCCATCACAGAGATGGGAGGGGCAAAGGGAGGATGTGTTTTCTGGAATGAAGTGTTTGAAGACAGCGAGGGCTTACCTAAGTGGTATTGATATTGGGTGGGAGTGTGTTGTGTGGTGATGATGGTGGGGGGTAGATATAAGAGGTTACTCAGGATCTGGGGTAGCTCCTGACACAGCCAGGGAAGATACATGCTTATTCCCCATAAGATGCTTCCTTCCTGCCTGCACCACTGTGAATGTTTGGGCTGCAAGAAATGGAGAAGCCAACTCAAGTTGATTTAACTGAATGCATTAGCTCAGGGAAGATGTCCAGGGCCTTGTAGGTCTGGGGTCAGCCCAGTAGCTTGGTGATGTAGTTAAGGACCCAAGATCTCTGCCGTGCAGGCCCTACCTTATCCCACAGTTGTGGGAAAAGACACTGGTGGCAACTGAGGTCCATGTCGGGCAGGGAGAGTGAGCTGACTTTTTCAAGTTCTTTCTTACAGCAAAGAAAGTTCCCCTTGCCACTGCCCCTAGCAAGCCTCTGTCCAAGTCTCATTGGCTCTGGCCAGTGAGGGGTCAGCGTTCCTGGTGGACATGCTAGCTGGCTTAGGCAGAAAGGGGAATGTAATAAAGGAAGTTAGGTATCCCACAGAATCACTGGGAGGGCTGGAGAAAGGAACATGAGGCTAAGTTTCTAGGAAAAATGCCCCAAACCACACTGCAGGCCTGGCCCGATGAGCTAACCACCATCGTGCCTGAGTCTGCCCTCATCACCACCACCGCTGCCGTCAGCATGGTGTGGCTTCTCCGTCGGGAGCTGCAACCGCCATCTCCAAAGCTGGCTGCTTTGGCCACTGGTCACAGCAACAGAACCAAGGCTCGTGACCGGATTTAGTCTCACGTGGTGCCTCCGGGCAGCAGAGCCTATGTCACATCCGTTGTCCTAGTTGCAAGGCAGACAGGAGATATGCATCCCGATGTCTGCTCTGGGGTGCCGGCACTCATAATGTGCGATTTCCTCAAATACAGATCAGCTAGAAATGTGACAGCTGTCACCATGGCCTGCCCGTCCTTGACCAAGTACTCGTGGGGTAGAGGGGCTAGTATTCCATAATGAGCTTAGGTTGGCTAGCAGGGCAGAACAAGTATGTGGGGGACCAATGGCACTGCTCATGACACTCTTCTGCCTCCAGCTGGGTTCTCTCCTCTCTCCCTATGTGCCCAGGGTGCATACATGTCTGAGATACCTCCTAAGGCCCCGCCATCCTTACCCACTCCTTGCTGATCCATGCCGTCCCCCTCTCTAGGATGCGGTCCCCTCTCCTCACCTCATTCACGCTGACGCATCCTTCAGAACTCAGTTCAAGGAAGTTCTTTTCTGCCCAGCCAGCATTTTTTTTTTTTTTTTTTTTTTGGTCATTTGCTCTTCTTTTTTTCATTCCACTTATCTCGTAGCATTTCAACACTTGTTGGTTCAATTATGTAATTAACACCTCTTTCTCTTCCTCCAGGCGGTAAATGTGATGACAGCATGGACTGTGTGCCTTGATTATAGCTACTAACAGTAACTGGCACTTAAGTGCATAATAAGTTTTTATTGAATGAATGAACATGAAATGAATCCCATTATAGGCATTTATAAAATTTCTCTTGGATCAAAAGACATTTTAAGAGTGCTTTTTGGGAACCGTACAGTAAACCCTTAGAGGTGTGCATGTTGGAATCACCCCAGTTGGGTTTTTTGTTCATTTTTTTTTTTTTCATTTGCCAAACTATGATGCCTTCAGTGGATCCTGTTATGTCCACCCCTTCCATGGTGAGGATCATTTTCACAGCGCGTCACTGCCATTGACAGAAACGAGTGGTATGCCTGTGTCAGGGTAGAAAGCTTACTTTGGGGTACCATGGCCTGAGGGTCACGGCAGCTTCAGTCCCTATAAAAACCTTCCCCCCAATCATGATGTCTCTGTAGTTATGTTAACCCTCCAGCCCTGCTAAATTCTCTTATGTTTCAGCTTATTTTTAAATTTTTTTTTTATTTTTGCCAATGACTTAAAAATATTTGGGTGGCTTTTCCTATATAAGGGGAGCCTTTTATAAAACTGGCTGCCAGTCTCCCAGGAAACTGGGAAGAGCTTCAGAAGAGCCTGGTGTCTTTCCACAATCAGGAGGAAGTGCGGGGGTAATTTTGTCTACTAAAGAGCATCTGTTGTTTCCGGCGTCCTAGAAACTAATTTTATTCCCATGCCTGAGCAGACAAGGTCACATCCTCCAACCTGATTTGGAGTTTATATTGGGAGATGGGGGAAGAATAAATTATCACAGACATCCTACCGATGGTAATAATCGCTATTATTTACCGAGAGCTTACTCTGTGCAAGGCACTTTTCTACATGCTTCACATATATTAACTTGGTGAATCCTCCCAATAAACCATTTATATCCTTATTTTAGTTGAAAATATTGATGCACGGTCCACCCAGAAGAGAACATATGGTATCTTAGACTGGAGTCCTGACTTCAGGGGATTTCTAGGTTTTCAGTTCATGAAGACACAGGCTTTGGGGTCAGGGAAAAACTATCTTGGTCGCTGAGGTCAAAGTATGTGGGTTTGGGGAAAGACTCACTTGGGGTGGAACCCCAGCCCTCCCACTTACCAGCTATATACCCTTGGCAAGTTTAGTTCCTTTTCTTAAAAATGGTTGAAACCGTGCCTTCCACATAGGGTTGTTGGGAGGACTAAATGAGTTAATGAATGAATAGCACCTGGAGTAGTACTTGACACCTCGCAGCTGCCCATCAGATGTGATTCCCCTTTCTCACTCACTTCCTCCATCAGGTGGTTTGAGTGTCGCTGGCATATGGAGGGACACCTGTGTCCTCTGGCCTTTGAGAGTGGAGAGGCTTGGAGGGTGGGCAGGCCAATGTTTGCTGACATCAGTGTGACTGTCTGGCCGACTGGGTAACCCACGCGGGTCCTGATGCACGGTGAAGGGGTAGCTACAACTTCCGAGGCTCTCGATTTTACAGCAGCTCGTTGGCCCAGACCAGCTCAAGCTAGCTCATGGGACCTTTGTGCAAGGCAGTATTGGGATCTGGACTCAGACCCAGGTTCATATCCTGTCTCACATTAACATCTTAAGCCAGTTTCTTCCTCTCCCTGAGTCTCCATTTTCCTATGACTTAACTTGGAAGATTATTGGTAATGACCTTGAAATGCCCTCAATAAATGCTAGTCCCCCTTACCTGCAGAGGATACATTCGAAGACCCCCAGCGGATGCCTGAAACCTTGGATAGTAGTGAACCCTGTATATATTGTTTTTTTTTTGCTATACATACATACGTATGATAAAGTATAGTAAGGGCTACTCGAACACTGTGATCCTAAGGCAGTTGGCGTGATAACGGAGGCGTCTACTAAGTGACTAACAGGAGGGGAACGTGTACAACGTGGACATGCTAGAGAGAGGGATGATTCACGTCCTGGTGGGGACTGAGCGGGATGGCTTGAGATTTCGTCACACTACTGAGTAGTGTGCACTTTGTAACTTATGATTTCTGGAATTTTCCATTTAATATTCTCAGACTACGGTTGCCCACAGGTAACGAACTGGGGAGAACAAAATCCTGGAAAAGGGGGGGACCGATGTATATAATGTTAAGATTTTAGGAAGTCACTGGTTCTCCGTGCTCCCTAACATCATGTACATTTTGGTTCTATGTCCTGTGTCCCATTCCACTGTGCTCTCTACCCTCAAAATGCCACGTTTGAAAAGGAGACAAAACCCAATACAGGGACCTGTACAGGGTCTGGCATGGGGAGGACTTAGGAAGTCTGTGTAAAGAGGGAGAAGCACTCACCTGACAGCAGTTCCATAAAACCAGAGGGACTGTGCCAACTGGCCACCTAGGAGCGCCTCCTCTCACCTTGGTTACTCTTGGGAGGGAAGTAAAGGCAGGCTCAGCGGAAGGGACAGGGACAGGGCCTGGGGATTGTCATGAGGCGGAAAAATGGGGCATTGGCTCGGGAGTCAGAATCTCATGCCAGTAACCTGGAGCTAGTTACTTAACTTTACCAAGCTTCCGTGTCTTCCTCTCCAGATTAGGGAAGATGGTAATTCCCATTTCTTGGGGCTGTTGCGAGCACCCAAGGGGAGTTGTAAAAGTGCTCGCCACACAGTACGCACCGCTAGACCGGCTGCTGGGATTACCGTTATCGCCAAAGCCAGCGCCTTTGCAAAGGTGCAAAGGTCCACAGGTCCAGGTCCGGGGCCCCAGCCTGCGCACGCGCACCGGCCGGCCAGGTGCGAGGGAGGCGGCCGCCTTGCACCTGGCTTTCAACCCTTCGCGGTCTGGGAGGTGGATGGAGCCGACGCTGGGCCCGGGACGCGGGGTCGCGAGCACGGAGAGGCGCGACCCCGACGCGGGGGTCGGCTTCTAAAGGAGCGCGCCTCGCTGGTCCCAGCCCGGGGTCCGCGCGCGGCGCTGGAGGGCGGGGGAGCGCGGAGCGGAGCGAAGTCTCGCGAGATTGCGCGCGGCGGCGGCGGCGGCGGCAGCGGCGGCCGGGGAGGTGAGCTGCGGGCGGCGGTGGCGGCCGTTGGGGACCGAGGCGGGGGTGAGAGCGGCGGACACCGAGGGCCGGGCGGGAGAGCGGGCCGGACAGGCGGCCCGCGCCCTGGGCGGCCTCCCCAGCTCGCCCCGCGGCTGCAGCGGAGCCGCCCGGTCCGCCCTGTCCCGGGACCCGCGCGGCCGGCGCGGCCCGGGCCGGGCCAGTCCTTGCGCTCGGAGCGACCCCGGGGCCCGCCGCAGCCTTTCCCCCCGCGGCGGGGCGGCGCCGAGGACGCGGCGCTGCTGGCCGCGGCAGCACCGCCGAACCGTCGCCGCTCGTCCCGCGCCTGACGTGCGCGGCTCCACTCGAGTGCGGCGCGGGAGGCGCAGCGCCCGCCCGGAGCCGCCGAGCTGGGCGCGGGCGGGACGCGGCTTCACGCCCCGGCACCCCGGCCCCGGCGCCCACGCCGGTCCTGGCCTCCTGGCCTCCTCCCCACCCGCGCAGGGTTTAGGGCTCCAGTCTTGGTCCTCCAGCCCCGACTGGGCTGCGGAGGGTGTGTCTGGGATCCCCGCCTGTCCCCTCTCTCCAGAATCGAATGCAGCATGCCGTATGAGTTTCTTGGTGGGGAAGGGTCTTTGGCTTTTGTTAAATTCCCCCCAAAAGGTTCCTGATCCCGAAACAGTCAGGAACTCTTGGCTGGCCCTGTACGAGAGAGAGCAGAAATGGGTTTAAGGCAGCGGTGTGTCCCGGGGCTGGGGTATCAGGTCAAGTAGCGGTGGAATATCGGAGCCCAAGCTTGCCTTCGTTAGGCAGAGGAAACTCAAGTTTGATTTTTGTCAAGCACGTGATTCCACTCTTTGGCACTGTGGCACTCAACCTTGTCAGAACCAAGGCCCCTCCCCTTTGCCGCAAACGTTTGTGAAAGCTCATCTTACTGCCCTGAAACGAAATTCATCATGAAATACACATAATGAAAAATCAGTATGATGCTCCAGTGTAAAAGAGAGAACTAAAAGGAACAATAGTATGAGGCATGGAATGCCGTTTCATTTCCATGTAGCACGTACAACTGTGCGAGAAGATCGCACGTGCGGGAGTGGTTGCACCTGCTTCTAATGAATGTGTTTGGATTGAAGAGTGGTAAAAATATCGAGCTATTTCAAACAAGAAAAGGAAAGGCCAGAGATATAGATGGACACTGTGCGTGTGTGCGCGCGCACTTGGGGGGTACACCTAAGTATTGGAATAAGCTGTTAATACAGAAATAGCTTACATTGAGTTTGAGATAACATGCCAAGATAAATTACAGACTATCTAAACCAACACATAAACAATATAACTCCTCCATGGATGCCACGCCATATTTTCAAACTACATTGTAGGGTACATTTTGTGTCAAGTTTTGAGGTACTGTTACTTCAGAGCACAATGCTGGATTCCTATTGCTTATCGATAATGAATAAAATATTAAGATTGAAATTTAAGGATTCAGTGCCAGTGTCTCACTAGTTTAGATATGTTTGGTATCATGATGTTGCAGTTATGTTAACAATATGTGATGTGAGGAAATGGTCACTAATTTTCAGACATTAATTATTTTATCTCAACTTTCCACACATTGGCCACCTTCTCTTAAATTATTAGGGTTTTCTCATACTATGAAAATGTTTCAGTATTATGTGCTAAAGTAATGACAGTTTATAATGATTAAGACGGCTGGATATTTAAAAAAATTCTCAGGACTGGGATGAATCCTCATTATATGGGTCTGTCCCTTGCATTGTTGGAAGACGACCAGTATCCTGGCATCCAAACACTGAATGCCAGTGGTGTCCCCCAGTCACTTTGATAACCAAGCATGTCTCTTAGTAACCAGCCCCCACTCAGATGAACAATTACCTACTCAGTTATTACAGGAAAGGGGACAGAATTTAACTGACACTTAATTTTTTGTTGGGAATTTTTTCCCCGTCCTTTCGGAATTGTCTGACATACCAAAAAGGCAGGCTTTTGGCTAGTGACATTTTCATTGATTATTCTAAACTCTCAGATAGGAGATGAGGTTAGTGCATATGTCCCTGTCTGAAAATTTTGTTTTGTTTAGTGGAAATTCTTGTTAGAAATGTTGACAACTAAACTCTTGAATCAATGAGCAGTTTGAGATGAGAATGGAGTTCGGAAGTGACAGCAATAATATGCATAGTCACTAAAAAGGGCCTGAGTTCAGTAAAATACAAATTAGTACTATAGAACCACTTTTAAAATAATCTTCATTTCTATTTACTAATATCCACATTAGTAAGTTTAGAAAATTGTAGATGTATACAAAAATGTAAATTGAAATGATCTATAATTGCATATGTCCTCAGTCTTCCTGGTATGATTGGTTGGAAATTGTCTTTTCATTTGAAACTGTTAGTCATGCCGATTAGGGGGAAATGCAAATTAAGTTAAGAAAACTCAACTCAGATTATTATATAGCTACAGTGTAACATTACACATTTCTTCAACTCTTGTTAAATCTACAGAGCAAGTTTATTTTTCCTTTTTGTTGAATGGATAAATTGCTTCTTTCTGTAAGATGTTTATTGTTCATTGGTTGTTACTTTTGAAAGGTGCTATGGAAACAAACATGTAAGTAAAGACTGTTGTCAAAATAGTGTATTTTAAATTGTGTAGAAATAGATACGTTGAATACTGGAAAATTATGCAAATTGAGAGTAATTAGTTTTTATTTTCGCAAGGAGTATCACATTTCAAGATAAAAGAGGTCACTCCCTTTTTTTAACTACTTAAAAAAATATTACTACTTTTTAAAAAATACCTGTACAAAACTGAACCAAATAATATGAATGGCACAGATATGGAAACTGTTTGAGTTTTTAGGCATGGGAGATACATTTTTGAATGGGCAACAGTCCATGCTTGTATGGGTGAAAATGAGTAAATTACTATGCACATACCTCTGAGATTTGAAATTAAGCAATTTCATTGATTTATAAGATGCATATCTAAGATGGAATGGTGTCTTTAAATTGGCATGTCAGAGTTTAATTGGCAACTTTTCTTAATGGTACATAAAATAACAGTGTGTCGGAAAATTGATGGCATCTTAGATTGAGTGAAATAGACTATTGTAGAGATTTCAGCACATCGATTAATGTTTAACACCAAAAACTTTAAGGGATGACTTGCAAAATGAAGATTCACAACATTTCTAGATCCTTCTATCTAAACTAGAATTCTTTATTCAGAAGGTTCCTGTAACGATCCCTCCCTCCCCCATGTAAAACAAATGGGGAATCTGTTGTAAATATAAGAAACATTTAAAAAAAATGTTTAGAAGGAAACCGCTTGTTGCTATTTTATGGAGAGCAGATGGTGTGGTTAATGTGTTTGAGGTAAAGTTAATCAGACAGTATAACCAGGGCAGATGTATGAATATGGATTTTTGTTTTTGTTTTTTTCCTTCTGGAAGATTCCTAGGTCCACTTATAAATAAAAGTTTTCTCAAATGGGACATTCCTAATATGAATTTCAACAATTCATAGTTGTTATTGTTTTAATAAGAAATATGTTTGAAAATATATTTACTACATGTTAAGTAGAATTTATATGGGAGGCTACATTATATCTCTTAGCCACGAAACCTGTGTGAGGACTTTTCAACTGAGCTGAGTGCAGGTTTCATAGGAAACTCAACCATGTGAAGACTGTATATTCTTCAGGTGGACTTCGGCTTTTCTTAAAGTATGGTCCCCAAACTAGCAGCGCATTAGTGCATCCTGGAGCTAGTTAGAAATGCAGACTCTGGGGCCCATCCCAGATGCACTGAATGAATCAGAATCTTCATTTTAACAAGATCCTCCTCCAAGTGATGCACGTGGATGTCTGGGAAGCACTGGACCATATCACTGGCTCTCAAACTTGAGTGTAATAGGGATTGCTACCTATTGTTCTCAGTTTCTGGTTCAGTAGATCTGGGCTCGGGCCTGAGAATTTGCATTTTCAACAGGTTCTCAGGTGATGCTGATGCTACTGGTTCAGGGACCAGCCTTTGAGAACCATTAGACTAAAACATCCTTTCCATTACACCTTCCTGTTCTCTTTTCTAATTCCTCTCCCAAGTGGCTTTTAAATAGATTATTATAGTCATATGCTTTAGCTTTGTTGAAGAAAAAACTACGTTGTCTTTTTAGTTTTTAGTGATGTCCACACTAAAAGTGCTTGCCAGTATATATAATTTTAGAGAAAAATTCTCTTTTTAATTCTTGTTAGATTTTGACTCTGATTTATGGATAGTTCCCTTTCTTTTCTTTCTGAGTTACACTTTTAACACTAAAATTTTTTTTTTGTATAAATGTTCATATTCAAAAATTAAAACGACATGTTTTGAGGACTGTGTCTTGGCCTAACTTTTCCCCTCTCCCAACAGAAAACCTCTGTGTTTCTTATAGTTGTCTATTGTTTCTTCATGTAGATGGTAGTGAATACCACTATACTATGTGTATACCCTCTTTTTTATATAAAATGTAGCATACAATTCTGCTCCTTGCTTCTTTCAGTTAATACACTAGAATCTTTTCCCATTAGTGTATAGAAAACAAATATTTAACAGCTTCAGAATATTCCATTTTATGCCTGTGCCATAGTTTATCGAACGAGTCCCCATTGATGCATATTTGAGTTTTTTTCCTAGTCTCTTACGGCCACAACCTGGTGTGAATAACCTTGCACACATATTTCATGTATGTGAGGTGTCTAAGTGGGATATTTCCAAAGTAAGATTGTTGGGTCAGCAATGCAGTTATAATTTTGATAAATGCTGCCCTCTTTCAGGGTTGTACCATTTTGAACACCCACAAATAACACGTTAGAGCAGCGGTCCCCAACCTTTTTGGCACCAGGGACCGGTGCTCCTCTAAGCATCTAATGCCTGATGATCTGAGGTGGGGCTGAGGCGATGATTCTAGCGCTGGGGAGTGGCTGCAAATATAGAGGAAGCTTTGCTGGCCCAGCGGCCTGCTCACCACCTGCTGTGCAGCCTGGTTCCAGACAGGCCAGGACTACAGGTCTGTGGCCCCGGGGTCTGAGGCCTTATAGTAGAGTACCTGTTTTTCCACAGTGTCTTCAACAGACTGTGTTTACCAACCTTTGGATTTATAGCAGTCTGATAGATAAAAAATGATAACAGTATAGTTTTAGTGTGCATTACTTTGATTATGAATGGGGCTGTTTCTCTATGAACTGTCTGCTCCTGCCCCTTACACATTTTTCTTTTGGATTGCTTTTTTCTAATTGGTTTCTAGGAATTTGTAAATTAGAGAGGTTAGCCCTTGGTAATGGGAGTCGCAGTTTCCTTGTCCTTTTACTTTCATGTATTTTTGGTATTGAGCACGCTTAAAAGTTTTATCTTTAAATTTTAGGTAGTTAATATTAATCTTATGGTGTCTAGATATTGAGTCACAGGCCTCCAAGATTTTGGAATTGGTCCATGTTTTAGTACGTACATGGTTTCATTTTTACAGTTAAGTCCTTAATCCACTTAGAATTTATTCTGGTGTTTAGGGATGACGTACAGATTCAACTCTATCTTTTTCCATGTTGCTGCCAGTTCTCTTTACCCATTTACTTTAGAACGTGCACACTTTGTTGTATTCTGAGCTTCCCGACGTATTGGAGCACACCCCGGGCTCTGCTCTGTTCCATTAGTGTTCCTGTTCACACACCAGTACACATTATTGGTTTTTAAAAACGTTTTACTACCTTGTAAAACTAGTTTCTCCTGTAGGCTTTCATTTTCCTGGCAATTCTTGCTTGTTTATTTTTCCATGTGAACTTCAGAATCATTTTGTCTGGTTCCAGAAAAAAACTTAAAAAACTGAGATCGTGTTAAATTTATAGGGAGCATTGATATCTCTCTGGTGTTGACTTCCCTGATCCAAGAACATAGTATATGTTTTCATTTGTTTGATTTTACTCTTGAATCCTTCTGAAACATTTAAAAGTTTTTCTCATATAGGTTTTGTCTTTTCTTGTTAAATATGATCTTTTCCATTATATTTTTTCTGTGCAGTTTCGATTGTATGTGTGAAGGCTGTTTATTTCTGTATACGTATAGAAATTGACATACCCTGATGTTATTAGTAGTTTTTAACAGACTGAATTCTGTAAAATCCCATGAACATTTTTGCCTAAAAGAAAGAAAAACTTGGGAGTCAAACTTGCAGTTTAATTCTGTCTGCATTCATTAGCTCTGTGGACATCACAGGATCTAGTTACTCCTCCAAGCCTCAGTTTCTTACTCTGTAAAAGGAACAATTCTGTCTTTGTTAAGACATTGGGAGACTTTAAAACGAACATGTGAAATTCATCACTTAATGCCACTTCCACCACCACCAGTGCCAGCATGAGTTGAGGTTGCTATTCTTTCTAGATCTTTTTCCTACTTTTACCCCTCTTACCTTTAAAAGAGAAACAAATCATGGAGGAAAACAATAAAAAGATATTAGAACTGAAATTAAAACAAATAAAAGATTAAAATTGAGGTGGTTCAGTTGAAGCAGGGTAATCAGTGGACAGGAAAACAACAAACCGCCCAGTGGTTGCAGCCACTCCCGAGCTCTGGCCTTGCTTATTGCCCTCTGGGACCGCTCTGACTGCGGGGCTACTTAGCATTCCCAAAGGCAGTGTGTGTCCACCACTTCATCCCCTCCACCCAGAAGGGTCTGCTGCCTGGTTCTACCAGTTCAGGCACACACTGCCCCACACCCAGGAAAAAACAGCCTCTGTCTCCTCGGGGAGCTCGTCTGCCCTGTAGCGTGGCCCTTGGCAGACTGGAAAACGAGAGGAGCTGTCCGTCCTGTCCACCAGGGAATGCCTAGCCAAATACCTGGCAATGAACAGACTCCCGGATTCGCTAAATGAATGAATAATAAGTGATTTTGATTTTTTTTCTTTGCCTTATATATTAATGTGTCTGGATAACTTGTTTTAGCTCTCCCAGTACACTGTAAGCCCCTTGAAGACAAGGATTATACCATTTCCGAATGATCATCATAATAGTGGTGTAAGTGGTAAGAGAGAAACAGATTCATTATATAAAAACATAATAAAAGCAATGATTAACATTTATTGAACATTTATTATGTTGCAGAAACTCATAAAGTCCTGATGTGGATTATATAATCCTCAGCAATCCTGAGTTGAGTGCTATTATTTTGCACATGGGGAAAACGAGGCACATAGAAGTTTGGGGACTTGCTCATCATCCGTCACACAAGCTAGGATGTGGTAGGGCTACGATTCATGGGCAGATGTTCTGCGTCTAACCTGCTTCAAGTGTTGTAAGCCTGTTCCTTGACTATAGTCATTTACATAGGCCCTTGAGGAATTTAGGAAAAGGTATTTAACTACACTTGCAACTCTCACTTTCCGTCCCAACCATCCCATTTTAGTAACTTCTGTTTTGTTCTTTCCAACTACCTTGGATTTCATGTTCTCCAGGAGGCTTTATCTGACCACCCTGCCTGGCGTGTAGTAGGTGTTTAATAAAAACTAACTTTTCCTTTTCTTTTTTTTCTACTCCAGGTTCACAGTAAAGGTGCTAAGAAAGAGAATGTAAGACAGGAAAATAATTAAATATTCGACTGAGGTAAGTTTTTTTTAATTTTTTTTTTAAAAAAGCAACTCCTCTTATTTTTAAAATTCCTCTCCACAGCTTGCTTTCTTAAGATGTAAGAGGGAGATTGTTTTAGGAGTGTTTAATTTTGTAGAACCTGATGTTTTAAGGTGGATGCCAGGAACATGGGCCTTTTGAATAAGGTCATTCAAATTCCTTTTTTCTCATTGTTTCAGAGCATGGTACTGAGAAGGAGATCTAGCAGGTGGAAAACCATGAACTGTGTAGTGGTTGTATATATACTTACAACGTTCAGTGAAACTTTGTTTTTTAAATAGGGAGTCAAAGGGATTTGAAGCCACTTTGGTGAGATAGCAACACTTCTTTTTCTTAAATGAAAATGTGTTGTATTTCCTTATAATGAGAAAACTTCCATCAATATAAAATAACATAATGACAGAAGTAAACACCCAGCTCCTACCACCCAAAAATGACTGCCATTAATATTTTGGTGAACATACTTTTAGAAATTTATGGCTATAGAAGTATTGCTATATCAATCTTTAAATAAATTGGTTTACACTATATATGGTGGTCCTTTTTTTGAATGCAACAAGGTGTTTGGTACATCTCTATAGATGATTGTAGAAGACATACATAATCATACATGATCATTTTACTGGCTGCATAATATGCCATTATTTAGGGACACCATACTTTAATCACTCTTTCAACAACAAAAATTGAGGTTGTTTCTAGTGGATAACAGATAACGGTGTGTTGATCAACCCTGTGCTTATATCTTTGCTTACTTGTTTATCTAGTCAGCCATATAACCACTGGGTCAAAGATTACACACATTTTAAGTGTCAGTACATATAGCTCAATGGCCCTCTAACAACTACCAGTTTATCACTGCCTGGGCGCCCTCCCACCCCAGCTCCATCCCTGGCAGAGTCCTGTTTTCCATACCTCTGCCCACACGGTTTTTAATCTTTGCCATCAAATAGGAGGAAAAAATGGCATCTTTTTGAGATAGCAAGATTTTTTTATTGGAATAAACTTTTTATATTTTCAAAGACCCCTTTCATTTGATATTCTTACATGAAGAATTTCCTTATTAAGAACTTATCTGTGATTCTCGTGTAAGTGAGACACTCTTGGACTTTAAAAGTGATGAAAATGTTAAAATATGTTGAGTTCTTTGTTTTTAGGTCTCACTGTAAATCATTATAAATATTTTTAAATTATCGACAATTAGTTGTTTTGGATAGTGAAAGTTTTCCTATACAGAACAACACCTGTTTTTTATTCATTTCTAGTGGAGCTTAAAGAAGCTTTAAAAAATTTTAACTACTTAACATCTTTCAAAGATAGATACCAATTGCAGAATAGCATACAGAATATGATTTTACAAACTTGGGTGGCATATTATTGACCTGCATGAAGTATGTGAGTGTGGGTTCTCGTGTAAACCTGTGAAATAGGTGTTGAGTCTTCTGTCCAAAGGATTTTGTCAGTTTCCGATATGAATGTAAACTCTAATTTTATGTTTGTTCTAGATTATATTTTGATCAGATAAGGGTTACTTAAGGAAGTTTTCACATAAAACACATCAGTTTTGTCATTGACCTACCGTTTGTTCTCTGACTTAATAAAAAGCCAATTTAAAATTATCTTTTCCCTAGATTTAAAATGCATACTCTCATAAGGTAAATTGCCTTTCTGGTGGGTGCTTTTCACCCCCAAGTTAGTATTGCTAAGGCTGAGACCAGGTGTCCTTTGTTCACCAGCTGGCATCTAGCAACTGCTGTCGTACCTGGCGCATCTGCGGCAGATACCCAACTCGTTTTGGAAGGAATAACTGATTGGTGTACATTGTCATTTTTAAGTTAGAATTAAGATGTAAGTGAAAAGTACCTTAAATTTTAATTAAGAAACTCAATTTTTTGGAGGGGAAAACTAGCACCTTTGATTTTTAAACGCACCTGAATGTAGACATGTCATTGTAGTGACACCTGCTACTGTAACATTTTGTGATGTTTCGTTTGGACTATATCTTATTTCTTTCCAGGATCACAAACACTACCATGTTTAAATCTGCATTTTTGTTTGTTTTTTTTTGTTGTTACTGTTAAAGGCAAAGTAGTATCTAAACTAGGTAAAAACATTTTAATAAGATGCTAGATCTTGTTAAAGAGTCCGAATTATGTTTCATACTGTAGACATGGGAGTGTTTTTTAGTTAACGTCATTCGAAGACAAGGTTAAAGTTAATGCCCCAAAATATATGTTTAGTTATAAAGGAGAGAAATTGAGTTGTATTTTAATTGTGTGGTTGAGAAATAGGTAGCGAAATAGATTGCCAGCCATTGAGAAGAATGTATAAATCTTTGTCCCATATCCTGCCTGTTAAGCTTTCTGACTCCTACACCGGTATTTCACAGCCAAAGTAAACAGAGAAGATGGAAAAACTATCTAATAGATTTAAGCAATATTGTAGACTCTTTTGTTTCATACATTTTGTTTCTACTGGGATATGAGATTCTAAAGAATGCATGAACTAGTTTTAACTAGTATTTCAGCAGCAGTTTTTTGGATGTAAAATAATTTAAATTGATTAAATAATCCCCTAGCAATTTTTATTCATACTTTGCTTAATAACACCTTCCTTAAGAAGTAGTCCAAAGTTAAACCTAGGCAGACTTGAAAGTGAATCTTCGTTAGTTGGGTCTAAATTAATGAGATTACGTAGACTTTTTCCTCTGATATCTTATTGTGGCTAGTGGTATAATCTTATATTTGTTTTCTGAAATAACCAAAGTTATGGGTTCTTGAATCTCTTTTCTGTGACAGTATGGGAATTTGTTTATTGTTAGCTTTCATTTCACGGATGAGTTAATGTCTTTAAACCTTGCTTTAAAACCCTAATTCTAAAAATACTCCTAAAGAAAGTGAGGATTACTGATAGTAGTTAAACTGAAGTCTCAAATAAAATTAAGACTATCATTTATTTCTTCTCTTAGTGCATTTGCAAAAATTTTTATACTGTATTAAAACAGATTTTAAGACATTGTTACATATTTAATGGGTTGGATTTCATGCATTTGTAATAGTTTCTTCCTATTTTAGGCATAAAGCTTGAAGTTTAGACTGGCAGTGTAAGCGGTTATTTGATTGGAAAGTTGGAAAGAGGAGTAGTTTGTCTTCATATACAGAATTTGTGGTGGCAGAATGTTCAGATGAAACTCTGACCAGGGTGAGAGTATGGAACTGCAGTAGGAGGGGAAAATGTTTTAAGTGCTTGTATGTTACATCCCTAGCAAAGCCAGCACTCTGGGCTTGCTTCTGTAGTGTCTATAACTGAGTTGGTCTCTCACGGAGGTCTTATTGACTCAGTCTGAAGGGCAGAGTTTTGGAACAAGCCGTGGAGAACAGTAGCTTTGGGCCACAAGTCCCATAAGGAGCACAGGGCTTAGTGACATACCCTAGGGACATCCTCAGCCTCTGCATGTCCCATCCCCCTTGAGAAGTTTTCTTCCTTGCTGACCTGGAAGCTGTGCCTAGTGTTGTGGCATGACAGCAGGGGGTCTGGAGCTGTGCAGAGGACGTGCGACTCTGCCTGTTACCGCAGAGTCTCAATGCTCTCTTTAAGTAGGTTTCCAACACGGGGGTATGGCCAAACCCCATCATTTCATTTCCTCGTGTCGCGGTGGTGTAATGACAAATCTGGGAATCGCACACAAGTTTTTCCTTCATGCCAGTTTGCTCAGAGAGGACACCTAGTTCATGGTGAGGGTTGTGTTTGTGTATGTTAAACCCAGTAAGTTTTGTTTTAAATAGATTTCAGCGTATTCTAATGTAACAAAGTTTTTCAGTCTGAATGTTCTAGCAGCCGTCACTCAAACATTAATTGCTGTCAGTGGGAAAGGATATCCTCCTACATCTTTTCTGGAGTGCTTAAAACCATCTCACTTCCTTTTTCTTTTACCCTAAGAAATGATTACTGACACTTGAGAGTTATAATCACATGGCATCAATCTTTATGGAAAGGTTACCAATTATTGCACTGAAAAATATGCATTTTCTGCAATAGTGTTTCTCTTGGTGTGTCTCAGTTCAGTGCTTTTGAATACCTGTTAGGTGAATGAATGCTTTGTGTCCTGCTTGGATTTAATGCATTTAAAACAGACTTTATTGATGGCTTTCTTGCCTTCAGTTCTGTGAGAAGGGGGATAATTTATTTAATGTGAAATCTTCATGGGATCTTTCCGTTGCTTAGATGTCCTTGGGGGCAGAAGAAGGATGGCTGATGTCAGTTCCTTATGTGATGCTGTGAGCTCTGAAGTGAATGTGTGCTTTGAAGAATTGAGAGCAGGGAGGGTTTTATGGTGAGAGGTACAGGCCGAGCCTTGGCTCCACCCTTTGTGTGTGTTCCCTTGTTCCGTTCTCACAACTCTGAGAGGATAGATATAATCATCCCAGTTCTAGAGAATAGAAGGCCTCAGTTACGAAATTTGTCCTTGGGCATGTAGCTTAAGTATGTTAAAAAAAAAAAATGACTTGAATCCAGGTCTCTCTGGCTGCAAAGCTCATGCTCTCTTTGTAAGTACATTGACAGAGAAAGGGATCTCATGGTTGCTAGAATGTTTCCATTATTGTAGATAATTGACATGTTGGACAGAGTGAAGATAAAGCTACTTTGTCACCACCATCACCATCATTCTTACCATCCTCTTTATTTCTAATGTTCTCGACATCCACCGATGACATTTCAGAGCCTGCCAGGGTGTCTGGCTCACTGTGTTCAATACAGCATAGGCTTGTTTAATTTAGGAGTGCTCTGAGATGAAAGGTTCGTGACGGCCGAGTACAAACAGACCTTCCGTGGGATGTTAATTTTGTTTTAGGAGAGAATGCTGTTTTTCCTTGCTCTGTGCTAATAAAGAAGCTGGCACATTTTCTTATGAGTTAAAAAGGATTTTGACTTGTTTAAATCTGTGTAATCAAAGGGAAGTGAGCAGTTCTGATAAACATTTTTCTTTGTGCAGTCTTTGGTTAATTCCATTTCATACCTGCCAGGAAATTGCAAATTGTGTGCTCTTTTGTTCTTTCCTTTTTTTTTTTTTTTTTTTTTTTTTTTTTACTTTGGATTTGATTTTATGATTGGTCAGTGTAGGGATTTAGTGGTTGGAAAATTATTTAAATTATTTTTTCATTTGAACAGATTATATGTTTTTTTATGACAGGTCACCCTGTCACAGGTAGAGTGATTCAGCCAGGGCCCTGCACAGAGGTGTCATGTATGATTATGTTCATTTTTTTTAAAATAATGGCTTTTTTGAAATATAATTCATATACCATAAAATTCATCCATTTAAAAAATACAATTCAGTGGATTTTAGTGTATTTACAGAATTGTGTACTGATCCCCCACGATCTAATTCCAGAACACATTCATCACCCCGAAAAGAAATCCCATACCCATTAGCCGTCACTTTCCACTCTCCTCTCTCTCTAGCCCCTGGCAACCACCTTCTGTGTCTATGGATTTGCCTATTCTGGACATCTCATATAAATGAAGTCACACATGTATGGCCTTTTGTGTCTGGCTTCTTTCACTTAGCATGTTTTTGAGGTTTGTCTGTGTTATAGCATGTATCAGAATTTCATTCCTTTTTATTGCCGAATCATATTCTATTGCATGGATAGACCACATTTTGTTTTTTCATTCATTGATAGACATTTGGGTGGTTTCCACATCTTGGCTGTTATGAATATTGCTGCCGTGAACATTCATGTGCAAGTTTTTGGGAGGACATACACTTTCATTTCTCTTGGATATGTACCTAGGAATAGAATTGCTGGGTCTTATGATAACTCTGTTTAACTTTTTGAAAAATTGCCAACCCGTTTTCCAAAGTGGCTGCATCATTTTACATTCCCATCAGCAATGTTAGAGGATTCCAATTTCTTCACATCCTTGCCAGCACTTATTTTTCCATTTTTTGTTTTATGGTAGCCGTCCCAATGGGTATGAAGTGGTATCTCATTGTAGTTTTAATTAATGATGTTGAACATCTTTTCATGTGCTTATTGGTTACATGTGTATGTTTTTTAGCGAAATACCTATTCAAATTATTTTCCCATTTTTAAAATTGGATTGTCCTTTTATTGTTGAGTTTAATAGTTCTTTATATCTTCTGGATATGTACACATCCTTAAGAGATACGTGAATTGCGATTTTCCTCCCATTCTGTGGGTTGTCTTCACTTTCTTGATATTGTTCTTTGAAGCAAAAAGCTTTTAATTTTGATGAAGTCCAAATTATCTATTTTTCTTTGGTTGCTTGCGCAGTCTTCTCTCTGTTTGAAATTTTCTGTAAGTTAAAAAATTATACTTTATTTCTAGACATTGCCCATTTAGAAAATAGATGCAAAATTGAATGGTCAGCTAGTTAACTATATGATAGATTAGAGATATTAAACATCTTTGTTTTTTTCAAATATTCTTATCTAATTCAGTGTGAGAAGACCAAGTTTTCTAATCTAACACACAATATGCTTTTTTTTTTTTTTTAAATTAGAAACATGTTTCTTCAGTGTTCCACCTAGTTCAGAGTGCATGCATCATTCTGTGAACATTAATACGTGTCTCATGTACGGAGCACTTGACTGGGCTTGGAGATCCAGAGGCGAATGGAAGTGGCCCTGTCCTCAAGGAACAAGAGCTCGCATGCCATGCTAGAGGCATGCAGAGAGGACAGTGGAGATACACAGAAGGGAGGAGGGAGTACTTTCTTCTGTCTGGGTCAGAACGCCTCACTTAGAGGAGGAGACACTTGTGCTCAGTCCACAAAGATGGATGGGCGATCAGACCTTTTTGTTAGGATCTGCGATTCTCAATTCTGGTTACTTGCTGCTGTGTCTGGTTACTTGCCCTGGCACAGATGTCTTATGGCAGCCATATCTGGGATTATTGCTGTAATAAAACATAGACGTAGATGTGATGACTTTGATGCCAGAAGCAAGCCTAAAGAAAACCACTTTGATTTCTTTCGATTTTCAAAGTTTTCAGAAAGGAAAATGTTCTATGTACCAATTAGTTCAGCATATGGGGCTGGGGTGGGGTGTGCGTGTGTGTGTTTCTAAGTCAAAGAAACCCAACTAGTTTCATATAGTCAGAGCATAACATGTGAGGCAGGGAGTAACAGTTGTTTGGCTGGAGAGGAAGATCGATTTTTATAGAGTTGGGTGTGTCCCGTGGAGGAACTTAGATTTTGTCCAGATTGATGGGAAGCCACTGATGAGTCCAGCGGGGGGAGAGTGTGACGTGGTCACTCTGGTTACTGTGTTCTGGATGCCGGGTGCAGGGTTCAGGGTGCAGGGCTGAAGGCGAGAGCCCTTCAGGCTCTCCCACCCATCCAGGTGAGAGTTGGTAGGCACCTGGACGGGGCACTCGTAGCTGAGGTAGAGGAGGCACAAGCTGGAATGATTGAGCAGCTCTTAGGAGTCCTGGCTACAGGGAATGAAACCCTGCTCAGACTGTCCAGTTAAAAAGGGATTGATTGGAAGGTTCCTGGAGAAGACCACAAACGGAATGAAATGCTACAGAAACCGGGACAACCTCAGTGGCCTGGGGGATTAGAAGTGGCACTTGTTATCACAGGGACTCTTTCCCCATCTCTGCTCCTCTGGGCTTCTCCACAGGATAGTGGCCATCTTCATACCCTTCCCCAGAGAGAAAGAAAGAGCTTTTTCCTCCCCGCCATAATATTTTAAATCCCAGGGAATCTCTTGGTTTTGGGTTCTGTGCCTTCACCAGGCATTGGTGTCATTGTGGGAGCTCTCTACCACCATCACATTGGGAGTCCCCAAAGGAAGTGGGGGAAAAGACTGTTCTGGGCGGAGCCAACCCCTTCCATCAACTCCGAGAATGTAGACCTAACCCACAGATAGAGAAGATGTGAGGCAAAAGGAAGGGTCAGGAATGCCTCCCAAGTCTGTGGCTTTGGTAACCCGTAATGGCTTCCTGGGGCAAGCACGTTGGCATGCAGTGAGTTCAATTGTAGACCAGCTTAGACTGGGCGTTGGACTAATCACAGTGTGTATGTTCCATGTTTTTATGGTTTTTTATTTTATTGCTTTGGCTTTTTTCACCATTAGAAGCCCTGTGAGGACAGGGACTCTCTACTCTCTTTGCTATGATTCTCCAGAGTTTAACATATTGTGCTTAGCACAGTACGTATTAAGTAAATATCTGTGTGAATGAATGAATTCAGGTGAACATGTCCAGCAGGCAGCTGAATGAACAGTTTGGATCTCAGATGAGGACAGGAAATACAGATTTGGGAGCTATCAGTATAGGGCTGTACAGTAGGCAAGCCTTGAGAGTTATCCATATTGGTGAAGGGACTGAAAATTCAGATACATGTAGACCTGTAATTTTCATGCCCAAGTAATGAAATTGTGCCTTTTTCCTTCTTTGCCCTGCTGAATATTTAATGCCAGTAGTTATCTAACAGTCTTGCCAATTATTTTTTTTTAATTTTATGACAGATTAAAATTAGATTTGTGATAGATCAGGAAATAAAGGTGATAAAGACAGAAAGATTCTATTTCTTTTTAAGAATAACTGACTCATAGGATGAAACCTTGGATATAATTTCAGATCACTCCTGTAAACTCTCACAAAAGATGTTTATAAAACACTTGGAACAATACAGATTGTACTAAGAAAATGTGCTTTGATCAACTCTGTAGATGCAAAGCAGGGAACTTAATAAATCAAGTCCTATTTGTGAATGGAAAGGACTGGAAGTTCACCTTAAAAGTAGGAATCCAGTTCGTATCAAGATGTAAATTTTATATTCTGAATAGCAGATGTAATCTTAGTTTCATCTTATATGTGAAAATAAAATGAATTGCAGATTTCAGATCTTGGCATCTTGAAATCTGACTCCTGATTTTAATCTCTTAATAACTAATGTAACACTAGACTTGAAATGGAATTTGACTTTGGTTTTTTACTCTTTAATTTTGAGGTGAGTGTGCCTCTAGCTCTGTCTTCCCTCTGTATTCAGGAAAACCAAACCACTGGTAGTTTGGATATGCCATGATATTTATTATTTAAATATTAGGAAAACATAGTTATGTTTATAGAAAGTAGTAATACTATGTTCACACTTGGAAGAGGTGGGTTTTTTCCTTTCATTTTAAGGCATAAATACAATTTTATTACTTTCATAGGCTGAACACTTCCATCCTACCACCCTGAGATATGACAAGACATAGTAAATTGCATATATTTTTAGTGTCTTTGTTTATTGCCCAAATCCTCCCTCTCCCCCAATTCCCCCACTGGCAGTAGAGATGTGAACTATTTTTTTTTTTTTTAATTTATTTACTGTTTTCTCCAGAGAACTTCCACTAAATTTGTCTGACTCTTAATGCAGGCTAGTGTCTTTTATCAAGTTGTAATTTAATAGAACATTTCTAAGAACCAAATCAAGTAGATTGCAGCATCTCAGCTTTTGAAATTACTATAAGATATATGCGTATGCACGTGAATAGATGTATGTATAGTTCAAATTTAATCCAGGTATTTTTTTTGTTGTTGGTGTGTAAATTAACACTTGTTCTTTCAGATAGAGTTTCAGCAGATATCTAATAGACTAAGACTATGTAATTTTAATTTTACCAAAGCTGCTCAAAGACTGGGAAAGAGAATACATTTGGATTTTAATGATAATGAGATCAAAATCATGGGTTTGATTGTTGCATAGATTAGTTAAGGACATAATTAAGTGGAGAATCTTGGTGCTGAGACCCCACTCCTCTGCAAATTGTATCCGTTTTGAAATCAGAATTGAAATTAAAGAACGCTGATTTCTGGAGGCACCCCTTATTAGCTCCTGGAAAAAAATAGCTAAAATGCATCTGATATAGTATAGATTATTCTGATTTATTCTTAAGAGGCGGTTTCATTCTTCACTAATTCTTCAAAGTTGCATCATTCAGAATAGGAAAGGTCACAGCCTAGATGGCAGGGAGAGTGGTTAACACGTGGCCCCGTCGGTGCTTGGTCTTGGGGGGTGTCGGCGTCACTCCTCTCTCACACTGCTTAAAACGACAAGATCACTTTCCCATGCCCAGCTCCCAGTTCTTCTACTCATTTAATCTTTGGACTTTTCTATGACCAATAAATATAATTCAAAACAGAGCATTAAATAATGGGGGAGGGCAATCCAAACATTTTATCTCTACTTAGATTTAGTCTAATTAAGAAGAATTTGAGATATGGAAAGTATAAAACAATTGAAATGCACTTCTGGTTAAGTGTGTCTAGAGTTTAGGTTAATGTGTTAACTAGCTGTTATAAAGAATTTGATAAGTGATTCTAAGAAATATGTGTTCTGTATGTAATTCGGCACTCCTAGTGTACTTTAACTGTAGTTTCTGTAGTTTTGGTAGCTGACAAATCTCGTTTATGCTCTCTCCTAAATAATTTTTAATAGTCATAGAGAATGCAGAAGCTAGTCAACCAGCTTTTGCTCCTTTGTTATTGAAGCCTGAATTTAAGTTTTAGACTACATCTCAAAGATAGCTAAAATAATGTACAGAAATTCATAAGGGAGGGGGTGTGGTTTGCAGACTGCTTTTATGAGTGTGATATCCATGAAACTCCAGTATATTTTCAGAGGGTGGTGGAAGGCTGGACTGGCACCCAGTAGGGGCCCCGGAGCGTTATTGGAAACCACTGTTCCATGCTGTCATTACTGAAATGGCAAACCTTGGGAGGAATGAAGGATAAATTACTTTTTTATGTAGCCTATTTGTTATGACTTTATGTTGATTACTTGCGTACATTGATAAAGACTGATAGAATTTTATAGCAGAATTGTTTTAAATATTTAATACCACTTTACATTGTGGTCAGAAGTAATAATCACACCATTAGTTAGGCTACCAATAGCTCTAAAATAGTCATGTCTTCCTAAAAGAGAGACCTCACCTGATTTTGCAAGAGTATCACAGGTACCTGAAGCCAAAGCATGGAAGGTGGATTGCTGTATACACCTAGGCCTGTCACAATTGCCACAACGTAGTTTCTCTTTCTCATTAAGATGTACAGTGAATTAGAGAATAACCACTCAGAGATTAAACAAACAAGTGCTCATGGTAGACGTGTCCACATTCGCAGGCGAGTGTGGGCCTACTTGGGGCCTGCCATGGGATGCTCACTGCTAGAGGGTTCAAGACTCCCACTGTGTTATTAGTACTGTGACCTTGGGCAAGTTCTTAAGGTCATTCACACCCTCTAGCTGTAAAATGTTGTGAGGGTGAGTGGAAATGTTGCATGTAAAGTATTTAGTACGGTGCCCGGCACATCATAAATTGCCATTGGATGTTAGGTGACAGAACAATATTTTCCTCCAAAAGGAAATGTGACAGTAGGGCAATAATTACCTTGGCGGTGTCATGAAGAAACACATATTTGGTTCCCAGATTGAGTGGAACTCAAACTGCAGCAGGTGTCATTTCATCATTTTAATTAAATATTGGAGGTGAGATGGGAAAGTTCCATAATGGGAATTTTATGCAAACTATCAGCTGTCAAATGCTTTTTGGATATTTTTCTTACCATTTTACCTAAAACAGAACCATTTTCATTTTTTTTAAATCTGAAAAAAAACTACAAGGTAAAATGACTGAATACTGTGGTTTGGTTTTTCGTCTTTTGTGATAATGGCTATCGCATCTCTGTGGAAAAGAGAATGTTCACAGGCTGTGCTCATGGAACCTGCCTTCTGGAAGGCTGTGGTTACCGACTGTTTAGAACATTAGCGGTATTTTATGGCGTGGATATGAATTTGGACATGTGTTTAGAACATATGACAGGGACTCATTATATCAGTCAAACTTCATTAAAAGCTTATTGCTTCATAAAATTGTTCCTTCGAGGACCCAAAATATGACAGTTTGGAGGCAATCTGAAGATTTTACAAGAGGAATACAATTTCTAAGGGAATCTGAAGCACAATGTCATCAACAGTTATCTCTATAAGGGATAGTTATTGATTTTATGTCTGTTGCATGAGCTGTTGATTCTTTTATAGAAAAACCCTAAATGAGAAGTGCCACTGCAGGGGAAAAAAGATAGTAAAAGGTTTTCAAATGTATACCCTTGATAAGCTGTAAAATACATTGTACCAAGAGATGTGGACCTGTTGAATGGTGTTCGTGATGAGTGAATAAGCTACATCTTCTAGCTGGTGTCATTACCTCCCTGGGTCCAATTAACATAGAATTCTCTACAATCGACAGTAAAGAATGTGCTGTGGCAGAGTAATATCTTTAATATTAACTTTTTAAAAATTAAAGTATAGAGTACATTGATTAAACATTGATACTGATATTTAAGGGATTTACTTAGAGCTTCCTAGTTGTTACTTTCTGTATGTAATCATTATGGATCTGTCTACTTAAGTTTTTGACATTTTTTTGTATTTCCGTGCTGGAGGGACTTGCAGCTGAGATGCTCCACTCTTCCGCTTCTGTATGGAAGTCTTTTTCTAAATATTAGTCCTGAATTCACTTAGGTTTCAAGAGGTACCTTCGCTCTGAAATTCTAAGCTGTCAATATATAATTCTTTAATCATCTTATCACTAGCATTTATTATTTTTACTTTCACTGTATTAAAATAGCCAGCTTATTTCCATGGTTAATCTTTAATCATGTTATTTAAGTGCAGTGACTAAAACCTTACAAATTATTTCCAGAGTAGATATGAAATGGCTTTGTAACTTGGTACCAACCATTCTTCATGAAATCCAACACTCTCAACAATGCCATAAAGAATGCACGTGCAATAAATGTTTATTCGAATTAATGCATTGCTCTAGAGCAGCTTATGGTTATAATATTTTCAATATTAAGTGGCCAAGCCTTCAGTTCTGGTAGTTTAGCTGAATATTCAGGCTTCATTTGAAGCCAGTAAACAGACCACTGTGCAATCCAGAGAGACCAGTTTTTTCACTTTTCCATCCAATAGTAATTGACTTTTACAGTTGTGTTTATATAGAGTAAAGGTCAAAGGAAAAGGTATTTGAGGCAGTTATATCAATTGCTTTCTACAATGATTTTTAGTATGCTGATGAAAAGAGCAATTTAAAATGGATGTTATAAAAATTTAGGCAGTTATTTTTTTCCAGCTTTATTGAGACATAATTGGCACATTATTATGGCACATGTTTCAGTTGTACAGTTTAATCAGTTCTGACACATGTATATACCCACAAAACTACCACCATAGTAAGAATAAGGAAAATATTCATCACTCCCCCCAAAGTTTCTTTGCACCCCTTTGTAATCTTACCCTTTTGCCTCTCTGTCACATCTCTAGGCAACCACTGATCTGATTTTCTATCGTTAGGTTAGGTGCTCGTTTTGGCAGCACATATACTATCATTAGATTAATTTGCATATTCTAGGGTTTTATTTAAGTGGATTTGTATAGTATGTACCCTTTTTTTGTTTGGCTTCTTTCACTTAGCATAATTATTTTGAGATTCGTCCACATTTTTGAGTGTATTAATCGTTTATTTCTTTTTATTGCTGAGGAATATGGGTATTTCATAATTTGTATATCTGTTCACTATTGATGGCCATGTGAGTGTTTTCAGTTTCTGGCTATTATAAATAAAACTGATCAGAACGTTTATTTGTAAGTCATTGTATGGACATATGCTTTCTTTTCTCTTAGGCAAATACCTAGGAATGGGATGGCTGGATCACATGGTAGGTGTATGTTTAACTTTTTAAAAACTGCCAAATTATTTTTAAGTTGTTGCATCTTTTCACATTCTCCAGCAGAGATTTCCAGTTCCACATCTCTGTCAGCAGTCGGTATGGGCAGTCTTTTTAATTGTGGCCATTTTAATAATAAGTGTGTAGTGGTGTTTCATTGTGCTGTTAATTTGCATTTTATTAAAGATTAATGTGTTGAACATATTTTCATGCACTTACTTGCCATTTCTCTGTGAAATGTCAGGTTTTTTATCCGTTTATTTATTGGATTGTTTTCTTATTGAGTTTTGGGAGTTCTTTATATATTCTGGATATAGAGTGCTTATCAGATATATTATCTGCAACTCTTTTCTCCCAATCTGATTGTCTTTTAATTCTCTTAATGGTGTCTTTCAAAAAGCTGAAGTTCTTAATTTTGATAAAGTTCAATTTATCAATTTGTTTTTTTATGGGTTATGCTTCTGGTATCGTATTTAAGAAAGCTTTACCTAATCCTAAATCACAGAGATTATCTCCTATGTTTTCTTTGTAGAATTTTTATGGTTTTAGTTTTACATTTAGGTTTATGATCTGTTTTGATTTAATTTTTTTATGTAGTGCAATATATGGATCAAAGATCATATTTTTTGCATATAGTTTCTAGTTATTCCAGCACCATTTGTTGAAATGACCATTCTCTCTTCACTGAATTGCCTTTGCACCTTTGTTGAAAATCAATTGTCTATGTGTATCGGTCTCTTTTGGACTCTTATGTCCCATTGATCTATTTGTCTCCACGCTAGTACCAGCACTGTTAGTTACTATAGCTTTGTTAAGTCTTGAAATTTGGTAGCATTAGTCCTCCAACTTTGTTCTTTTTTTAATTCCAAAGTTGTTTTGGCTATTCCAGGTCCTTTGACTAACCACATGAAGTTTAGAATCCACTTATCAATTTTCACAAAACAGTCTCCTGGGATTTTGTTTGGGATTAGATTGAATCTGTATATCAATTTGGAAAGAATTGACTTCTTACCAATGTTGAGTGTTCCAACCCATGAACATGCTATCTCTTTCTCTTTATATCTTTCATTTCTCTCAGCAGTGTTTTACAGTACAGATTTTGAACATATTTTGTCAGATTTATCTCTAAGTATTTCATATTTTTGGCATTCTACATGATATTTTAAGAAATTTTAATGTAAAATTATTCATTACTAGTACAGAAATATAATTCAGTTTTGTATATAGATCTTAAATCCTCAATTTTGCTAAACTCACTTATTAGTTCTAGTAGCTTTTTTATAGAGTTCATTGGATTTTCTGCAAAAATAATTATGTGATTTTTGAATAAAGACAGTTTAGTTCTTCTTTTCTAATCTGGATGCCTGTTATTTCTTTTTCTGGCCTTATTGCCCTGACCAGAACCTCTAATACAATGGCTAGACGTGATGAGGGTAGACATCCTTGTCTTGTTCCTCATCTTAGAGGGGAATCAATCTCTCACCATTGTGTGATGTTAGCTGTAGATGCGTGTGGGGTGCGTGGTGAAGGGATTTATCAGATTGCGGAAATTCTATTCTTAGTTTAAGAGTCAATCAGGAATGGATTTTGAATTTTGTTAGATTTTTTTTTTTTTGCATGTATGGGGATAATCATATGGTTTTTATTTATTAGTTTGTTAATATGAAATTACATTGTATTTCGAATGGTAAACCAGCTTTGCATTCCTGGGATGACCCCCACTTGGTCATGCATGATGTATTATCCTTTTTATAGATTGTTGTATTCGATTTGCTATAATTTTGTTTAGAACTTTTTCCATCTGTGTTCATAAGGGGCATAACTGCCTTTTGTAATGTCTTTGTCTAGCTTTAATGTCAGGTTAATGCTGGCCTCATAGGATTATTTGGGAATTATTTCCTCTTGTTTAATTTTCTGAAAGAATCTGTGTAGAATTGGTACTATTTTTTCCTTAAATGTTTGTTAGAATTCACCATCTGGATTCAGAGTTTTCTTTGAGGGAAGATTTAAGACTACAAATTCAATTTTAAAAATAGAGCTAGGGCTGTTCAAGTTATCTATTGCTTTTTGAGTGAGTTTCTATACTTTGTATCAAAGAATTTGTCCATTTCATCTAAATCATTGAGTTTATTGCCGTCAAGTTTTTCACATAGTCTCTTATTATCTCCTCATATCTATAGACTCTATGGTGGTATCACCTCTCAGCTGATACTTTGTATCTTCTCTTTATTTCCCTTGTTCAATCCAATTGAAGGCTTACCATTTTATTTACCTTCTCAAAAAAAAAAAAAAAAAGAAAAAAAGAAAACCAGCTTGTGGTTTCTCTCTATTCATCAATTTTTCTGCTCTGATCTTCACTGTTTCCTTTCTTCTGCTTACTGTATTGTATATAATTTTGATCATTTTTTCTTTTGATAAATTTTTCTAATTTTAATCAATATGGTTCTTTTAAGGTCTTGATTTAAACCATTTCTTCCCCAAGACTAATGAGGATAGTGAGGCTCAGAGAAGTTAAGAAGGACAGTTAAAATGCACAATTTTACGTTTTCTCCATACAGTGTAATAAATGCTGCAATAAAGGCAAGTGAGTTCAGTGTGAGTCAAAAGGGGGCTTATCCCAAAAGAGTGGGGTAAGAGGCCTCCTTGGAGAAACTGATTTCTGACTGAGGGACCTGATTTTGTTGAATCTAGGATGAACCTATGAGACCAAATCCAAAGCATTGGTTCTTATTTTGCGTTGGCTGCAGAACTCCCTCTCGGTTGCTATATTCTGAAAAATGAGTTAGGGTATTCCAAGAGTAATTCTGCATGCAGCTAATGTTCCCTTGGGTTTAATCGCCAAACCTGCTTTTTATTCCTATTAAGACTGTTTGCAGTGGTCATGGTAACTGTAGCTGTAACAGTAGTGGCAGGTGTTGCTGACAAGATTATGTTGAATAGGAGGAAGATCTGGGGGTGGAACGTGGAAGGATCGTTTTGAAGATTTGCATCAGTATTTCCCTGCAAACTAAATCTCACTAACTATTCCTTGTTTAACATATTATAACTTTGTTTAAAAAGTGTTTTTTATCGTTAAAAAAGTTTCAATTCTATATTTTATAAATGGAATGAAACCAGCATAATATAATATCTTTTTAGAGTACATATTAGAAGTTTGAGTACCTCTTCAATCTGAATCGAGTTACTGTGTTTAGGGATTTTGAAAATTCATAATACGGAGGGGGGAGGTAGACGAGGGAAAATTTAAATAATTTCTTTAATTAAAAAAAATTAAAAAATAAAAAATAAATAGGATAATTTATGTGAAAACAAAAAATACCAGCTTTCCACTCGGATGCATCAGTATGGCCAGTGGTCAATCGTAGGGAAGAAACAAGAGGGGAAAAAATAAAGGAGTTATTTTCAAATGGCCATCAGGGCCAAGGGTTATGTGCATTATTTAGTTTCTTAATAATATAATACAAAGACAAGGTAAACCTAATCATTTTTGAAAAATTTTATGGCTGAAAGAGCAAGATATTCCTCTAACAGTTTACTTCTCAATATTATAAAATTTTCAACTCCTTAATTTTGTAGAGGAGAAAACAGCAGTGAGACTAAGCAGCTGGTTTGTGGTAGCGCCAGGACCACAACACAGGTTCTTGAGTCAGAAAACCTGCCTTCTGATCCTGCCGCCTCTATACTCCGTGTAACCATGAGTTTAGCCTCACCTCTTTCATCTGTAAAATATAGATGATAATGGTACTTTTCTTCTGGTTGTGGTTTATGTGAGAAAATGTGTGAGTTATTACTCAGTAAATAATACTATTGTAGGGAATCATTTTCTCCTCCTCAAGGACTCAGAGAACTAGTTAAGGATCATTTTATTCAATTAAGAAGCTACTTAATTTAGAGTTTTTGTTTCCTAAAATGATTCCACCTGTCTACTTTTAGAATTACAAAACTTTTTTTCTAATTAAACAAATGCAACTGAATTTCCATGCATTACAATCGCTTTAAAACCTGTTAGCTCTGCACTCTTTTTTTAGTCTCAAACTTTATAACAATGTGTCCAGCAAAGAGTATGTGCTTACACAAATGTTGCTTTCTCTCCTATCATAAGTCTTGAAGTTTATATAACAGTCACCCAGTGTAAAGTACTTTAGAACATGCATTTTCCTCTATCTGGGGGCTTCCTATTGCTTTAGCTTCCTGGTTAAAGGAGGGTGGCAAGGTAGAGAATGTTGGTGAAAAGTCTGGGAGCGGTCGCTTGCATATCAGCTCCCTCTGCCTGGATTGCCAGCTCCCTTTCTCCCTACCTGCCTGTCCTTCCCCTATTTTATTTAAGATTGAGCTCCATTGCTTATTTCTTCTGGGACACCATTGCCCGTCCTCTTGCCCATTTGTGTTAATGTCCTTGTCCCTCCACCCCCAACCCTCAGTGCTTCCTTAACACTTTGCTCTGATCTAATATTCTTTGCCACACCAGTGTTGTGATCATTTCCTTGTCCTTCTTCCTAACAAACCTTGAAGTCAGGGAATTGATCTACTCCGTCACCCAGCAAAACTCCTCATTAAAGGTGTATAGGAAGCCTCGAGTTTGATGCATTATGTTCAGAGAATGATAAGAATATACTGTTTACCTAACCCTTTTGCATTAAGCACACAGACCAATTGGCTACAAATACAGTCTGCTTTTAATGCCTTCACAAAGCCAACCCAGCAAAGCTGCAGTAGATTAGGTATTGAAATGGAAATTATTAAAATGGAAAGAATGGCACTTTTAGAGAGGCAACTGGCCCTGCTTCCCTTTTCCGTACTGTAGAATAACAGTATAGAGAATTAACGCTCTGCTGTATTTGATCAGGTGAATACTGAACTTCCGAATGGCTTTCTGCCTGGCTTTTGAATGCTAAGGCGTAGAAACCATGATTTATTATTGGCTAATATTAGAAGAACAAAATGAAACCACATGACGTGACATTTGTATAAACGTACAATCTCCCTAGTTAATGGATGATGGTATCTTTTTTCATTTTGAACCAGAATGAAAAAAAAAAGAACTTGTAGAAGACAATTACAAGTGAATTTTGACATTTCATTTATAATGATGTACTATACTCATGGTATCAAGTAAAAAGTGTTTAGGTATGAAGTCCTGACCCACAGTTTAGCCAGAAAGATGGAACATTGTGTATTTATTCAGATAGGAAGAAACCTATAAAGACCTACTTTGTTCGAATGTCTGGGTTGAGCATATTCTCATTCTATCTTTTTTCACCATTTCTTAGAGTTTCTCATATTGTCTTTCTTATAGTCTCCTAACTTGTTCCTGAAACTCATGTTCTTCAGGTGCTGCTCAGAAGCAGTGGAGACGCTGGTGAGTAAACATGAGGAATGAGGAGTGAGGCTTGTGAAGTGGGTTGACGTCTGATATTTTGTACTCAGCAGGATAACAGCGAAATTCTCAGTCTCTTCATCTAGCTGACTCATAACTTTTAAACATATCACTAAGTCTCAGTATCATTTGAAGGGTTTATTATCTAAATTGTTGGGCTTATAAACCAAACAGCATCCCATTTGTCATTAAAGGTCAGAACCAAAATATGAGAATTGTTCTGGTTAATATACGGTTACTTCCAGTAGTAAATCTTGAGGAAGACAGGTTTTTCAAATAAAAGATTTGAGAGACTCAGTAAATTTCAGATGAGATCTTTTTTGGGGGGATTCAATTAACTCAGGCACTTAGGCACCCAGTTTATTTTCACTGGGTAGCTTTCCTAGTTAGGATGTGTGATTGATCACCATCTATGTTTTGTTGGCTTCCCTGCTGAAGGAATTGTAGCTGAGGAGCCTCCCCTTGAGCTGAGACATATTTACATTTCTGCTTTGTTATCCTGATAAGAACTTGGGGCTGTCTAGGTACCACCCCCTGCTTTTTATTGGTGTGACAATTAGAGGTGGTGGAAGTGGATGAAAGGAAGGAGACCATTTATTTATTTATTTTTAAAGATGTGAATAGATGCCCAGAAATTGAAATTTAATATCACGGAAATCAGAAAACTTTCAGAAAGCAGCTAATTAAGAGTGAAAATTGAACCCAATTTCCCTGTTCTTTCATTTAAAATTACTGAGCTGGAAGAGGCCTAGAGAAGTTGTCTTGTAATATCCCCTTACCTGAGTCAGGCCATGTTTTAAATTAGCTCAGAGAGGTCTCTCCAGTAATTACTTTCTTAAAGAATTGCCTGTGACATCTTTTATATAAAGTCAGTTATCAGAAAGAAATGATGTTTACTTTAAAAATAAAATGTCACAATTTCTATCTTTTGATCTGTAAGAGTCTCAAATATAACTATGGCCTGATTAGATGTATTGTTCTCTTATCGACATTTCAGATTTGTAAAGTAATAAGATGCTGTCCTTTTATTAATGGAAATTATAGTCTAGTTATGTTTGAAAAAATAAGTTTTGGGGTTTTTGGTGTTTAAAGTTAAAGTATTTAAAGAGAGAGGAAGTTACAGAAAGCAAAATGCTGTCATTCTATCTTTTCATACTAAGAACAAAAGCAAATGATTGTGAAGTATTTCAGTGGGTTGAACCTTAAGTTAGAGCTTGCCTTTCCCAGTATTATAAGAAGCACTTTGTCTAGTTGCTATGGAAACAAATTTAAATTATTGAGTTGAAAGTTATGATGTAGATCTTGATGTAGATCTGCCGTGAAAGATAGATGTTGCAAACTAAGAATCTTAATGCTGTTCCTGCAATTATTTCAAGAACAAACTTTGACCTTGCACTTGCTGTGTGGTTGGCACTGTATTAGAGACCTGGGTACACAGATGAAAATACAATGTTCTCAACTCTAAGAGCTCAGATTCTCATGGGGAGATAAGTGATACAGACATGTGGATGAGAGCAGGGCCGTTGACAGACTGTCGTTGTGTGCAGGGTGCGGTGAGAATGTTGCAGAAGGGAGTTAGGGAAAGCTTGAGGTGACTTTCAGGGTGTGTGGAGCTGCCTGATAGGAGGTGGGGCGAAGATGATGTTCCTGTGAAGGAAACTCCATGAGTAGGGGCTAAGAGGGGAAGTTCTTTTAAAGCAGTTCCTTTAAATCACTACACATCTTCTTAGACATACTGTTGGAATTGTTTGGGGATCTTATATTTTTTAATTCATAAGCGTATTGAACATAGACTTGGAATCAGCCTGCCTGGTGCCCCACTTGATGATGTAACGAGGTATTTAACCTCTCCAAAACTCATGAGGATTAAATGAGAGACTGTCTGTGAAGGGCATACATAAGTCAAAGTTTGACGTTTAGTAAAGTCTCAGTAAATGTGAATTGCCTTTTTAACAGCATCAATATTACCATTGTTCATTCTAGCTTTCTGGTAATTTTGAATGCTTTTGTAACAGTGAGGTTACTATCTAAAACATTTTCTGTGTTTCCTGGATTACAAATCTTGTTTGTAGTGTCCTCCACTGACTACCTTCTCTGTTGTCAGCATTGGGCTAGCACTCAGTGTGGAGAAGTAAGTATACATAGCTCCTATTCTTAGGCAGCTTCCAAAGTAGTTGAGAATGAAATGGACAAATATAAAATAAAGTAAGTGTATGCTGAACTGTACTATTTGGCTATCTGTGATTAGTATATTAATTAAAGTGGTATAGTTGCTTGTGTGGCTTAGTTACTGTACTTGAGGGGTCTAGACAAGGGTTACTGGAGAACACAGGATAAAGATAGCAGTTAGGCAGAACCAAAGGAGCCGAAAACTCAGAAGAAAATAATTGAACAGAATAACCTTCCTGTGTGGTGGACATGCCCGGTATACGAGGAAAGCAGGTGCCCCTGTGGTATGAGCCCCGGCTGCAGCCTGAATCTTGCTCCCGGTCACATCCACATGACTGAAAGGCCGTCATTTTGCAGAGCCACTAAGAGAGGTCAGCCTCGTATCTGTCATTTTCCTTTTAGAATGAAGGGATTTATTATATCCTTTCCCGATAGTGGTTTTCGATTAGGTATAAAGAAGAACAGTAGGCATGGAATAGGAGTTGGCCACATTTGGGTGCTGTGAACATACTAGAAGACAGACTTTGTTTTGCTCTCCCACAAAACGTTCAAAAACAAATACTGAATGACTGACTGCCTCATACCAACAGCTCTTCCAGAAACTAGGGGTAGATACAGAGACAAGAAGGTGCGCTCCTCCACCCCATGACCTTAGACTCCTGTGGGCAAGTGAAAAGGTACAGAGAGACCAGAGTCGTGGACGTCACTGGAAAGGAGGGTCAGGAAGTTCAGTGGCAGTGTAGCCCGGGGCGCACCAGGAGAAGGCACAGGAAAGGTTGCTGGGGACTCTGGAAGGCATGCTTTCCTTTGTTGTCTTCTTTTTAAAATTATTTTATTTTATTTTTCAATTACAGTTGACATACAATATTATATTAGTTTCAGGTATACAACATAGTGATTAGACATTCATGTAACTTACAAAGTGCTCACCCCAGTAAGTCTGGGACCCATCTGACACCATACATAGTTATTACAGGATCATTGACTGTATTCCACATACTGTACCATACATCCCCATGACTCTGTTTATATCTTGCAAGTTGCACATTTTAACCCCTTTCTCTCTTCCACCTATCCCCCCTCACCTCCTTTCCGTCTGTAACCATCAAAATGTTCCCTTTATTCACAAATTTGTTTATTTTGTTCATTTGTTTTTTTAGGTTCCACATATAAGTGAAATCACATAGCATTTGTCTTTGACCTATTTCACTTAGCACAATACCCTCTAGGTCCATCCACATTGTTGCAGATGGTGAAATTTCATCCTTTTTTTTTATGGCTGAGTAAAATTCATTTGTTTATATGGACCACCTCTTTATCCATTCACCCATCGATGGACTGTTAGGTTGCTTCCATTATCTCGGCTATTGTAAATATTGCTGCAGTTATTTACAGCACATATACAACACAGTGATCATATGTCTTCGAATTAGTGCTTTGGGTTTCTTTGGATAAATCCCCAAAAGTGGGATTATTGGGTCCTTCTCTGTTTCTCATTACAGCCTTTGTTTTAAAGTCTATTTTTTCTGGTATAAGTATTGCTACCCCAGGTTTTTTTGTTTGTTTGTGACATGAAACATCTTTTTCATCTCTTTACTTTCAGTTTGTGTTTGTCTTTTGATCTGAAATGAGTCTTTTGTAGGCAGCATATGTATGGGTTTTGTTTTCTTATCTATTCAGCCATCCTGTGTCTTTTGATTGGAGCATTTAATCCATTCACATTTAAAGTAATTATTGGTAGTGCGTAGTTATTGCCATTTTATAATTCGCATTTTTGATCATCATAATGAAATCACTTTAACTGGTTTGGTGGTGATAAACTCCTTTAGCTTTTTCTTGTTTGGTACTTCCCTAGTTGTCTTCTGCAAATGTCCGATTCCAGGTAGGGAATCCCTGAGCCCTCCAGGAAGCCCTGAGTCCTCGTTCCAGACACCAGCCACCGTAGCCTTCCGTTCCCACCGCTGCTTCTCCTCCAGGCAGCTCTTTACTTCACAGGGTCCAGGCCACAGCAGCGGACTGCGGTGCTTCCGTGGCTGGAACTTACACTGGGGTTGAGCTGCTGTCCACCTGGCTTCAGCCTGGGCCTCATGGATCTCTGAGCCCTGCATTTGAAACAGCGGTGGGGCTTGATGCTAGATGCTGAGCAGGGGTGGTACCGGAGTGGGTCAGAGAACATCCAGGAAATGGTAGTTTCAATAGCTATAGTTTTCCAAGTCTGTGTTACTCTCTCCTAAACATCCAAGTGGTTGGAACTTTAGACACATTTGTGTATTGAATATTTGAGTAAGATGAAATGTTAGCTTTTAGGAAAGAATACTATGAGAATGAGAGGTTGAATTTGATTATAAGCTTTAGTTCGTTTAATAGCCCTTGCCAGAAAATTTCTAAATGCATAGTAGTAATACATTAAATAATGCATGGAGAGAACTTAGAGCTGATGGGCAGCGTAATCGTCTTTCCGGCTCTGCATGTTAGCTGTTGAAATCCGTATGTGAGAGACGGCCATGGAAGCAGATGGCTGGGCAACTTGGCTGCTTTGTAGAAGTTTGGAAGGATGTTTAAGGCCTGTACCCTGGGGTGCTTACTTCTCTCTCCTGGAATTTGAGTTTCTGCATGCATTTTATTTTTATTTTTAAATGGACTAGTCAATTATCTCTGGTTCAGTTAGAGTCTGAGAAGCTGTGTTTAAAAATAACTTTGATGTGTGTACGAGTGTTTTAGTCAAAATAGTTTCATAACAACAATACCAGCAACCACACCAACAAAGAAAACCTTTTCTCCGTCATCTCTACCAAATACAGTTGCTTGATAGTTGGGAATTTTAAAGCCAAAAGTCTTAATGCCTGTCAGTTACTGGAGAAAAAACATGAACTTCTTATAATAATCTGAAAATTATGTAATCCGTTAAACTTTGTACCACATTTCTGTTTTATTTTTTTAATCCATTCTGTTCCTGGCTTCTTTAAATATCAAAACTATTGGAAAAAATCATTTGCTCTTTAAAGGATTTGAAACTTAACCATCCAAAGGCTTAAATATAATTTCTTCATTGTTTCTTAGCAATTCCTATAAAAATACAGTATTATTTTCATACAGGAAGCTGAAAAAGCAGGCTGTTCTAAAGGAAGCAGATGTGTAGTTCCTTCCGTTCTAAACTTTAAGCCGAATGCTTTTCCTCACTCCAAGTTCAAGGGCTTAGTTTACGTGCATGAAAATAAACTGAACAGCACCTGCTGCTTAGTCACAAAGGAGAATATCTTGAAGCTGCTAAGCCAACAGATGTACACAGTTTAAGCTTTTGAGATGCTCAAAGCATGTGGTAAAATATACATTTAAAAATGAATAGTATGAGGAGATAAAGTTTAGAAGAAAACTTAAACCAAGGGGTCAGGTTCGATACCTGAATTGTATATATTTTAATCACTATACTGTCATCACTGCAGGTACTGCTACTTTGACAATTTGTCCTTGAAAACACAGAATTGTCAGTATTTTTCCAAAGTAGGATTTAGCATATTTTACAGTTTTTCTTTCTTAAAAAAAAAAAAAAAAAAATGTTGTTGCATCTCTTTAGAAAAGCAAGAGGAGAAAAAATAAACAATTCTAAATACTTCTGTTATAAAATAATTCAGCATTATCTGTTGACTTCATTCATGCAGCTGTTAATACGTTCAAACAGTTCAGGACAGTCCACTCTAAATATCTGTTTTAATATGGATAACTTGGTTACGTCATGGTAGCTTGTTAAAGTTCTTGACACTGACATAGGAAATGAGATAGCCAAGTTGTCTATACTTATTTAGTGTAAATTACTGTGCTTGGTTTCCATAAAACATCAGAAGCTATATTCATGTTACCTTCTGTTAAGGCTCAAAGTTCACTAGGATATTACCTGGAAACTCCTATTTTACTAATGAATATTGTCTGGAAAAAAATGTAGAAGCCCTGCTAGAAATGTCGCAGACTACTTTTGTTATCAGCAGTTCTATGAACTGACAGTGTGAAGAATACCAAACACAAATTCCAGCCTTTGCCAGGGAATCATACACAAGGCTCAAGATTTCCATCACAAAGGAGGCAAACAGCATCCTACATTCTGTTACTGAGTCTGAATCGGAGGGGAAGAAGGAAACAATAAGGGTCAATATTGTTTGCCCTTTAATCTCAGAATCATTTTAATGATCCTTAGAGTAGGGTGTGTGTCTTATTTACTCTATTGACTTGAGACTTACTAGGAATTTCAAAATAGCATCTGGAGATGGAGCTGGGCTCCCTCTGGAAGGGACAGGGCAGGCGTGTCTTCAGGAGGGGCCTGGGAGTCGGTCCAGCAGCCCTGAAGCCCTGATGGTCGAGAGCTGTGTTCCCTGGACCGGATGCAGAGGCCAGAACCAGGTGGCTAGTTCCAGCGTGTAAGTTTTGACACCGGAAGGTCTTGTGGGCAAATAGGATGCTTAGAATGGGTTCTAGAAGAGGCAGCAGGGAGCTCCAAAGGCAGACGGGGACACAGTTCTGGTCCCAACTCTCTCAGCAACTTGCTTTGTGACTTTGGACAAGTCACTTCACTTCTTTGGGACTCTGCTTCCTCCTTTATAAAGTGAGGGTGCTGAGCTGCCTGATCTCAGAGGTCCTGGCCCCTCCAGTCTCCAAGCACTATGATTCGAAGAACTTTAGCAGCGTAGTGCCGTGCCTTCATCTTGTAGCAGTTACACCACATCTCCCTAGGAGCGTAGGTTGGAATTGATCCACAAGATGCTGTCAGTCACCAGTTTCTCTTCGTTTTTCTCTGGGAAATGTCTTTTGTCTTTTCCTTCCTTCCCACTACCTCCACACTCGGCAGGTTCTCATCGCCCTTGTCTGGATGATTGCCTCACTCTCTCGCCTCCCACCTTCCCTGCCCCCAGCCCCCATCCTGCTCTTCATCCAAGGTAAATCCCGCCTTTCCCACCGCACCCTGTTTCATCCTGCGCTCAGAGTCTCATCTCTTTCAAATACTACTGCTTTCATCGTGAGCATTTCCTGGTTCAGAAATCATCAGCCTACTCTGTGTGGCTGTTAAGATACCCTGTAAACTTGTCCCACCCTATCCATCTAATTTTATTTTCTGTCACTTCCCAGCACATGCTGTTGTGTAATAAGACACGTTTTATCACTGTTGTCATGAACATTCCCTGTTTTTTCCTATTCATGTAACTTGTTCATTTTGGTTTTTTTTTTGGTCTGGAATACTGCTTTTCATAACCTATAAATTTAACAAATTGAAGATGCAGGAAAGGCAGGAAAACTGAATAAAGCTTTGCAGATGGGGGTGGGAGTGATACAGAGATGGCGGGGTTCCCCATGGAAGGAAGGGAAGAGTGTTTGGGAGCCAGAAGGGAAGGACAAGTTGTTGACCTGCAGGGGTCTTGAGTCATAGAGAAAAGACTTTTTAACGATGCTCAAGTGCATCAAATGGACTTTGCCTTCAATAAAATAGAAGCCAAATTCATCTCGTCAGAGTGATGGGGGTGGAGGGATGCTAGGGGCTTGAAGAAAGTAGAGATTCTAGCTTGCTGTGGTCATTGGGATGGGTCTTAGAGACAAATGATTTACTGAGAAACATTGAGAATCCAATTGAAATGAATTAACATGCATATGTGATGGACTCATCTCAGTTTTCTGAATCTGTTCAGCAGTGCTTGGTTTTAGGGATGTGGATGGGGAAACCCCAAGTTGGGCTTGGGTCTCATTGAAATGGCTTTAGAGCCCCTCTGCCTCCCTAGGCCCGGGTCCAGACTGGGTTACCGGCAGGAGAGGACGGGTTAACTCAGGAGAGGGGACGGGAAGGGCCTCTGAGCCTCAGGGAGGTACCATATCTGTTCATTTGCCCATTCTGCTGTTTTCTCTTTCTCAATCCCCTAACACCTCTCCTCTCTCCTCATCTTACTCTCATTTTGTGGTCTTGTCCTCATTCACTGAGAACGTGGAAGCAGCCAGACCCAGACTCCACCTGAGCAGACACGCCCTGCCCGGCTTTCCCTTTCCTTGCCGCGGGGGAGCTTCTCTGCCCCTCCTAGAGCGGTCCTCCTGTCTCGGGTCCCCTCCCCTCATCTACTCAGGAGCGTTACTCTCCTGATCTTTGGCTTCCTTCCCCTCCATGCGTTTTCCCTGGTCAGGGCCGGGTGTGGCGTCGGGGTGGAGTGGGAGTTAATCAGCACTGAGGGTCTGCCACACAGGCACAAAGAAGCCATGGGGTTTGACCATGCGATAGAAGAGGGGAGAGCCCACATCTGGGAACGAGGGACAGTAAAATGGTGGTAGGATCAGTGCCATGGAGACCTCAGCAAGGTGAATGGATTGTTGGGTCGAGAACTTGAAAGAAGGTGAGCTGGAAATGTAGGAGGTGTGGTGGTCAGAGTCGCTGCAGGAGATGTCAGTGATGGAGGTGTATTCTTGGTTTGGCGAATGATTGTGGGGGTGAGTGGGTGGCAGGTGGTCGGGCGACAGAACTTGATGATAACGTTCCAACTAGGTGACAGAGTCTGATGATATCTGATTCAAAGCTGAGGGACTTTAGGCAGGAGGGAAAGAGAATGGTCTGGAAACCACAGTGATGAGCAGGATGGCACCCTCCCCACCTCTGAGCGCAGGAGCGTGAGGACTGTGAGGGAGAATAGCACCCCCACTTGGAAGGGCTGCAGGGGAAGCGGGACCAGAGCTGGTTTTCTGCTCTTCTCTCACCACGGTCTGTTCTGGACATGGTACCAGCGGTCGGTGTGAGATAGAAGTCTGGCTCCCTCGTTCCGTCTTACTCCCCATACTCCTCATAGCTTGGTTCCTCACCCTCCCAGGGCAGGGTTGTTCCGATGTCTCCTCACGGCTTTTCTGGCCGCCCAACTTGGAACGGCGCTCCTCTTGCTAAGCACTGACAGCCCCTTCTCCACCTTTCTGTTTTCCTCTGTGGCATATATTACCATTTGACAGCCTATGTGTTACTTATTTGCTTGTTTATAAATTCCATGGGGGGCAGGGATTTCTGTCTGGGTTATTATATCTTTTAATATTTTCCACTCTCTAAAACAGAACTTGGCAAAAGGGAGGTATTTAATGATTATTAGTTGAATGTAGAATGGATAGATGGACAGATGGAGAGAGGGAGGGCTGGGTAAACGAACGAACGGTACAGGAGGCATAAAGGAGGAAACAATGTATTCACAGGAGGTTGCCTCGGAATCCAGGTTCTAGGGTGGGTGTAGGATGTGATTGTTATGGTGGGAGGTTGGAGAGAATGGGAAGGTTCCTGTTGCTGAGGAAGTTTAATTCCTGGGACACTGGGTAAGTAGAGGGAATTCAGGACTTCTAGCATGATGGTAGATCACATAGAGAGGAAGGCTACAAATCAGGCCAGTCACTGAGGAATTTAGGAGGGTCTAGGTAGACAAATAGATGACTAACAAAAATTGAGGGAGGAGGTGGTTAAAAAACAAAAAACATATCCACAAAGAAAGTAAGTCACAGTTGTGAAGTATTGCCTCCCCTTATAGGGAGCGTGAGCCCCCAAATTCTCCCAGGTGCACTTAGTTAAATGTGAGCTCTTTTAGTTTAGTGGGTCTCTTGAATTTTTTTATGATTAAAAGTATTAGAACTAAAATGCACTAACACTGGTTTTTGAAAGTCTGTTACTCCAGCATAGGATAACAAGAATCCGGTAATAAAAATAGTTGTTATGGCTGGCCAGTTCCTTTGGATCTTTGGGGCAGAGTACTAGCATTTTCTTTTCAAGCTGTCATAGGTTCAGAATAGAGAGTATGATTTATACTGATATATCTGTGGTTGGAAACTTTAATGTCGCCAAAGTCTTCCCAATTGACATCTGAATATCTCAATTATATTTCTGGTAAATTTATTATTTTAAAACACCCTGCCAGACCATAGGACTTTACAAAGTTGGCAGCATGTTGCTTATGACCTAATTTATTATTCTAACTCATTGTAAGTGCTCTAAGTGTTTCAATAGACAGCTATTCATTTTATCCATTTGAAGTGCATTTTAGGTGTTCTTTATTACTTAGGATTGTTTTCCCTTAGCCCAAATAAGCACAAAATAAAGGTTTAAGTACTTTACCTTCCGCTTCCGACATTTATTTTATTTTTAGGCAAAGTACCTTCCAAAACATCAGAAGTGTAGTTCAGTCTCCAGTAGGATCTCTTTCGGCTGAGGGCTCCTTCCCAGCTCCTCTGCAGGGAGGCCGCATTCCGCCGTCTCTCTGCTGGCTCTGAGCTTCAGGTCTTCTGCCGCCCACCTCCACTTTCAGCCGTCATTTTCTCCTATTCTCTGGTTTTCTCCTCTTTTCTGGTTTGCTTTGGTTCCATTTCTTTCTCTCTTTCTAGTCCCTTCAGATCAGTACTTTCTCATTACCCTTTGGTCTCAGTTTCAATGTTGCTTTCTCAGAGAGCTCTTTTAGATTCCTTCCTTCCTACTACATTTGATCCCTCTGCTATATATTGTCATCATCGTGCGTTCCCATCATAACTTTTTATACCTTATTGTAATTTCATGTTTCATGTCCGTGTGCCCCTGTAAATCCATAACCTCACGGGGCCACGTCTGCCTTGTGAATCGCTTCGTCCTCAGCACCTAGAGTCACCAGTGCCTGGCGCACAGGAATCTCTTCACGGATGTGTGCTGGACGAAGGCGGGAATGACCGGGAGCGAGTCCGAGCCCTTCCACTGCAGCTGGGACCAGCGACCACTCGACACAAGCACCAAGAGAGCCAGGTCTCCTCTACCAGGAAAGTCCAGTCACTGATGCGTTTATGGCTGTGCCAAGTCTGTCTTCTGTGTGACAATCCCAGGAGGAGGAATTAGGAAGTGAAGAAATATATTTCTGTGAAATACTTTTTTTTTAGTATTTCCCTAAATCCCACTGCTATGAGTCTGCTAGGATCACGTGCCAAATTTCTAGGTTTTTAAGGCAAAGTGCCATAAAAAGAATCATATGGTATGTATATATGGAATATCTGGAAGTTTTATACTGTTAGTAAGGATAGTGATTTAGAAAAATATTCTGAATAATCAGTAACCCACTTTGTCTAATGCAGTGTAGTTTGACAAAGTATATTCAGCACCTTGTATAAGTCCACAGTCTCTTATCTTAGATGGGCCCAGCTGCATTTTGGAATACAGACCTTTTTGAATTTTAAAAAGTTAATATGCTACCGAGTGGGCTGGGTCGGCACTCCATAGTTAAACATTAATACTTCTGCCTTGAAATGTTCACATTAAATAGGATAAATGTACTATAAATAGGCTCAAGTCAGTTCATGTTCTGGTTTTGCCACCACGTAATCCTGGTTAGGTTGGGCCATGGATGAACTGGGAAAATACTTTTAGATTTGGGAGTTTGGGGGCTTTGGAATTCCTAGGCAGACAGCTGTGATAGATACACACCTTGGTGTGATGCTTCTAAGCATCTCTGGAATGCCACCTGTAGCCTCAAACCACCGTTAGGTCAAGCGATGACCGTCGGCTCCTTAGCAGTCCATTCTCCAGAGCTTTTGTCCTAGAACAAATTTTGACTTTGTTCAGTACTCTGTGTAAATCCTTCCTTACTTTTATTGCCCTAAAGATAACACATTGTACAAGCCCATGAGGACCTGGGCTGTTACCTCTCTAGCCCTTCAGTAGCCACGCCCCACTTTCCCACTGTACAAACATATTTCTTTCATTCCCTACTCCTCGCCTCCTGACTGTCCCTTCTGTCTAGAATAGCCCCTTTATCCTGCTTCCATTCTTGTATCCCTTTCTGACTCATATTTTTCAGGTTTTGGATTAGATGTCACTTCTAAGGAAGCTGTTCCACCCCAGTTCTAGACTAGATGCCTCACCTTTGTATTTGGACAACGCCTTATGCATCTGCATTGTGATATTGTCACGTCGCTAATTCTCTGGAGCAGGTTTCCCAACCTTAGCACTGTTGACATTTTTATATGCTCATCTAATGACCTGGTTTTTAATACTCTCCTTGACCTCTGATATTTGACCTAATTGGCCTCTGGCCCTTGACCTCTGACATTGCCTTGCTTTGGCAATCAACTTCTAGACACGGTTCTAAATAACCTGTACCAGGTTTCTCTGCCTTGGTGTTATGGACATTTGGAGCCAGATAATTCTTTGTTGTGGGGACATCATTGTAGGGTGTTTAACAGCATCTCTGGACTCTACTCACTAGATGCCAGTAGCACACACCATCCCCACTCCCCCGCCCCAACGTAACAACCAAAAATGTCTCCAGACATTGTTAAATGTCCCCTGGGGACACAGTCACCCCTAGTCGCATTCCACTGGTCTAGAAGGAAAGCTGAGGCAGAGGCTATGCCCGTGTGTGCATCTTTATCCCTAGCTCGGAACACATAGGTTCCCTTAAATGTATTGAATTAAATTGTTGAATAAGGTAGGGATAAGGATACTGGGCAAGGAAGGGATGGATGGATGGGCGGACAGACGGACGGACGGACAGACAGACAGGTGAAGAGAGAGTCAGGTTAGCTCTCTCCTGACATGGGGATGAAGGAACATATAGCAAGTGCTTTCTGAGGGATCGGGCTGTGTTCTGCCTTTTGGAATGACTGCTCTTGTGCCTGGCGGGTCATCCCCCGAGGACTGCCTTCCTGCCAGAGCTGTAAGCACTGACTCTCTGGATGCTCTGAGGCTGCTTAGGATCCAGCAGGAGGCATTTGTTAAGTACCACATAAGGGCTGGGCACAGATATGAATCACAAGCAGTCCCTGTCCCCCAGGGTGCTCCGGCCTAGTGACAAAGACACTGGTGGGTTTGTGTCTCTGTCCAGAAGGCCCTTTCACCCTCCCTCCCTTCCTTGCATAGTCTTGTTTCTCCTATGCAATCTAGATTGTATTAGGCCTTTCTGTCATGTGGTCCCATAACACCAATTTTTTCTCTGCATGGCATTCTTCACAATTTTAATTATATAGTTTTTACTATGTTTATTTAATGTTTCTATTCCTTGAAACAAAACAGTGGAGGAAGGGACAATGTTTGTCTTGTCCATTTATGTTTCCCTAGCTCCTGGCACAGTATCTGGCACCTTGTAGGCATTCAGTATGTAATTTATGCAGAAATGACAGTGCCTGTGGTGAGTCCTCCAAGAAGCTGTGTTTGAGTGGAGGAGACTCTGCGTCCTTCACTGCCAGGTTCTGGACCAAAGGAGCACAGAAGTGCGGTGTCGGTTTTGGGAGTAAGATGGGAGAATAAATTGGGCTGGAAGTATCTGGGTTGACTTTATGAAAAAATAATTAGAAAATATAGAAGACCAGAAAGGAAAAAAGAAAAGCCATCTATAGCCAAAATCTCAATATCAGGAGGTGGCCATTTTGGTTAATGTCAGCCTCTGCTTCTTTTTTCTCTTTCCTTAAAATACAGGTTGCTTCATACTTTGAAATAGTTCATGAATACAGAAAAATATGGAAAATAATGTAACTTCTCTGCAATGTAGCCACATCTTAATATCATGTACCCTTGCTTTACATTAAAAGCTTAAAATGATATAAAACATTGCACATACAGTTGGTGCTCCCTGCGTGCCCTCCCAGACGCCGTTTCCCCATTTTCCTTCTGGAGAGTAGCCCAGCGTCCTGAAGTGTGTGCATGTCGTTCCTGTGTGTGGTTTCTGTGTTTACATGTGTGTGAATCTATAAGCCACACGTCAGTTTGTGGATCTTGGGCTTCGTACCGTATGCTCTCATACTGCGTATATATTTCTGCACCTTGTCTTTTCATTTAGCATTATGTATGAAATGTGCTCAAGTAGACGTGTGTAGCAGTAATCCCTTCATTTTTGCTGTATGGCATTCTGGAATATACCATAGTGTATTCACTGTCTGCTGACGGAAGTTTTGGTTATTTCCACACTTTGCTATTAAATACCATTGGTGTGTATCTTCCTGTGCGTAGAACAGCTTCTCTGGAGTTTGTACCTAGAGGTAGAATTGCGGGCACACTGGGTTTGTGTGTTCGTGACTTCACTGGATGTTGCCAGGTCATTCTCCAGAGTAGCGGCATAGCACTCTCTGAGTGAGAGTCCCTCTTGCTCTGTGTCCTTGCCAAGCTTGATATTGTCAGACTTCTGAATTTTTGCTAATTTGAAATAATGTATCTCCCTGACTTCTAGTGTATTTGAGTATCATTTCTCATGCTTATTTAGCTTTTTCAGTTTCCTCTTCTGTGACTTGTTTCTCTTTTATATCTTTTTCTATTGGATTGCTTTTTTCCTCTTATATAATTTTAGTTCTTTATATATTCTGGCTATTTATCTTTTGTTGATATTTTACATTTCAAGTATGTTCTCCCAGTGGCTTATCTTTCTACTTTGTTTATAGTGTGCTTTGTTGTGTTCAAGTTTTACATTTTAATCAAGTCAAGTTTATTAGTCTGTTCATTTATGGCTGCTGCTTTTTATATCACGATTAATAAATCCCTCCATACTCTGAGTACTTGGGGTTAGGAAGAGATCCTGTCATGTTTTTTCCTAAAAGTTTGTCCTGCTCTTCAGTATAAGTCTAATCCACATGGAATTTATTTGTGTGGGTATGAGATAGGGAATAATTTTCCATGCAAATAAACTAGCTGCACAAACCAGCATTTCTGATGCATTGTCCGTCTTCTTCCCAGTGATTCATGTTGTCACTTTGTCTGTATTTGGATTGCTGAGAATGTGTGGGCTCTGCTCCTCTGGTCTATAATATATTCTTATGTCACTTCTACGCTGGCTTAATTACTGTGGCTTTATAGGTTTATATATAATGCAAGGCCTGTGGTAAGAACCTTGAATAGATTGTTATGGTTGGAACTTAGGGTCTGGCGGTAGAATAGTGAGTGGCTGCATTAGGGAAGTGGGCGAATGTGGTGTCTTGGAGGGTTTTGAGGAGCGCTTCGAGGACACAGATCTGCCCGTGGAACGCGGTGAGTCACTAGATGCTGGTGGGGCGAGCAGTAGGGACTGGGCTGCGATCTTTTAGCAGCAACTGGTGGTTTTTTCAAAGGGGACTAAGAATGTCAAAGTATTATTTGCACATTCCCCTCAAATTTGTATATATGCCTTATGTTTTTTTTCCTGGAGTCCTTTCTATAACTTTTCCTTAATATATTACCTTCTTAAAACCCCGCCAGATGCTTCAAACTTGTATTACATGACAAAACCCTTAGAAACTGGATATTATGAACATTCATTACTTTGGTGTTGTAGCCTTCATTTGAAAACTGGTTCTTAGCATTGCCACTTGCTTTTTAGTGGCACCTTTTTTTTAAGTTAACTTTAAGTTTACTTTTTTTCTTTTCTACTTTGTACTGAATTGAATCAGAAAAAAAATGACTGCTATTTTTAAATGCTATTATTCTTTTGAAGAAAAGCTTCAATTTAAAATGTTTGTCTGAAGTGCAAGGGCTTTCTGTCAACTGCTTGCTTCTATTGGGAATGACTAACATGACCTTTTTTGATTTTAGAGAACAAGAGCGATGTCACGATGCTCCAAATGTATGTCGTGTCTTCCTTATTTTGGTGGTATTTGAACTCTTATTAAGTATAGAACTGAGGTAGTAAGAAGCAAATAACTTAGATAAAATTGGCAGTATTACCAGCCATTAAGCCCTTATGAAACCTCTGGTGCCTCTGTGATGTTTGAAAAACAACTATTAAAAGAAATGCAGAATGGGGGGGGGCGGTGCTATATATTTTTTAAAATTAGAAATGTCTTTATTCTCTTTGCATGCTATGAATGTATAAACAGTTGACAGGATACCAAAGGGTATAGAGTAGCACTACCCAGTAGAACTTCCTGCAGTGATGGAAAGTGTTCTGTTCTGCGTTACCAATACAGTAGCCTTTAACCACATGTGGCTGTGTACACTTGAAATGTGACTAGTGCGATTGCAGAACGAAGTTGTAAATTTAATTTAATTAATTTTAATTAACTTAGACACATGTGGCTGGTGGTTACCATACAGGACACTCAAAGTGATAGCCACTTTGGAGTGTACTCTTCCATGTCTGTGCCTGTGTATCTGTTGGCCTCTCTGTGTCTGCCTCGGGCCCATTTCTTCTCTCTGTCTCCTGCCTGTCTCTTTTCCTCTCACTTTCTCTGTTTCTTTGGCATTAGCCTGCCTAGCACATACTCTCCCTGCTTTCCCTTGTCCACTAGCCTACCTGTCTCAATCTTTCTCTTGCTCTGTGTGTGTTTTTCTACTTAATTACGTGTTGTGGGCATTTTTCCTTTTCAGTACATATATATAAGTCTGTCTGCTTTTTTTCCCCCCAATTATAGCATAATTTTGGTGGAATGAGTGTACCAATATTTTACCTACTTTGGGGCATTAGGTTCTTTTCAGTTTTCTTTGTAAATATTTTTAAAACTACTATACTTTTTCCTATTTTATTTTTTCCTGTGTGTTCTTTGAGTACTTATCTGTTACACATGGAACTGGGTTATTCAAAACCGTGAATCTTCCTTTCGTTCTTTGGTACCTATTGGAATTCTGTTAGCACCTCAAATAAAGGCTCCTCTGAGTCACTTGCCTGTAGCCTCAGGGCCCAGGTTAAGGCTGGCCGCCTTTGACGGTGCGGTGTGCAAGGACAGAGACTGGAATGCCACCCCGACGCCAGCGTCCGCCCGCTGCTGCCCAGCTCTGGTGGGCCGGCCGGGTGCAGCGGCCTCTGCCGTTCTTGGCTCCCCCGGGGCGGCACCAGGCACACCCTCTGCCCGGCCCCTCCAGAAAGGCCATATTTGGTTCATGGCCAGAATTCCCTTGGGGGTTGACATTTGGTACTCCAGGTCTCTGCTGGATTTGAAAGGAAATCTTAATTCTAACCCCAGGTTCAATGGCAATCCTGCCCCGGCAGGGGGAATAGTCGTATCAGCCAGAGGGGCCGCGTGGGGGCCGCGTGGGGGCCGCGGAGGGGTCGAGGGCAGCAGCAGGGGCGAGAGGGTCAGCAGGATCCCTCCGGCTCACGCCTCGCTTCTGGCCAGTTGGCAGGACTTTTGCCATACATCCCAGAACTTTCTAAAAATATTCTGTTGCCACACATCTGATAAAACCCCTTAAGTCTCTTAAAAGTAATTTGTTTAATGTAATTCCATGTAATGGTTGCTTTTCTTATTTAAATGGCAAATGGATTGTCATGCACTAAATCTGGTTTTGAAGGGTGGTGATAATATGCTGAGGTTATTTCCAAGTGATGTTCCAAGTGATGATTAAAGATTTTTAATTTTTATCTGAAAAATATTTTTTCTTAAGGACAATGGTGTATTTATAGGAAATAATTAAAATAATACTGCTTGAAAAACGAAAGGGTTGCGGAACGCAGAAATCTGAGCTGCCTTCTTCTTCATTAGTTTAGTCATTTCCAGTGTAGAAATTGTAACCCTAAATAGTTACTTTCAAGGATTCAAAATCCCGAATGTCTCTGGCTATTTTAAGAAAAAGCTAAGAGATAACAATGTTATAAGGAATAAAAAGTACACAGAGAGCTTTCATTTTACTGATTTGTACTAAAAAAAAAACAAAAACAAAAACAAAACCTAATTTTTGGAAATTCCTGTAATCCATTGAAATTAGTTTGTGTATCTAGTTTTAAGAAGTGACTATAAGAACAATACCTGTTCTTTGAAATTTAGAATTGTTTTTATTTTCTTTCAAAATGGCTTAGTTTGTACATATAGCCATGTTATATCGCTAAATATCTAGAAATCCAAAGCCTATAAAAATCCTAACTGCTGGAAAAAACAATACAAAACATAGATACTGATTTGAACCTCTCTTACTTTTAGAGCTAGCCTGTATTATGCCTGTGTCAGGGAAACTTTTAAAGCCCACTGTCATTTTATTTATTCACCAGAATATTTTTGTCTGTGTGTCAGAACAGTTTGTAGGAATAAACTTTTTTCATTTGGAAGTTCGAAGTATAATTAGGAAGTCAAGATAAGCTCGAAGTGACATTTAGCATGAGGATTTTACAAAATTTAGATGATAATTGCAATACTTTCTATGTTATTTCACATAATAAGGAACCAGGAATATGGTAGACAAAATAACGGTAATTGCTGACATTTACTGACTACTTACTATGTGCCCAGAGTTCTGCCGGGCACCTCACATCTAATATTTCTTCAGTCCTCCCTTTAATCCTGTGAAGTAAGTACCTTTGTCACCCCCATTTTTAACTAAAGATTCTGCGGCTTTGAAAGTTTAAGTGGCTTACCCACCAACCAGAACATTTCAGAGCTGGAATTGGAACCGAAGCAGCCTGAGAAACAGAGGAGAACGCTTTGACCACCACGGGTCTTTACGACAAGGTCTTTTGAAATGTGGCCGGAATACTATGCCAGTCAGGTGAGGGCATCAGCCAGGAAACAACCATAACGGAAAACAGAGCCAGTGAGCAATTACTGAATGCCTCTCAGTGCCAAGCATCATTCCAAGCGCCTGACTTCTACTGTCTCATTTAATTTGCACCCTGCAAGGGAACGGGGGTGATATTTATACCCATTTTACAAAAAGGCTTAGGAGGTTAAACGACTTGCCCACAGTCGTGCTTCCTATAACTTGTAAAACTGGGATAGTGTGGAATAATAGATCAACATCAATTTAAGAAGAGTTTTTTATTAGTTTATTATAAGGATTTCTGTAGTCTGTTCAGTTCAATACTTTAATCATTGACTAAGATGAATACACAAAAGGCAAACAAGTTGCACGTGGCTCAAAGATGAGAGAGAGTGGAAGATGGACCAACATTCAAAAAGATATTTTTGTTTCCTTTTTACACATGTGTAATACGTTCACATGTTCAAAGATAACGATAAAACTGTATTAAAATCCACTCTCACCTCTGCCGGCACCCACTCCATCACACCGTCCCGCTCACATGGTTGGGTACTACTCTGCTACTTTCCTGTATATTCATCCAGTTTCATTTTAGCAAAACAAAACAAAACACTAATATATTTGTATTTTCTTTCTCTTTTTCTGATGAACTGTTTCATTAGCAGTAAGTCAGATACCTTTCTATATCACTGTTACACAGAGAGCTTCCTCATTCTTTCTTATAACTGCATAGTATTGTTTGGATGTACAATAATTTAACCTATCTCCTGTTTTTTTTCTTTCTTTTTTCAGTATTGTAAAAAAGTTTCTGTGAAACTCTAGGTTTGTTTTCATTAATTAATTTTTTATGGTGACATTGGTTAATGAAATCCAGTAAGTTTCAACTGAACATTTTAACAGTACCTATCTCCTGTTTTTTAGATTTTATTTTTCCGTTACCATTGACATACAATATTAATTGTGTGTGTACAACATAGTGATTAGATATTTATATACCTTACAAAGGGATCACCCCGATAAGTCTAATACCCATCTGACACCATATATAGTTATCACAGTATTATTGAATATATTCTCTATGCTATACTTTACATCCCCATGACTGTTTTTATAACTGGGAATTTGTACATCTTAATCCCTTCTCCTTTTCCTCTCATCCCCCAACTCCCCTCCCATCTGACAGTCATCAATTTGTTTTCTGCATCTATGAGTCTTTCTGTTTTGTTCATTTATTGTGTTTATTAGATTCTACATAAGTGAAATAATATGGTATTTTTCTGTCTGACTTAAATCCTTTAGCATAATTTCCTCTAGGTCCAACCATGTTGCCTCAAATGGTCAGATTTCATTCTTTTTGGCTGAGTAATATTTCATTGTATATATGTACCACTTCTTTATCCATTTATCTATTAATGGACACTTAGTTTGCTTCTATATATTGGCTATTGTAAGTAATAAAGCAGTGAACATAGGGGTGCATATATCTTTTCAAATTCATGTTTTGGATTTCTTCAGATAAATCCCCAGAAGTGGAATTGCTGGGTCATATGCTTGTTCTATTTTTAAGTTTCTGAGGAACCGCCATACTGTTTTCCATAGTAGCTGTACCAATTTGCAGTCCCACCAACAGTACACGAGGATTCCCTTTTCTCCACATCCTTGCCAACACTTGTTGTTTGTTGATTCATTGGTGATGGCCATTCTAACAGGTGTGAGATGATATCTCACTATGGTTTTCATTCAATGATTAGTGATGTTGACCATCTTTTCATGTGTCTGTTGGCCATTTGTATGCCCTCTTTGGAGAAATGGCTATTCAGGCCCTCTGTTCATTTTTTAATTGGATTGTTTGGGGTTTTTAGTGTTAAGTTGTATGAGTTCTTCAGATATTTTGGATATCAGATGCATCATTGACAAATATCTTTTCCCATTCAGTAGGTTGTCTTTTCAGTTTATTGATGATTTCCTTGCTATACAAACTTTAGTTTGATATAGTCCCATTTGTTTATTTTTTTCTTTTGTTTCCCTTGCCTAAGGAGATATATCAAAAATAGATATTGCTATGAACAGTGTCAAAGAGTTTACTCCTTGTGTTTCCTTCTAGGAGTTTTATGGTTTCAGGTCTTACATTTAGGTCTTTAATCCATTTTGAGGTTGTTCTTGTACATGGTGTAAAAAAGTGATCTTGTTTAACTTTCTGCATGTATCTGTTCAGTTTTCCCAACAGTATTTATTAAAGAGATTGTCTTTACCCCATTATATATTCTTGCCTCCTTTGTCATAGATTAATTGACCATATAGATGTGTGTTTATTTCTGGATTCTCTATTCTGTTCTATGTGTCTTTTTTTAATGCCAGTACCATGCTGTTTTGATGATTATAGCCTTGTATATATCTAATATATATTAGAAGTATCAGGTAGCATGATACCTCTAACATTGTTCTTCTTTCTCAAGATTGCTATGGCTTTTCAGGACCTTTGTGTTTCCATATAAATATTAGGATTATTTGTTCTACTTCTTCGAAAAATGCCCTTGGCATTTTGATAGAAATTGCATTGAGTCTGTAGATTGCTTTAGGTAGTGTGGACCTTTTAACAATGTTAATTCTTCCTAACCATGAGCACGGTCTATCCTTCCATTATTTTTATCCTCAGTTTCTTTCTTCAATGTCTTGTACTGTGGAGGTACATTCCTTCTCCCCCGCTTTGCTGAGAGTTTTTATCTTAAATGGATCTTGGATTTTGTCAAATGCTTTTTCTGCATCTCTTGATATGATCATATGATTTTTATCCTTCATTTTGTTTATGTGCTGTATTATATACTTGATCTGTGAGTACTAAACCAACTTTGTATCTCAGGATTAAATCCCACATGATCATGATGTATGATCTTTTTAATGTATTGGTCAATTTAGTTTGCTAATATTTTGTTGAGGACTTTTGTCTGGTTTTGGTACCAGAGTAATGCTGGCCTTGTAAAATGAGTTTGGGAGCCTTCTTTCCTCTTCAGTTTCCCTCATCTGTAATAGTTTGAGAAGGATAGGTTTTAATTCTTTGAATGTTTTGTAAAATGCACCTGTGAAGCCACTTCTCTTTTTGGGGGGAACTTTTTCGGTTACGGATTACATTTTATTAGTAGTTATCGGTCTGTTTTTAGATTTTGTTTCTTCTTGATCTTGAAATATTTTATGTTTCTAGAAATTTATTCATTTTTTTTTCCAAGTTCAATCTGTTGACATATAATTGTTCTTAGTATTTCCTTCTAATCCTTTGTATTTCGGTGGTGTCTGTTATTACTTCTCTTTCATTTCTTATTTGATCCCTCCCTTTTTCTTATGAATCTAGCTGAAGTTTTGTCAATTTTGTTTATCTTTTCAAAGAAAAAATTATCAAAAAAGATGTATTTTCTTGGTTTCATCAGTCTTTTCCATTTGTTTTTTAGAGTCTTATTTTCATTTATTTCCACTCTGATCTTTACCATTTCTTTTACTCACTTTGTGCTTTATTCTTCTTTTTCTGCTTCTTCTAGTGTAAGGCTAGATTGTTTATTTGAGATTTTTCTTGTTTCTTGAAATAGACCAGTATTGCTATGAATTTTCCACTTAGAACTGCTTTAGCTTTGTCCAATAGATTTTGGAGTTGTTGTGTTTTTACTTTCATTTGTGTCAAGGTACCATTTGATTTCTTTCTCAATCTTATTAACCCATTCATTGTTTAGTACCACGTTATTTAACCTCCACATGTTTGTGTTTTTCAGTTTCTTATAATTGAGTTTTAGTTTTATACCATTATGATTGGAGAAGATGTTTGATATGGTTTCAGTCTTCTTAAATTTATTGAGACTTGTTTTGTGGCCTAATATGTGGTCCATCCTGGAAAATGTTCCATGTTCATTTGAAAGGAAGGCATATTCTACTGCTCTTGAGTGAAATGTTCTAAAAGTATCAATTATATCAAGTTGGCCTAGTATGTCACTTATGGCCACTGTTTCCTTGTTGATTTTCTGTCTGAATGATCTAGCCATTGATGTCAGTGAGCTGTTAAGTTCCCTGCTATGACTATATTACTGTTGATTTCTCCCTTTATGTCCATCAGGGTTTGCTTTATATATTTAGGTGCTCCTACATTGGGTGTGTAAATTTTTACAAGAGTTATATCCTCTTGTTGGATTGTGCTCTTTTTCATTATGAAATGCCCTCCTTTGTCTCATTATAGCCCCTGTTTTAGAGTCTGTATTGTCTGATATAAGTATTGCTACCCCAGCTTTTTTCATTTCATTTGCATAAAATATCTTTTCCATCTCTTTACTTTCTATCTGTATGTATGTTTCGATATGAAATGGGTCTCTTGTAGGCAGCATATGCCAAGGTCTTATTTTTTAATCCATTCAGCCTCCTTGTGTCTTTTGATTGGATCATTTAGTCCTTTTACATTTAAAGAAATTGTTGAGAAATATGTAGTATTACCATTTTATTGTTTTCTGATTGTTTTTCTAGTTCTCTGTTTCCTATATTCATCTTTTATATGTTGATGACTTTCTATAGTGTTGTATTTGGATTCTTTTCTTCTTATTCGTTTTATGTCTTTTGTAGTTTCTTAATTTCTGGTTAAAAAAAAAAAAATATATATATATGTATACACACACACACACACACACACACCCACCCACCCACTCACCCACCCAGCTATGTTTATAGCAGTCTATTTTAAGTTGATTATCATGTTGTTAGAATACATTCTAAAATTACTACAGTTTTTACTCATTCTCTCCACGTTTATGTTATGGTCATTATCATTTGCTTCTTTTGTGTGTGTGCTTGTGTCTATCCCTTAATTGTTGTAATTACATATAATCTTTCTGTTGTTGTGTTTTAACCTTTGTAACTAGCTTTGTTGTTGGTCGAGCCACTGCTTTTACTTTTTGCCTGGGTCAGTGACAATTTATTTTTTTTGTATATTATTCATATTTTTTATCTTGTCTACTTAAAGAAGTCCTTTTAACATTTCTTATAATGCTAGTTTAATGGTGATGAACTCCTTTAGCTTTTTCTTATCAAGGAAACTCTTTATCTTTCCTTTGATTCTAAATGAAAACCTTGCCGGGTAGAGTAATCTTAGTCATAGGTCCTTGCTTTTCATTACTTTGAGTATTTCATGCCAATCCCTTTTGGCCTGCAGTGTTTCTATTGAGAAATCAGCTGACAGTCTGTGGGAGCTCCCTCGTACATAACTCTCTTCTTTTGCTACTTTTAAGATTCTCTTTCATCTTTGACATACATACATTTATTTATTTATTTGTTTGTTTATGACATTTTATTTTTTAATTTTCACTCTCCCCTCTCCCCCCACCTCTCTGGTAACCACTAGTCCATTGCATCTTTGACATTTTAATTATGATGTGTCTTGGTGTGGTCTTCTTTGAGTTCATCTTGTTTGGGATTCTCTGTGCTTCCTGGGCTTGTATGTCTATTTCCTTTGCCAGGTTAGGGAGGTTTTTCATTATTATTTCTTTAAATAGGCTTTCAATCCCTTTCTCTCTCTTCTCTTTCTGGTATCCCAATGATATGTACGTTAGTAATGCTTGATGTTATCCCAGAGGTCCCTTAAACTATCCTCATTTTTAAAAATTCTTTCTTTTTGGTATTCCAATTAGGTGTTTTCTGCTACATTGCATTCCAGATTGCTGATTTGATCCTCTGCTTTATTCAATCTGCTGTTGAGTCCCTCTAATGTATTCTTCATTTCAGTTATTGTAGTCTTCATTTCTGACTCGTCCTTTTTTATGGTTTCTGTCCCTTCCTTGAGGTTCTCACCGAGTTTATCTATTCTTCCTCTAACTTCATTGAGCATCCTTATAACCAGTATTTTGAACTCTGTGTCTGGTGGATTGCTTGTCTCCATTTCATTGAGTTCTTTTTCTGGAGTTTTGTCCTGTTCTTTCATTTGTTAATGTTGCTTTGTCTCATTATTTTGGCTGACTCCCTGTGTTTATGTACATTGGTTAGATCTGCTACATTTCCTAGTCTTGGCAGAGTGGTGTATGTTAGGTGTTCTGTGAGGCACAGTCTCCCTGTTCACCTGAGCTGGCTGCTCCAGGGGTGTCTGTCCTCTGTGTGGTTGTGTGTTGTAGTCAATCCTTGATTGCTGTTGGCATGTCACTGCGTGGGGTTGACCTGCAGGCTGACTGGCTGTGAGAACTGGGTATGACAATAACAGACAAGTTGTGGGAGGGAGAATGACCCCACAGGGCAGGAGGTTCTTTAGCAGGGCTCTGTGCCAGCTGAGCCTGCCCTTCAGGACTGTTATTTGTTGAGCTGTTTAGGTGGTGATCTGGTATAGTCTGAAGTTCATCACCGGTGTATTGATTCTGGAGCATCTTGAAAGGGGCTCCGATGCAGTTTAAAGTCAGCCACTGCTTATGCTGGGCTTGGGGGCACCTGGTAGGAACTACAAAGTGGTTTGTGGTTGGTTGCCCCTTGTGCCAGGATTGGAGGCACTTGGAGAGGCTATGCTGTAAACAGAGGCCAGCTGCCACTAGTGGCCAGGCTTGGGACCCTTTGGTGAGCACCATGATGTGAGCTAAGGCTAGCTGCCACTTTTACTGGTATGTGGCAGCTTAGTTGAAGGTATGTTTGAAGCCAGCACCAGCCACCACTTATCAAGCTTGGGACTGCCTGATGGGAGTTACAGCGCAAGTTGAGAGTGGTTGCTGCTTGTGCCTGGCAAGTGGTATAGGCCATGCTGAGGCCAGCCACTACTTGTTTGGTGTCTCTGGACCTTGCAGAGATTTGGGGAAAGTCCACAGCATGAGCTGAGGAATCTGCTCATGTGGGAGAGCCACTCACAGAGTCTTGTGCTGGTCTGGTGAGTTGGGTAGGGTGGAATCTCAGGGAGTCTCTAGTACAGGGTGAACAGCGCGAGCCAGTTAATGGAGAGAACAGATTTCGTGTATGCTTGTTCCTGCTGGTTTGGTGGCAGGAGCACTCAACAAAGGAACAATGGTGGTTGTCAGCACATCCATCCTGTAGAGAGCTGCCCTGACCCCTGCCCCTCCAGCCCTTGCACTGAAGTCAGTGAATTTAGTTCCTGGTGCCCCTTGAGCTGTTGCTTTTGAATTGGCACCCAGAGCAAGTTGAGTCTGTGAGCAAGCGAGTCCATTTGTGGGCCCCTCAAGAACTGTGTCTTGGTTTCCAGCCTTATATCTCATCTGGACTCATTCTCCAGTAGTTTTCACAGCCAGATATTATGGGGACTCTTCTTTCTGGCACTGGTATCCTGGTTCTGGGGGAGCCTGGTGTGAGGCTGGGACCCTTGCTCCTCAGAGGGACCTCTGCAGCTGACCTATCCGTCCAATTTTTAATCACCACACCATGGGTATGGACCAGCTCGCTTTCCTACTAGTCTCAATGGGGCTGCTTCTTTATATCCTTAGTTACAGGACTTCTGTTCAGCTAGACTTCAGGTGTTTCTCAATGATTTTTGTTTTATAATTCAGTTGTAATTTTGATGTAGTCATGGGAGGAGGTGAACATAGAGTATTCCTACTCCACCTTTTTGACCAGAAGTATCTCCTGCTTTCTTGGGTATTCATGCAGAGTTTCATTTTAGCAAAAAGTGAATATATTGATATTCTTTCTCTCTTCTACTCATTCACTGTTTTACTTAGCAATAAGTCAGGTATCTTTTCACTATTATCTGGAGAGCTTCCTCTTTCTTATGATTGAGCAGTAGTTACTTCATGTCTTGTCGATTATGACTGGCATTGTTTCTAGGTGTTTACTATTAAAAATCATACTGTGATGAATAATCTCATACGATATCATTGTTTTAAATTTATTTTTAATGCATATGTGGTAATAGTCATTGTTTTTGACGTACAGTGCTGATGTTTGACAAATACAGAGCTGTGTAATCACAGCCACAATCAAGATACAGAACAGCTCTACCACCCCCAGATTCTTTTGTCTTCCCCTTTGTTATCAACCCCACCCCTGGCAGCCACTGATCTGTGCTCTGTACCTATATAGCTTTGGCTTTGCCACAGTTGGCATGTGCTGAAAGCTCTTTTCAGGATGGCTTCTTTCGCTTAGCATAGTGAGTTTGTGATTCTGCCATATTGTTGCATGTATCACTCATCCCTGTTATTGCTCAGTAGTGTTCTATTGTATGTATGCACCGGTCTTTTCTTTCATTCAGATTGAAACACATTTGGATTGTTTCCAGTTTGGGACAATTATGAATAAAGTTGCTATAAACATTCAAACAGAACCTACATTTTTTAAAAAGTAGCCTTCTTGAGGCATCATTTACATACCATAGGATTCACTCATTTAAAAGTATAAAATTCAGTGATTTTTAGTAAATTTACAAGAGTTAGGCAATCATAACTACAGTCTAATTTTTCAATATTTCCATCACTCCCAAAAGAAACTTTGTGCCCATTTTTGTTATTTTTGTTTCCACCCTTAACCTCAGAAATCGTGAATCTATTTTCTGCCTTTTAGATTTGCTTTTTTTGTGGAAATTTCATATAAATGGAATCATACAACATGTAGTCTTTGGCATCTGGTTTCTTTTACTTAGCATAATATTTTTTAGTTTCATCCATGTTGTATCAGTATTTCTTTCCTTTTTGTTGCGGAATAATATTCCTTTGGCTATATCAGATTTTGTTAATCCATTCACTTAGTTGATGGACATTTAAGTGGTTTACAGTTTTGGGCTATATAATGCTGCTGCTATGAGCATTTGTTTACAAGTCTTTGTGTGGATATATGTTGTAATCTTGGATAGATACCTAGAAATGGAACTGCTGGATCATATGGAAAAATTAGGTTTAACACATTAAAATACTAAACTGTTCAAAAGTATCTATCCTTTCTCATTGTCACCAGCACTATATGATGGTTTCTATTTCCCCACATGCTTTCCAATACTTTGTCTTTTTTATTATGGCCATTCTCATGAGTGTAAAGTAGTATCTCATTGTGGTTTTAATTGCATTTCCCTAGTAACTGATGATACTGAGCATCACACACAGAAAGGAATATTCCACCTCAAAAAGACAAATGACCCAATTTTAAAATGGACATTTCTTCAAAGAAAATATGTAAATGGCAAATAAGTACATAAAGAGATGCTCAGTATCATTATTCATTAGGGAAATGCATATCAGAACTACATTGAGATGCTTCTTCATAGCTACTAGGATAGCTATGGTTGTTTTTTTTTTAAAGGAGGATTTGAAAAAATTGGAACCCTTGTATTTTGCTGCTGGGATTGTAAAATGGTGCAGCCACTATAGACAACAGTTAGGTAGTTTTTCAAACAGGTAAGCATGGAGTTAGTGTGACCCACTAATTTCTATGTATACACCCAAGGTAATTGAAAACATGTTACACAAAAACTTCTACATGAATGTTTATAGAAAATTATTCATAGTAGCCAAGAAGTTTAACCAATTCAGAGTCCATCAGCTGAAGAATGGATAAACAAAACACAGTAAATCCATACAGTGGAGTATTACTCAGCCATAAAAAGGAAGAGAATGCTGATGCAACATGAATGAATCTTGAAAACATTATGTTAAGTGAGAGGAGCTATACACAGAAAGCCACATATTTTATGATTCTGTTGATGTGAAATGTGTAGAAATAGGCAAATCCATAGAGATAGGAAGTAGATTAGTGATTGCCAGAAACTGAGGAAGAGAGAATAGGAAATGACTACATATTTACGGGATTTCTTTAAATGTGATGCAGAAATTCTGGAATTAGACAGTGATGGTTGCTTGCACATCTTGTGGATATACTAAAAATTATTGAATTGTGCAACTTAAAATGATGAATTTTATCACATATGAATTATATCTCAACAACAACAAATTCTTATCCACAACTATTGGGTAAGATTAATAAAATTTTCACTGTTGATAGAAATTTCTCTTTTATGATATATGCTAAAGTGTGTTTAATGCAGAGAATTCACAAGTATTTTGAAGAACTATGCTAAAATGAAAATAGATTATTTCATATTTAATTAATGGTTTTAGAAGTTTATTTATAGTTGTACTGTCTGCTAGAGTGTTGTTGTAAAACTCTGAAGGTGAACTTTCATTTGGTTTGTACTCTGAACTGTTGTCTCCGAACACAATATTAACACATTTCCATAAAGTTAGATAGTAATGAAGTAATATCTAAGAAGCAATTTGTATTAGTGGACTCCAGAAAACTGAAACAGAACTAAATTTCTAATTTGGGGTGTCTTTGTCATCAACATAAATCTTTAAAGTGTGTTGAGGTAGAACCTCTCTTATCTATCCTCCCTTTGTTCAGTTTGCTGGATTACCAGCCCTCTCCAAGTCCTTTGTCCCGGGACATACGGAATGGTTATGGCTAGCAAGTGACACAGAAGTCTGGTGATGCATCCATCCGAAGTTGTGTGCTAACCAAAAATCAGCTGTGTTTATGCCTACATCCGTTTATGCCAATAGTAGTAGTAGTGATCATAATTATGTAGTTTCAGTATTATGTATACTGGTGAAATGAGTGCAAAAAAAAGTTAAATGTTTGCAAACACAAAGGCATGATAGTTAATACTATTGAAATCAGGTCTGGGCAAGAAACTAAAATAATTGGGTTTAAAATTGTAAAAATGTAGATGCAATTCAGTTCCACTTTAAAGAAATGGAAACTAGAAATCATTGACAATGGTAGTTTATGCTGGAGAGCAGACACATCTGGAAAGAGAAGATCTTGAGCCTATGTTGGAAGACTGGCAAACAAATGGACGTTTATGTATCTAAAAGAAAATGTTTGAAGAATTATGCGTATCATTCTTAATGACTTATCTTTTAACTGAGTTTTTCAGTTTTCCAACTACCTACCTGGCATTGTGGCCTCAGACAAGATGGTTTCTCCTCTGGTTAATTAGGAACCAAAGAACTGGAGTACAGGTTAGGAGACTCATGGTCCCAGCTCTGCTACTTATAACTAGTCATGATATCTTGGACAAGTGTATTAAACTTTGATTTTTTTTCATGTATTTTGCACTTCTTTTGAATTTAAGAAAATATCTATTTAAATTCAAATCCTAGTGATTTCTAATATCGAGGAAAGAGCTAGAAAACAAAACAATTTCCCTCTTTTTAGAATCCCGTTTTCTCTTTCCCTCTTTTTTTCTTTTCCCCTTTCTCCTTCCCTCCCTGCATTACAGAACTTGGAAATAGGAATACAATATAATTTTTATCTGTTAAATAAAATATTTGTTTAATCTATTTACAAATATTTACTTCTCAGCATTTAAAACAGAACTAATTTCTAGTTCAACAAAATTAGAGTTTGTTTTTTAACCCAGTATTTGCTAAATATGGAAATCATCTTAAAATTAATCCTCCCATCAATTCTTATTCTTTGAGAATCATTCATTTTGAATAAACTTGGAATATAAAATTGTTCAAGCTAAAAAGACATGGGCTTTGACCATTTTACTTGGAGAACAAATTAAACTTTCTAGTTATTTATGTCTTTTTATATGGTAATTTAAAAAGCCACATATGTTTCAAACTTGTGCTGATTCAAATTTTATTTATAGAAGGATCACAATGAATATTTGAGAAAGACTGTTTACTTAATTATTAGTTATAGTACCAAAGAATGCATCATTTTAGAGAGTGCTAAGTATGAAATTTGCTCCATTTTATGTTCATTTGAAACAAATCTACAGTGAACAAGTTAAAAAATAAATCATCATGTTGGGATTCTAAGAATTGTAACAGCCACTTCAAGCATAGGACAGTTGTGTAACTTTTTCTATACAGTGTATTGTAAGTATTCAGTGTATTCATTTTTGCTATGTATTTAATGGCTATGCATAAAAATCCAGCTGCTACAAATAAAAACCCTGCTTAGAAGTTATTTATTTGAAACACTTGTAACCTGATGTCAAAAACATGTCCTTTTGTACTCAGTATGTCTATGACTGTAGATTTCATTTTCTTCCAGTCTGGAGCTGAATTCCAGTTACACTCTCAGAGTTTGCTAAAACGGAACAATGAGAGAGTGTTTCCTTTATCTGTCACAAAGCAAGCGTGCTCTGCTAGCTCTCCTATTAAGCACTGATGTTGTGTTATAATTGCCTACCTGACAAGGTCTTTAGCTCCAGGAGATGCGGGGGTGTAATTGAGTCATCATTGGAACCCCAGTGCCCATCACAGTGCCCAGTGCTCTGGGCCTTCAGTGTGGGTGTTAAAGAATTATGCAGACGGCTCTTTCCACAGCCTCATCTCCCTCTTCCTCACGATTCCCTCCTCCACCAACAATTTGTTTCTCCTAATTATTTGCTCCAACTTACTTGCATTTTGGCTCTTAAAGGTTGTATTATTATAAAAGAATACGAGCTCTGGAGTTGGGAATCTTGGATTTGATGCTAGTCTCTCAAATTTGTTTATTTTTTTCAAGCCTTAGTTTTCTCATCTGTAAAATGAGAAATGAGAATAACACCTGCCCACAGAGAGCTCAGTAGGGCAAAATTACGGAAAGCATGAAACAGACTTCATGCCAAGCCGAGTAGAAATGTAGTCAGTATTATTCCCTTCTTTTCATTTGTCATACTCATTTTTTAAAAATTAGGTAACTGGGTCCCTGAGAGGTTAAGTGACTTGCCAAAAATGAAATCTCTCTCTCTCTCCTTTTCTTAGAGCACCCTCGTAGGGGGCCTGTAGTTTCTCAAAGTGAACATTCATCTTCCTCACTACTCATCCCAGCCTTTCCAACTGCCCCAGTCAAGAAACCTCAGTCACCCGCAATTCTTATTCTCCTTTACCTTTCAAATGAGCCAGTCATCAAGACTTGAAATTTTGCCTCTTAAATGTTGTTTGAATTTATTCCTTTTTCTGCATTTCCACCATCTTAACTTGGTTCTTCAGCATTTTAGCATGAGATTTTCATCAGTAACCTGCCTCTCTGCCAGAATCATCTTTCTAAAATACCAGTCTGATCTTAACAGATTTTAGAGTCCACATTCATTCCCAGTTGTGCTTTAACTTACCACACCAGTCCGTGCCATGCCTTTTCAACACTAACCTCATCAGTCCTTTGCTGTAGGTGTTAACTGTTCATGCAGCTCTACTGATGAGAAAAACTTCAGTGCCTGCAGATTCCTGTTCATCCTTGACTTGCCTAACTTGCCCACATACAATTAGACATTTAATTCTTTTGGTTGCCACAGCACCACTTTGTACCTACGTATAGTCTATTTTTTACACATGCTGTGATAATTTGCTTCTGACCTCTCTTCCCACTCACTGGAAAATGATTTAGTCTCTGTGAAATAAGGGGGTTCTACCAAATCATTGATTCTCAACGCTGGCTACACGTTAGAATCATTCCATCCAAAACCAGTTGTTTCAAAATCTCTGGAGAGCCTCCTCCTTTGTCCCCCCACCAGGGATTTTTTTTAAGTTCCTCATATGATTATCATATTGTAAGGAGAGGTGCTGAGAAGCAATTATACTAGACCTTGGTTCTAAGATACCTTTCAGCTAAAATAGTCCGTTTTACATAGTTTTTAAAAATATAAGAGCATTCAAGTAATCAAACCAGGAATTAGAAAAAAATAGAACAAAAATACTTTGTATGATAAGAGTTAAGGAAAGGTAGTATGTAATGAAATCATATTTGCGCAGAAACATGTAATTTTAGAACTCTGATTTTCTGGTTCCATCCTAACTGTTAAAACTGAATATGGATGGATTGGAGAAAATATTTCTTTTTGTAATTCTTTTCTCCCCAGTTATAAGCTAAGAGATGAATGTTATACAAAAATGTAAATAGATTTGATCCTGAATTCTTGATACCCTTAAGAAATTACATTTAGAAGACAATTAATGCAGAAATAGCAATATTGAGAAAATATTTTCATATACACAGCCGACAAGAGTTAGTTCTTATATTAGAAAATAACTTTTGAACTCGAACATTAGATATTTAACAAATTATCACCAAGGAGCTTTGAAGGGAGAACAGATAACATAAAATAACCCAGGGTTGACATCAGTAATTTACCTAACTCAATGACATAAAATTCTGGTTCTCAAAAGTGCATTTGATGCGGAAATTTCAACTTGTTTGATCAGAGGACTTTATAGTGAATACCCTTCTAATGCAGGGAATTACTTTGTGTGTGTGGAAAATTTTGTCTTTGAACTTCTTAATCCAAGTTTTCTCTTGTTTGAATTTAGAGGCTTATTTTTACTGGCTCTTAGCCAGGTATTTTCCTAATGTTTGTAATGCAGGGAGCTTTAAAGGGCAGAGACAACAGTTTTGCTATTGCTAACATATTTTTTCTTGAGTATATTTGCATATTCTACCTGTTTGAATTTGGCTGGTTTTATATTAAGCTTCTGAAGTTTGATATTGATATTCTTTGAATTCCTTTATTATTTAGCATTACTTTTACATAGCAGTAGTTATAAACCACTTTATTTACTAATGTTTCATGTGAATTTCAAGTCATTATGAACAGTAAGGTACAGTGGAAAGAGATTTGCCTTTGGACCTCACTTAATTCAAAACAAATGTTAGCACTGATTTTGGGACAACCTTAGCCTGTTAATAGCCCAAGATCTTTTTAAACGTCAGATCATCATTGGGGGTGTTACCCTGAATCCATTCAGAAAAAAGATATGAGTGAACCAATAGATGAACAAATGAAAGTGTGATGCCTCTTCTTTTCTTCTGTATATTTTCTGACTCTGGCATAGTATCTAATAATGAAGTGGTTTGTTTTTTGAGAGCAGAAGCCACATCCCAGGTGGATCTTATATTGTGCTGTGCTTTGACCTAGTGCTGGATAAATGTTTGACTAGTTTCATTTTGGAATAAAGTTATGTTATTGGGCTATGTAAGATATTAAATTCATATTCATTCTGTCAGTTCAAGGCAATATTTTATCACAGTTTATCTAGTTAAAGCTAAGTGATCACTTTGCTTTCATGACTAAGTTATGACCCAGTGAAAAAATATGTTCTAATGCCATTTCTTGAACATCTCAGTTAGAGACTACTGGACAAGAGAGTGTTTCTTTCTTTGATATTGGATTTCAATTTCAAAAGAAAATTATCTAGCAGTTAAGTAGATATTAGGTGACAGCTTGCAAGTTTGGTAGTGGAATTTCAGAATAGATTAACATTGATTATTTTTTTTCCTACATTTACTAAAGATTTTCTTAGCTTATTTTCTTAATTAAGAGGGATATGTGGGAGTTTAAGGTGAGCATAACGTCAAGGAATAATAGGTTGAAAAAAATCTTAAATATGAAGAACAGATAATATTGTGAAAATGTTTTAAAATTTTGTGCATAAAGTATCTTTCAAATTATTAGCACTAATATCAGACTTTGTACATCTTGCCATTATAGGGCATTATGGTACTTGTATCTTAGAATTAATTTACTGTGAACATTTTATTTTATATGAATTAATAATTTGAAATGAAAATTCATAGTTTTGACAAAAATCTAGGAGTCATATTTTAGTATTCCGTAGCAAAAGAAGTCATTTTACATGCATCTTTTTGAGGTCTGCTTCGCTTTACGTTAATGTAAGTTAGCATTCAGCCATTCCAGCCTCCCTGGGCTTTTTGTTTGCATGAACTGTGCTTTCTGTACACTTATTGCCATCCGATTTATAGCTTCATTCTTAAAGTATGTCACTTATTGGCATATATTTTTAGACTTTTTAAAATTCATTCTGTCAGTCTGTCTCTTAATAACAGTGTTTAGTCCATTTACACTTAATATAATTATTGATAAGGTTGGATTTAGGTCTACTGTTTTACTCTGTTTATTGTTTTTCCTATTTCTTTTTTTGTTTATCGTTAGGTTAATTGAGTAGTTTTAGAATTCTTTTTTAATTTCCTCATCGGCTTTTTAACTAAAAAATATTTGTATTTTTTAAAATTGTTGCTCTAGGAATTACAGCATACAACCTTAACTTCTCAGTCTGCTTCAAGTTAAAATTGTATGACTTCCTTATAATGTATAGGAATATAATGTGAGAATGTTGTTACTATGGTCATCCTCCCCCATCCTTTATGCTGTAACTGTTGTATGTACTACACCTACATACATTGTGAGCCTCGTAACAGTGTTATAATTTTTACTTTGAAGCATATATTAAATAAGTCAAGAGGAAAAACTAGGCTTTGGTATTTATCTACATGTTCACCATTCCTGATGCTCTTCATTCCTGAGGTCCAAGCTTCTATCTGGTGACATTTCCCTTCAGCCTGAAGAAATTCTTTTAGCATTTCTTGGATTGTGTGTGTCTGCTGGTGACAGTTTTGCCTTCATTATTAAATGATATTGTTGTTGAATGTGGAATTCTGGTTGGACAGTTGCAGAGACTCTGGATCCTGTAAGGTTTCCTCTTCAGAGTATTGTTTTATTTTAAGTGGCAGTTATCTGTGCTGGACTCACTTCTGCAGACTCTTCCCACGGTGAGCCGCAGCCGAAATCTTGGTTCTGTTCTTTTCGTCTTAGCAAAGCCATTGGGAGTCTGTCCTGCATCTGCATCATGTAGGGGTCAGCAAGAGACTTGGACAGAGTTTAGACACGGAGTCCAGGGGCTCTTTTGTGCTTCTCCCTTTTCTGGGAACTAAACATAGAGTCAAGAAATAGATCCACATATGCATGGTCAGTTGGCTCACAACAAAGTGCAAAGGCAATTTAGTGAAGAAAAGATTACCTTTTCAACAAAGGTGTCGAGATATTCAGACATCTTTATGCCAAAAACAAAAACAAAAACAAAAATCTTTGATTCAGCTCTCACAGCATATACACAAATTAACTCAAAGTGTATTATAGACTTAAATGTAAAACAAAAACAAATATCTAAAAGAAAACATAGGAGATAGACTTTGTGACCTTGGGTTAAGCAAAGATTTCTTAGCTACAACCCTAAAAACATGATCTGTAAAAGAAAAAAAATTGATGAAGTGGACTTTATCAAATTAAAAACATCTGTTTTTTACAAAACACTAGTAAGAGCATGTAAGGAAAAGCTATAGACTGGGAGAAAATGTTGCTTTTGTCCAGAATATATGAATATATGAAGGACTCTCAAAAACAATGGTAAGAAAATAAACCACTTAATTTTAAAAATGAACAAAAGATTTGATCAGATACTTAACCAAAGGTATACAGATAGCAAATAAGCACATTGAAAGACCCTCCACATCATTAGGAAAATGCAAATTAAAACCACAGTGAAGTACCACTACACACCCAGTAAAATAAAAAAGATTGACCATAATCAGGTGGATCAACTGGAATTCTCATTCACGGCTGGTAAGAATCCAAAATGGCACCACCACTTCGGAAAACAGTTTGTTAGTTTCTTTAACATTTAAACACACAGCCGCCATATGATCCAGCCATTTCACTCCTAGGTATTTACCCAAGAAAAGTGAAAGCCTGTTCATAACATCTTTATTTGTAATAATCAAAAACTGGAAACAACTCAAACGCCCACCAACAGGTGAATGGATAAACAAACTAGTGTGAAGTGCAGACAACAGTTTTATCAGATGTTTTGCCACTGCATGCGGACCCCCATCCTTCTAGCTTTCAGTGCCAGTTTTCTTGCTGTCCACCTACTGCTCAACCCCTGAGCCAGTTCACATGTTCGGACCTTTTTGTTGGTTGCCCATTTCTGTATCAATCAGAATGAGCCAGGTTATGATGTGATAATAAACAACCCCAGCGGCTTAAAATACAAGCCACTTTGTCTCAAACCGTCTTCATTGTGAGTTAGCTGAGGGTTCTCTTCCCTGTTTTCTCTCTGAGACCCAGGCTTGTAAAGGAGTCTTTATCTGAAACACTGCTTGTTGCTGTGAATGTTGACTTAATGTAAAGTTTTTTGATTTGTTGGAGTTAAGATAGGTTTTCAAGTCAGATTGCTTTTTTATTTTCACCAGCGTTAGTTGACTTTTGTCTCATTTTGGGATGCACTAAAATCTATATATAGATTTATATATATGTAAATAAAAATAACTATGTAACTATAATATATAAAATAACAATAACTATAACTTTAATCCATAGTACAAAAAATTACACAAAATACTTTCAACTTTTATCCATCCTGTAAGTGCTGCTTTAGACAGAAGTATGCTGTAAGGAACTGGAGGTCCAGAGAGGATAAATGCATAGACAGTTGCCGCATAGCAGTGAACCTGACCTAGAACCAAGGGTTCCAATTTTAACACTTTTGTACAAATGGGAAAAAAATGTACCATATATTTATACATTCTTTATTCTGACAGTCTCTTCCACAGACCACGTTTAAGAGGTGTCTCGGACCCTCTCTTGCTGGTAGCTGGAGCACAATGGAGCCCACAGGGGCGCTAGACACCGAGGATGAACTGGGACCGTTAGGCCATCTTGCTCCGAGCCCTCAAAGCGAAGCCGTCGCCTATGAACTCCAGGAGCTCTCCCTGCAGTCCAGCCAGTACTTACCCCCGCTGAACGAGAGGAAGAATGGTGAGCGTACCAAAGCAGCATCTTCTATTTGTTATCTGTTGAGGAAGCTTTCACTGATCACAGAGGCATCCCAGAGCTTCCAGAAAACACAGCACTGCCGATTTTTAACACAAATGAGTGGAGATAAATGATATACACTTATTTTTAACACTAAAAACATAAAAACTAACAAATATAAAAATATTAGAATTTACAAACACACTAAGTATACATATTAAAAGGACAGAATTTCAACTGGATTTACTATGCTTTCCATAGTTCTTATGAGTCTTACATTCATGAGTGTATTTTCTAAATTTCACTTTTAAATGCCAGAAGGAAAAAACTCTTTCCCTGTAGAACACTCCCTTACATACTACCTTGTTACTTATTTTTCTGAGTTCTGAGTATTCCCCAATTCTTTTCATTATTGGCCTTATCAAGAAAATGGATAAAAGATATAAACTGCTAATCTTAGTTCTTTAGTACATGTCTTTGGAGTATAACTTGTTCTCCCTTTAAATAAGATATCCGACATTTGCTGTTAGATGCAGTGGTATGCAGTTTAATTGGTAAGCAGCAGCATTTCGGCTGAGGTACTGTCAGCCCTTAGGAGGCTGCGGTTGGCTGGCATGGCTTTAGAACCTTCCACCAATTAGGAGCCTAGCTTCCTCTTAGACAGTGGCTGAGAGGGTACAACCACGTTTACTGAAACATAACTCAATGTATTCAGATTTACACAGTACACTTGGACCAGTATAATGTTCAAATTATTACCTGCCGAAAGATGAACTGAATGGAGTATAAAATTGCAATAATATACAATTGCTCAAGAAAATGGTCATATGTAGCAGAGGAGAGAAGTGTGTGGGGAACATTTACACTTTGTGGCGATTTACTTGACCCAGCTCACCATATTCTCTTGCAAGAATGTTCTCTTGAATGCCTCAGTATAAAGTAAGCTCAAACATGAGGTAGCCTTCCCTTATTAATTTTTAGGGCAGTAGATGAAATGGTAAAAGTTTTAATTTATTAATTTAGTTACATGTACACAATTTAACATTTTATGAAACAGTGCATTAATATAGAAGGATTGCTTTATCCACACTCATATTTCATAAAACCGTCTTGTTCACACACTATCCTTGAATCTTTGTGGTATTTTTGTCGTCAGTAGAACCCCTTTGCATCATCCAGCTTACCCTAAAATCCAGGGTGCATCTTCATTCTGCCTCTTTTGTTTGACTTACAGCAGTTTTTGAATACATGCGTGAGCTGACACTGAAGACTTTATGTCTATACCACAAATACCATTCACAGAACAGTAGGACTTGGTTTGTGTGTGTGCGCATGTGTCTTATAGTTGTATATTCATGATCTCTATAACATAATCATTCATGTTTGACCTGTGATTAGTTATAACATTTTGTGGAGCTGTAGTGCTGTAGTTTTTTAAGAATATTTTTATATGTATGTATGTACGTATGTATGTATGTATGTAATACATTTACACGGCTTAAAATATAAAGGGTACAAATGGGTACAAAGTAAAAAGTGGGTCACTCTCTGTCCTGTTCTTTAGCTACCAGTTACTTGCCTAGAATTAGCAACTGTTACTTTGCGTCCTTTTTAAAAGCAGTTTTTGAAAGTCTTCTTTGTAACAATATCTAACACTTTGAATTTTAAGGTTATAACTTGGGAATAATTAATGTGTTGATTTTTTTCTCTCATTTTTTTTCTGAGTCTAAGATTTCTGTAAACCTCAAACCAGCTTCATATGAAATTGATTTTTAAGCTACTGCATTTTTCTCAAATACTTTTTTGTTTAATATTAAGTAAATGAAAGAACATATAATATGAGATACTGTGTAAGGACTCAAATATGAGACAGTCTTCTTTTTTCTAACAAGTGACTTCGGGAAGTTAAAAACCCTATCTTATATCTAGGCATACACTCTAATTTTAGGTTTATGATATATTAGCCTAATTTGCAAATACATTTCAGGGCATAAATGGAATCTTTATACAGCTATCAGAGATCTAGGTTTTTGCTACAGTTATGTGACTATAGTAGAACCACATCAAACAATATATAGATGGAAGAATCATAACTTTCTTACCTTAATGATTTTTTTCAAGTTTAATACTCATTTTTTAGGACTTCTTTTTTAAAAAAATGTATTTAAATTAGTTTCAAGTATACAGTACATTGGTTAAACATCTATATAGTTCATAAAACGATCCCCCCAATTGCTCTCTCCCTCCCCGGCTCTCCACCTAGCCATCATATTAATGCTAACTGTATTCCCTCTGCCGTGCTCCCCATCCCTGGGACCAGCTATCAACTGCTAATTTGTAGTTCTTTAACCCTTCACCCCATTCTCCCATCCTCTCAACCCTTCTCCCCTCTGTCTGTCCCCAAATTATCCACTATATTTGTGAATCTGTTTTTGATTCACTTGTTCTTTTTGTTCTTTATATTCTGTATACAAGTGAAATCACATGGTATTTATCTTTCTCTGTCTCACTTATTTCACTCAGTATAATAATAACCTCTAGGTCCATCCATGTTGTTGCAAATGGCAGGATTTTATTTTTTTAATGACTGAGTAATATTCTATTGTATATATGAACCATAATTTCTTTATCCAATCATCTGTTGATGGGCAATCATTTGTTGATGGGTTGCCTCCATAGCTTGGCTATTGTAAATTGTGCCGCCATGAATATTAGGGTGCATTGATCTTTACGAATTATTGTTTGGGTTTTCTTTGGATAAATACCCAGAAGTACAATTGCTGGGTCAAAAAGTATATCCATTTTTAATTTTTTGACACTATGTCTGTTTTCCATAGCAGCTGTACCAATTTGCAATCCCACCAACAATGTATGAGGAGGGTTGCCTTTTCTCTGCCTCCTCGCCAACACTTGTTTTTTGATTTATTGATGATAGCCACTCTGACAGGTATGAGGCGATATCTCATTGTGGTTTTAATTTGCATTTCTCTGATGGTTAGTGACCTTGAGCATCTTTTCATATGTCTATTAGCCATCCGTATTTCCTTTTTGAAGAAGTATCTGTTTAGGTCTTCTGGCCATTTTTTAATTGGATTGTTTGGTTTTTTGTTGTTGAGTTATATGAGTTCTTCATATATTTTGGATAGTAACCCCTTATCAGATATATCATTAGCAAATATCTTCTTCCAAACAGTTGGTTGTCTTTGTTTTGTTGATGATTTCCTTTGCTGTACAAAAACTTTTTAGTTTGATGTAGTCCAATTTATTTTTTCTTTTGTTTCCCTTGCCCGAGGAGATATATCTGAAAAGAAATTCCTGTTAGTAATATCAGAGAGTTTACTGCCTATGTTTTCTTCTAGAAGTTTTATGGTTTCGTGTCTTAACATTTAGGTCTTTGATCCATTAGGACTTCTTAATGCCATATTTAAATCATATTATATACAAAACGAAGATGTTAATCTCAAAATTAATCAATACAAGGCGTAGATATTTTGAGATAATCAAATTTAGATATTTTCTTGGTGATTGTGTCATATTGTTATTCCTAAGCATTTGACTTTCACATGTCACAATTTTCTGTTGGGGAAAAGTGAAGATATTTCAGTCTGGGATTAGTGTGTAGGATTGTATCACCAAATAGTTTATAAATAAATTTTACAAGGAACATGAAGTTGACATTTAAGTAATGATTCCAGAATCTCCCTTATTTTTGATTAATATTTATGTTGGCAGTGGTAGTGGAGTGGCAAAATATTCCCACTACTGGAGTAAACATGAAAGATAAGCTAGGGTTTTCCTTTACCCGTGAACGTAGCCAAAATAATTCTGTAGTTAGTGGCACCTCAAAAGTAAGGCAACCATGTAGCACTTGACTCTTCCGAAGAAGTGAGTCTTTCATAAAGTGGCTATACAGAAACACATGAACATGTATTTTTACTAAAACAATTCATACACAGGGAAATCAAGCTTTGTTTTGACATTTCAAACGCACAATAGAGCCATTTGCATGGTTCAGCATTAACATTTCTTCAGATTAGTTAACACCAAGAATAAGAGGGAAATCAGTCAAGGGGACAGTTAGTTCTTTTAATATTTAAATGGGAAAAGCTCAGATGCTGTAAATTGAATATAGCTTTATAGAAGGCAAAGTCGATGGAAACAGCGTACCTGAAAGAGCTGCTGCTCTTGCCGGTGCCACACCTGGACGAGACCGTGCAGAAGCAGCTTCTCATGCATGAGGTCTTGCCGCTGTGTGCTGGCGGGTGAATTTAAGCTTTCAAGGCATTGCCAGTGGTGTCACAGAGTGAGCAGACGAGGAGACGTAGATTTCCCTTTTCTAAGACAGGTTGGTATTCCAGTACTTCTCGGCATGTCTCTGATGACGAGGATTGTCATGTTAACATGGCCACAGATATGCCACAGGCCAGCTGTCAGTAGTGTCAAGCAGGAGGAACCTAAGCGTCCGGAGAGACTTACATGTTATTCTTATTTTAAACTTTGGTATTACTAGTTACCGCAGTTGTTAGGTTTTTGAGCTTATCGTCCCATCTGGAAATTTTTTTTTCTAAGATTTTCTGTCCATTAACTTTATCACACTGCACCATTTCACACCAATTCTTGCTCTATTCCAGAATGCTCACTTATTAGAGAGAAAATAATTTATTCAGAAGTTCATTGCACATGAGGGGAGACGAGGTGGCGCTTTGTGTTGGATGCAGTACAGGTATTAATACACTTGCAATCAGATGCGCTTTGCCTCGCCACGGAACCCAGCCAAGAAAACAACTTGCCTTGTACCATGGCAAATAAAAGGTGTATGTTCACAGCTATCTTTTCTTTGGGTTTTGCTCTGAAAACATCTCTTTACTCCTCATTAACCTGTTTGGCTTGCTGTCACTCTAGATGTTTGGAAGTGCAGAAAGGTGATGAGTGTTTGTCTTGAGCACAGCCCTGTTCCTTAGAGTGTACACGAGCTGTTGTTGCTGATGGACATTGGCGAGGGAAAGAGAGGATATATCTATTTTTCTCTGGAGCGGACAACCAGGCATAAACGTCTCATGGTGTCCTAAATGGGGATGAAATAATTAGATGCTAAATAGCCAAGACATGGGTTTTCCTCTACCCATGAATGTGGCCAAAGTAATCCTGTAAGAACTATGGGATTCTTGCTTTCCCTTTCTACAACTGAAGATAATAGAAATGAATAATTTTCTGTAAAATTATCTTGTCATTGGCCTACCGTTAACAAATTTAGGATCTTGAATATTTAAAACAATACTCAGACATGTTAATAATCATTTTGATACATTTTGACAACAACTTTTTCTGCTTTCAGAACTTACTTAGTCCTTAGGTTGTGGAGAGAAATATATACTCCTTGAGTATAATTTTTCTTAGTTTCTAATATTTTTTTGAAAATTAGGCATTAGGACTTATACTAAATAAAATTATAAAGTTTAAAAGCCAACTACAAGCCTCCCGACAGCTGCAAATGAAACTCTTGATTAACTCATCAAGAATTAATTAATTCTTGATTAATTGTTTGACAATCTCTTGAACCCTTCAAAATGTAAAAGAAGCCTTATGAATGGCCTAAGGGGGCAGTGCCATCTTTCACGGTGGGCTTTGTTGTCTCCTGTCATTGAACATGTGGAAATCAGCACCGGTAACCCTGTCCAACCTTTTTTCTGTTCTGGGTTTCTTATTTAGATAGGTTGCTGTTACCTAGGATTCAGTTTGCTTCAGTGTACTGCTGAATACACCCAAGCAGTGCGTGTGGGGCGGGAGGGGAATGGTGGGCCCTGATGTCCAGTCTCCCATTTGCAGCCGGCAGGGTCGGAATGCTGACGCAGGCACGCTGCGGTCATTCCGAGGGGCTGAGTGAAGCGTACAGTTTGCAAAGTGCATCAGCGGGAGCACAGGCCCCAGTTACAGCACACCGAAGCCTCACTTCGAGTCGTTCGCTCAGGCTTTCAATGGCCACCTCTTGCAGAAATACCCTAGGAGTATCAGCAATTAACGTATTTACATTAAAAGTAAAATTTAGAACATAAGAATTAGCAGTTTAATCCAGCATGAGACCATCTCTTATCTTAAACTTATAAATATGCTTAAAATGATTACAAAACTTTTCTAGAGTTACTGGAATCATAGAAATACATCATTTCTTATGTAGAGTATTTGAGGTAATTTTTATAAAACTAGAGTCCACCATATGATTTATATTAGGCACTGGACCAGTGAATAAACTGGAATTAATTTGTTATTATTTTATTAAACTAACTTATTATTCTTGAACAGCCTTTCCTGTCTTAGAAAGCAAGAACATCTCAAATATAAATGATTAGTTAATAACTATTAACTAATAGTTAATTAGTAACATCTCAAATATAAATGATTAGTTAATAACTATTACTCAGCTGGAACCCCCAGCTACCTAGGCCTTTCAGGGCTCCTTGGAATTGGTTTCTTTATAGCTGAATAGTTGAATCAGACCCTGTGCTGGGCCAAGGGACTTCATTAAAGTTAAGTTGGGGCTCTTTTTACTTACATATGCCACCTAACCAACCACAGTGACCTCTTCTAGCTAAAAAGGAAGAAAAAATGTAAATACTGGATACCTGCTGTCTGCCATAACTCTGAAAGAGCCTGATAAATACAGAGAGCATACTGGAAAAAAGTGACCCACGATTATTTTTTTCCCTTTGTTATTTTAAGACACCAGTAAAAAGTACCATTGCGACAAATATGTTGGAATAACAAAATGTATTGGAATTTTTTTCTTGGGTTTGTAGTTAAGAATCACCCAGACTAACGAGTAAATATCATACCCAGTGTTTTCCTAACGCCCTTCAGTTAATCTGTACTGTGAGCCACCCTCGCTTGCCGCCCTCACTGTTGGCAGGAAGTGTGATCTTTTGGAAATCAGGACTCCGTCTTCTCTGCTGACTCGGTCTGTGAGCTTGAGTAAGCCTCAGGGGCTCTCCATGTCACAGGAGCTTCCCGTAACATCCGTAGGGGGCTGTCAGCCCATGTGTCCCTCTCCGGCTGCCCTGCCGCATTCCGTCATGTGTTCGTATATCTCATTATCACTTTCGCCTTGTCCTGTTCATTGGGCAGCAGAAAGAAAGAAAGGAAAATAACTTGCATCTCAGTTAACTGGTGGAATTTTCCATAGTAGAAACTAGTAATGTCACTGTTTAGTATGTTACTCACAGATGTATTATTAAACATACATGCCAGCTCGTTCAAAGTCCGACTTTCCCCCATATTTAAAGGAAAAGACAAATTGACTCAATTTGTGTTATCCTCAAAAATAATGTATCTAATTTAGAATATGCAGTATCTTCTTATTTATGGTTTTCAAGAGTTGGCAGATATATGTCAATATTTTTATAATAGCATCAGGCTATCAATTAAAAGAAAATATTTTAGTTTTTTTTTTTAAACCTAAATCATTCATGTTCTATTCTGGTCTTCTATGTTGTTTTTCATTTAAAAAATGGTAGTAGTTGGGTGTCTGTTTCACCAACTAAAAATTCGACACATGATCTGACCTCTCTTTTTAATAAAGATATAGCAAGAAAAGCAAAATGTCTGATTCACAGCTTGCCTTTGTTTCTTGTAGGCTGAGTATAAAAACTACCAAATGTTAGAATTTGTCAGCTCTCTGCAGATTTAAGATTCATCATACAAAATAGGAGACCCTCTCTGACAGAAGCCGTGAGTCCTGATATGGCAGTTAAGAAGTATATCAGTTGGGCTGCTCGATCAAGCCGCATCATGTACTATGTAAAAGAAAAGCTTGCCATGTCAGTATACTCAGCTTGCCCAAAGTAGTAAAAAAAAAAAAAAAAGAAAAGAAAAAAAAAGAAAAAAGAAAAAATCAAGATTTAGTACACTGTTGGCAGTTCAAAATGTAATGTATTCTTATAAAATTGTTGGACACATTGATCTTTGAAATATTCCCTCAACTTTATACAGAAAATTAATTTAGAGGTGATTTTAACAGATAACTGAGAGGAAGAAGAGCCTAGTTTTAAGGAAGGAGGGCTGTGGAGTTGAGTCTGGAGCCCGCTCCAGTGCACTAAGTGTGGGGTGTTGGGCCACACCAAGCCTACGTCTCTCTCTCTCTCTCTAAACAGGAATCATATTAGATGATTTGTAGGTTACGGGAGGATTAAATGAAATAAAGCATTGATAGTAACTGGCTCATCATGAGTACTCAGTATGTGTAGTAGTTACCCAGCATCGCATGCTCGATGCCTGCACAGTGGTGATGAGCACCAGCTCGGGAGCCACCCCGTGTGAGCCTGGGGCCCGGCTATGACATTCCTGGTTATGTGAATTTAAACAAGTTAGGTCTCTTCCTTTGCCTTAATTTTCTCACCTGCAAAACGGGGGTCATGCTAGTTAGTACCTGCTTCTTAGGGTTGCTATGAGGATTAAATGGGTTCGTATAAGTCAAGTATTTAAAACAGTGTGGGCATATAATTAGCACACTATAACTATCTGTTAGTAGTATGTATATTTTGAGAATGCAGTATTTCAATTCATACAAGCGAATTTCATTTTTCAGGGTTCCATCATCATGTTTTATAATTTAGTGTTTCTTTCAATAGTCCCAACAGTTTTTGCCCCCATTTTCCACAAGCACTTTCTAAAGATGTCAAAATGACGTGCAACTTCTTAATGTCTCTTCATGTACCTTAATAACATTTGAAGAGCAACTTATCTGATGGGAGCTGAGAGGGCAAGTATAGTAGGCACTGATTTCCCATGAAGTTTGTCTTTCTTGTTGGTACTGCCAGTTCCCACAATCCTAGCATTCTCTGGGCATCAGTCAGTGTCTACAAGGAATGATTTTCAAATATTAAAGCATGTGAAAAGACAAACAGGCCAAAACTCAGAGCTCTCTAGGGACTATGACCTCCAAAACAGACTCCGTTCTGACATTTTCACAGGCTGCTTGAAGGAATTCCAGCAGGGTCATTCCATTTGGTAAACTCCTAAACAAACCCTCTGTCATCAAGGACTGATTTATAAATTTTTCTCCTCCTTATGTACTTTTTCTGAAGAGATTAAGATAGTAGATATGGTTGCTGAGACTCTTTTAAGGCATTCGATGTATATGATAAGTACTATACAGAAGGCTTTTGGTATTTTGAAGTAATTAAACAGCTAGCTATTTGTTATGTTGAGATTTCTTGCTCTTAGTTGTCTTTTAAATTCTTTTTCTTTTCGATTCCAGGAAATCTTATGTATTAATAAGATTTATCTCTAAATTAAAAATTTTTAATCATTAACCCAATTATTTAACAAAGAAATTGACTAAATTTAGAAATGATCTTTTAAAAATTAGACATATTTTAAATATGTATATGATAACTTATTTCAAAAGGACCTTCAGAATATGCAAAACAGGTATTTCTGGTGTTGTAGGATATTCTATGAACTCTTGGTGTGATGGCACTTGTTTAGGTGATACTTTAAGGTTACTGGGGATGGGGGCGGATCTATAAGTTGTTTTTCAATTAATCTGAATCCTCTTAAAATATTTTACTGTGTATTATTATACATTTCTTTTTTAAAAAAAGAATATACTCCTAAAAATAAATGAGAAGGGCAGAACCCAAGAGATTTGGAGCCTGGACAACTTAAGGAAGTGGGTAATTAGGACTTATTTGGTTTATAGTTGGCCTTAAATGCTGCAGCCTCATGGTTGTCCCAGTCTGAAGTCTGTGAGTGGCATGTATGAAATTCCAGAGGTGAACAGCATTCCTCATTTGAAGGGTCAGGTTTATTGGGAGATTTTGTGTGGTTCGTTTCTTTCTTTGCATGTTTCCTTTAAATAAGTTAATCCTTCAGATGAATGTACAGAGCTTTAGCTATTAAAGAGTCCTATATCTTCAAAAATTTTTTATAATTTGATATCTCATTCTGTTGTTAGGACTAAAATATGTCTTGGACAAATTTAAAAATTGGACACAGGCAAATAAATTGATATATGATCTCAACCAAGCCTCTTAAAATTGGTTATAAAAATAAAACTCATTTTATCACATTCTACTAACCTGTCAGAAACCCAAGATATTTCGGAAGTGTCTCAGTAAAATCAAATGGAAACAAATGTGATGTAATAAATTGCTTAGTAACTGGTCACACAAATAGTTATTGAATGTATTAAAGAATTTTGTCGCTCTTAATTGATGTATAAGATATATATGTTGAAAAGATATATATGTTTGTTACTGTTTTTCTCAGGCCAAGAATAGCAAAGTGTTATTTAACTAGACATGCTCTTATTATGAGAAACTATAACTTTTTTAATACTGTATTTTTTTAACATAGATTTTTATATCTCTCACTATTTCTGTTAGATAGTCCCTTCATTTTTCAACAAAATGGAATTTGGATAAATAACAACTTGCTGATAAACTAGTGAAGTCTGTTTGCATAATTGTGTGCTTGTTTATTTGTGCATAGAAGTAGAGTAGCTGCTTGATTGATTGCTGAATGCAAAATACTTACACTTTCAAAAGTTGAAGATTTGTTTGGACACTCAAATATTATATGGAGAATTTCTTCAAATAAAGGAATTTAAACTTACATCAATCAGATCAAGTTAGGACTGAACAAATGGAAATTTAAAGAAATGCAAGAACTTAGTCCTACACTGTGAGCTTCAGAGTCCAGTCATTTTAGATAGTACAGTTGACCCTTGAGCAACATAGCTTTGAACTGTGCGGGTCTTTCGTGTGTGGACTGTTGTCAGTAGACGTGTGGTTGGCCCTCCGTATCCCCAGGTTTCACGTCCATGAATTCAACCAACTGTGGGCTGAAAACTATTTTTGATCCTTGGTGGGAATCTACAGGTGCAAAGGGCCGACTTAAGTTAGTACGTGGGTTTTCATCCTCACAGAGGTCAGCGTCCCTAACCCCCACAGCATTCAGTGGTCAGTGTGCTTTGGCTTTTGTTTTCTTCACCTGTTAACACTGAGACTGTTTTAAGTATATTCTCTCATGAAAATGAATGTATTTCTTAAATGGCCATGAATGTTTCCTGTACCGTTGAGGGTGGCATGTTATATAAATGTCAGTTAGGTTCAGTTAGTTTATAAGGTTGTTCAAGTCCTATTACTTTCACCAGTTTTCTTTTTACTTGTTCTGTCAATGACTCAGAGAGGTATATTGAAAACCCCAACTACTGTTGTGGATTTATTTGTTTCTCCTTTCACTATTGTTTTTCCTTCATGTATTTGTAAATGTTCTTGATGAATTGATCCCTTTACATTAAAGTGTCCCTCCATTCTTGGTAATGATTCTTCTAACACCTGTTTTGTTTGATATTAACGTAGCCCCTCTGAGTTTCTTATGTTTAGCATTGCATGATATACCTTTTCCCAGATTTTACCTTTAACCCATCTGTACCTTTGTATGTAAAGTACATTTCTTTTAGACAGCACAGAGCTGGATCTTTCTTTTTTTAATCTAGTCTGACAGTCTGTCTTTCAGTTGTAGTGTTTAGATGGTTTGCATTTAAGGTGATTATTTGATATATCTGGTGTACTGGTCATCTATTGCTGTGCAACAAATTTCTTCATGCTTTAGCAGCTTAACACAAAATGCACTTATCATCTCACAGTTTCTGTGGATCAGGAATTCAGGTACAGCTGAACTGGGTACCTCTATGTCAGGGTCTCTCTCAAGCCTGCATTTGGGTTTCAGGCAAGGCTGGGCCTCTACTTGTAGTTACCTTGTTCTTAGTGAGACTCGGTTCCTTAAGGGCTATGGGACCCTCAGTTCCAGCCACATGGGCCTCTCCAACATGACAGCTTAATTTAGCAAAGCCAATAAAAGAGAAGTCTTCCAGCCGAACAGTGATAATTTTTTGCAATTTATCCTCAACATCACCCAATTCTATTGATTAGAAATAAATTATGCAAGGGGGAGAGGATTATACAAAGCCACAAATACTAGAAGGCAGGGATCCACTGGGCGCTGTCTTAGGCACTGCCTACCATAATTGAGCTTAAATCTATAATTTTGCTATGTGTTTGTGCAATCTGTTTTCTATTCCTTTATTCTTCTTTTCTGGCCCTTTTTTTTTTTTTTTAGTGAATTCTTTTACTAATATTTCATTTTTACAACATCTTATTAGCTATACTTTTTGTCAAATGTTCACTGATCTTTTCTAATGCATGTCTAATATGCAGCTAATCTTATCTAATAAAATGTTTATTTTAGACCTCTACAAGTTCCATTTTGTTCTTAATTGTCCATTTCTCTTGTCATTATATTCATGTTTTCCTTTAAATACATGTACATAGTTATAAAAGCTGTTAGTTCCATTTTTTCCTGTCATTTCTGGGTCTGTTTTTATTGACAATTTTTTCTCCTGTTAAAGAGACATTTTCTTGCCCTTTGGCAAGTCTAGTAATAATTTTTTTTTCCTTTGGATGTAACATTGTGAATATTACATTGCTGAGTGGCTGGATTTTGTTTTTGTTATCTTCCTTTAGAGTGGTGGACTTTGGTTTGGTCAGAAGGTTGGACCTTTGGATCATCCTCAAGGCCTTTTTTAAGCTCTTTAGGAAAGATCTAGGGAGGCATTTACACCAGGGATGGTATCTTAACTACCTCTGGAATCTTGACCCCCTTTGGAGTCTCTTGCTGAATGCCCTGGTGGGACTTTTCACTCAGGCTGGTTGGAGATTGAACATCCCCAACCAATGTGTGCTTCAGGTGTTCAGCTTACGTTTCGTTTCTTGCCCAGCCTTGTGAAATTTCACGCTATGCACATACAGCTTAGCGCTCAGCAGAGACTCAAAGGCACCCTTACGCAGATGTCTAGGGCTCTTTTTCAGCATTAGACTCTCCTTTTCAGAAATGTGCCCTGCAACTTCCAGCTGTCTTAGCCTCCCACGCTCTCATCTCTGTCTCAATTCAGCTAGCCTGACATGCTCAGTTAGAATTACCCCTCCTTGCACTCAGTCTGGAAATTGCCTCCAGGCAGAAAACTAGGGCAGCTGTAAGGCTTATCTCATTTGTTTTTCTTCTGTTGTCGGTGGCAGTCCTGCACTGCCTGTTTCCCAAAGCAGTTGTTTCATGTACTCCGTCTCATTTTCTAGTTTCTTGTGAGAGTTGAAGTAGACTCCTTGTCAGTCCATCACAGCCGAAAACAGTCTGGAATTGGGATTTTAGCACACAGCGTGTGCTTTTCCACTGAAATGCATTTCCTCTTCGAGTGCACGTAACTTAGCTTTTGGACTAGACTACAGCAGCAAAGTCATTGTATTTTTGTATCTGCCCAAACTCCCAGACTTTACTGGGCATGCCAAGTTGCTCCCAGCTTTTTGGTAAGTGCATGAATGAAACCAAATTATTGGTTAAAGACTGAGGCTGATAGTTATGGTTGGTTTTTGTGATAAGTGGATTTCCAGCTTTTGCTCTTGGTACAGAATGGTCAGCAAGAGTGTCATAAAAAATATCATGGTAAGACCTCTTGGATCATGTAGAGCCAGTGGCATAGTTATGAGGTTGGTTCAAGAAGCCATCATTTGGTGGGGGAAGGTGCTCCTGAAGAAGCAGAGTTTCTACTGGTTAGTAGAGTCCACTCTTCATTAACAAAGAACTGATTAGATATTAACTCTTTACAGAAATATTAAAATTAAGAAAAATTCTTTTTGCCTCATTAATTGAATTTGATTCAACATGGCAAGAGTCAGCTTTTAGAAGAGATAACCAAAGATTGTATTTTTCTTCTTATATGTGTATTAATGGGAATTTACTTGTCAAGAATATAGAGGTTATGTTCTATATAGAAGTGGAAAAAACAAGGAGTAAAGTTGTACGTTTATCACAAACGTTACTAACCAACCTCTTTAATCCCCCCCATCACCCTCTCCTCCTCCTTCCAAAATGGAAAGCCCATGTATGCGTTCCAGGGAAAAAACACCCTGGAATGAATTATATCAGGTTATTTGTGGCAATTTAGACAAAATACATGTAGACTACTACACCTGCTTTCTTTCCAATAGTTTGCTTTTTTCAAAATATGCACATAATACTTTACACTAATGAAAGAAAACACCTTTAAAAAAAGCCAGCATATTATATAGTGAGAAATATCAGTGTGATTTGGTAGCTCATGATTATATTATGATATTGGGGGATTCTGCTTAGAGCCAACTAAATGTCAAGTTGGATCTGCAGACCTCATCGGATTCTCATCCTTTATTGACCAACAGAGCTTTAAAAGGAGAATTTATGTTGATAAAGAGTTTTGAGTGGTATAATAGAAATAAAGTAGAATATCACTGAGATTATTTAGGAATCATAGAAACACAACTTGGTCAAAATCTCCGTGGTCTGGTTACCCGTGGTCTGCACTTCTACTTTATTGGGCTCAGAGGTTGAAGGCCCCCACCCCGGTTCCCATGGCTGCCTTTGCCGCCCATCTCTGTGTGGCTATCTCAGCATTGCCACAAAGCCCGAGTGAGTTAGGAGACAAAGAACAAATGGGAGTTGCTCATCTGGGGGAACGAGGCTCGTGTGTCGAAACTGGCCCCAGAGTCAGAACAGAGCCTGGGGCTGGAGTGCAGCGCCATTAAAGAGCTGTCCACGGTGGCTCTCTCTCATTCGCTCCAGGTGACCCGTTGCTGGTAACAGAGGGAAACCAAATAAATAAGACAGTACTGAGTAAACAGAAAGTAAAAAGACTAATTATGTTTTTGAAAATTAAAATCATCAATATATACTCATACTGTATACCTTAGAATATATTATGTGGGTTTTTTTTTTTACCAATTAAGTTTTATATATACAGTTGCATTTTATTGACTTCAGTGTTTGAAAACATAGTTATTTTAATTAATATGTTAAGGGATCTAAATATGCTAATACAGAAACTTTTTCAATAGAATTCCAATAGAATTTTTATTTTTAAGCTATATACTTTTATAAGGTGCAGCTCCCCACCTTTACTTTTTTAAAGGAATATAGCTATGTAAATTAAATACAACTCTTATACAGTAGTCCCCTCTTATCTGCAGTTTCACTTTACACAGTTTCAGTTACCTGTAGTCAACTATGGCCTCAGTGTATTAAATGGAAAATTCCAGAAATAAACAATTCATAAATTTTAAATTGTATACCGTTCTGAGTAGCATGATGAAATCTCCCAACATCCGGCTCCATCCCACCCGAGCTGTGATTCATCCCTTTGATCCAGCGTCTCCACCCTGTGTACACTCCCCGCCTATAAGTCACTTAGTAGCCAACTTTATCACATCGACTTCTGCAGTATCACAGCGCTTGTGTTCATAGTAGCTAATGCTGCATGACAGTGCCTAAGTCATTCACATCACTGCATCTCATCACACAGGCACTGCACATTATCTCGCAACGTCACAAGAAGTGTGAGTACGGTGCAGTAAGATATTAGAAGAGGGGCTGCATTCACATAACTTATTACAGTACATCATAATTGTTCTGTTTTATCATTAATCTCTTACTGTGCCTACTTTTTAAATTTGTCATAGGTATGTATGTACAGGAAAAAACACAGTATATATGGGGTTCAGTACTCTGCAGTTTCACACATCCACTGGTGGTCTTGGAATGTATCCCCCACAGATAAAGCAGGGACGACTGTATTCTGATTTTCTTAGTTACTCTCTGCTCACAAAAACGAACCACTTTTTTTCTCTCTTATGATATAACCAATCAATACTTTGTTTTAAATCTACCTTCAAAAAAGACACTGTGCTAGATTTTTCCATGTGTTTCTACATATTTCTGCAGTCTTTCCCCTTGGCCTGTAATAGGCCTAGAACCCAAACTGGCAAATAGCCAAGTTAAAGTACTAAATTCTGCCAGCAAAGAGTTTCTTCCCTGAGTAGGTAAAGGCATTTTACTGTATGAGGTAGAGTTTGTTTCCATTCTATAAGACATATAAACTGAAGGTCAGAAAGATTAGATAATGCAAGGACAAGCTGCTGAAAAAGAGTAAAGTTTTAAAGTTATTGTTGGCTCTAAGGTTATAAAGAATACTATTATAATAGGAAAGATAAGTATTTAGTAGAAAGAGTTAAAGTTACTTTAAGATAGATTATTGCTTTTAACTTTGATATAAAGAAAATAGTTACAAAAGGTATAAATGTAGCCACATATAAAGCTAAAATTTTAAATGTTAAGATTTTACTTAAGCAGAATAGTTTTACTTTCAAAGCCTGTTGAAGATCAAGATATTTTACAGTTACCTCCAACCTCATTGAATCTTTCAGGATTTGCTCCTGTTTAAGTTTATCTGACATATATAATGGGTGCTATATGAAGTTTATCCATGTGGACAGTTGTGCAAATACAGAAAAACTCACAACCTTTTCAATATTCTCTTCTCATGTCACATTTCACTTTATACACCATATTTTTCAACCAAGATCTAATCAAGTATCACTTATTACATTTAGTTGCCGTATACCTTTAGTCTCCTCTAATCTAGAACAGTTCCCCTCTTTTTAAACCCTTTTCCTCTTTAGAAAAAAAAAAAGTGCAGCTCACATAGGAATGCTGCATTTTCTAGGATTCAACATTTTCAGTGATCAAACTACTATAGAATGCTATAGATACAATGACATCATTTGTTTCCAAAGACTATCAATATACCAGAGTGATGCAAAAATAATAAACATGAGATAATTTCATGACATACTTGGGGGTAAGGTAAGGACCGTAATCCATGAATTATCTCACACTGCAGCTGTGAGCGTCATTGGCAAATATTTTCAAGGCAAATGGGAAAAGGGTTAAAAAAGACTATTTTTCCAGATCAGTTTTAGATTTACAACAGAATTAAGAGGACAGTACAGATATTTTCCATATATCCCGACACATTCATAGCCTCCCCCATTATTAGCATCACTCACCAGAATAGTACTTATTGTTTCAAGAATGAACCTACACTCACACATCATAATCACCCCAAGTCCATAGTTCACCTTAGGGTTCATTTTTGGTGTTGTACATTTTGTGGGTTTGAACAAAGGTATAATGACACATATCCACCATTATAATATCATACAGGATATTATCACTGCCTTAGAAATCCTGTGTGCTCTCTCTGTTCATCTCTTCTCTCTCCCACCATCTTCCAGCCTAGCAACCACTGATGTTTTTGTCTCCATAGTTTTACCTTTTCCAGAATGCCACATAACTGTAGAATCATACTGTATGTAACCTTTTCAGATTGGTTTTTTATCACTTAGTAGTATGGGTTTAAGTTTCCTCTGTGTCTTTACATGGCCTGATAGCGCATTTCCTTTAGTTCTGAATATCCAATATTCCATTGTCTATATGGACTACACTTTATTGATCCACTTACCATTACGACAAAAGATGCTACAGACATCTGTGTGCTGGTTTGTGCAGACACAGTTTCCAACTCCTCTGGGTAATCTTTTGGTAAGAGTGCGTTTAGTATTATAAAACTGTCAAAGTCTTCCGAAGGGGCAGTACCATTTTGCATTTCTAAATCTGCTTTTCTTTTCTTTTTTTTTTTTTTTGAATGTTTCACAACTTGGCATTTTGGAAGAGTCCAGGCTGGTTATTTTACAAAATGACCCTCAATTTGTATTTGTCTGTTTGGGTCCTTGCAATCAGTCCAGGCTAAACATTTTGTTGTGAATATTATATAGGTGACATTGTGTCCTCAGTGAATCATATGAGGAGCCACATGACAGTTTGTCACATTATTAGTGAGATTCAATGTGATCAGTTGGTTAAAGTAGTGTTCCCTTTCACCTTCTATTTCTTCCATGTGAATGTACCATTTCCTCTTTGTAATTATAATTACAATTATAATGTGTGGGACAGTACTTTGAGACCATCTGACCATTCTGTTTCCTAACCATCATTCACCCATGGTTTTAATGATTCTTGCCTAACTAGTTATAAAAGTACTTGAAAATGATGGTTTTCTTATTCAGACATTCTCTTTTTGTTTATTACCTAGCATTCTTCTGAAAGAACCTTTTCTAAGGGAAATACCCTATGGACTCATTGATTATTTTTTTAATTGGCAAGATACTATCCATTGCTGTCATTTCTGATACACAAATCACCCCAGATCTAGCCAACGAGAGCCCGTGCAGGGTGCCTTTATTTTCCTCTCACCTATCCCCTTAGGTTTTGGTTGTTTCAGGACCCCTCGTGCTTGCACTGCCCCAGTCCCGGAATGAGCCCTTTCTCTAAAGACTCCGAGTTCCTTGTAGTGAGGAACAGCTCCTAGAAACCACGCTCTGGAAGCTAGGTGCACTCATGGTTGTTTAGCTGTCGCTGCTTCCAGGCCTTTTCCATAGGCAGAGCAAGAAAGTTTTTGCTTGCAAAAGAAAAATGATGAATTCCAGCTAGGAATAGCCAGGCAGTCTTGAAGAAGATGAACAAAACTAGAGGATTCACATTTCCAGGTATCAAGACCTACTATAGCACGACAGTAGTATAGACAGATAAATGGTCTGACTAATGGACAGACTGGCGAAATCAGAAAGAGACTGTATTCCGTCACCTAATTCATTACAAAGGCAACATGTACGTGCAGTGGAGAAAGGATGGTCTTTTTAAGTAAATGGTTCTGGATTAGTTAAATGTCCAGTGGGAAGGAATTTATCTGGTGTTCATACCATACCAAAAAATTCTAACTATGAAAGGTAAAGCTGTTAGGAGAAAACATCCCCGTAACTCGGGGTGAACACAGATGTCTTAAGACACAGCTAGCATTACCCATAAAACAAAAACCAGATAGAATGAGCTACATTTAAGTTAACAACTCTTCTGCACCAAAAGGCATCACCGAAAGAGAAAAGGCAACCCACAGAGTGGGAAGAGATAATTCTCAATGCATATATTTAAAAAAAGAATCTTCTCCAGAATATGTAAAAGACCAGGTAAAATGAATATAAATAAATGGACAAACACCTTGACAGAAACTTCACAAAAGATGAAATCCAAATGGTGCACATATATGTGGACATGGATATGAATTTATTAGTCATCAGAACAATCCAAATGACAACCACAGTGAGGTGGTACTACATGCCTACAGGAATGGCTAAAATGAAAAGCAAACACCAGGTGTATCAATATTGGGCAATTGGTGGGTATGTAAACTAGTAAAACCATTTTAGAAAACCATAATTCTGAATATCAGTAATACCACTCCTAGATTTTACTGAACAGAAATATATACATGTGTTCATCAGAAGATCGCCTATTAATTTGTGTTATATGAAATTGCCATTTTTTTGTAGTAACTTTATCAGCGATTTCATAGCATTCAATCTAGTGGAATAGATTAGTGCTTATAGGAACACTATTTGTTTTAGGGGAATATGGGAAACTACCCAATGTCCATCCACAACAGAATGGCTAAATAAATTGTGATGTATCACAGTAGAATATAGCAGTGAGAATGAACATGCTACAGCTCTGTATAAGAATATGCCTTAGTCTCACAAAAACAACATTCAAGACCGCTAATAACAAAAGAGTACATGTTATATGATTCCATTTATATAAAGTACAAAAACAGACAAAACTACTCTGTGGTATTAGGAATGAGGATGGCAGTGAGACCTTTGTCTGGGAAGAAGTGACTACACCAGAAGCCCAGAGCAGGAGCTTTTAGGGTATGGGAATGTTTGGGTTTTTGTATGTACCTACATTAAAATTAAAAGTTAATAAAAACCCTAAATCTAATATTAATCCAACACCATAGGTTTTTTCCTCTCCTTTCCCCATTTCTTATTTGTATATTTTCTCCAAGATGAGAACCTTGGTTCCCAAGACATCAGTGTAGGTACTCGCTTGCTCAGTCCTACAGTATACAGACTCACGTCAGGACTGCGCCCAACAACACTCCTGACGACAGCCTTCGGAGCTGCAGACCTCCCTACAGTCATCTCGTCCTTAGACTCTGTTGTCGAAGGTGCACGGTCCTGACCGTGTTCAGGCTTCTCGGATTCCTTCCTTTCTTTCGTGATGTTATGTGGCCAGTTTGATATATAATTAGTTTCTGCTTGTATTCAATTTTAAGTTGTTCCCCATCTTTTTGATTTAATTTTATTTTTGACACATGTAAAAAATTACTATGGTCCAAAAGTCAAAACTATATAGAAAGGACAATCAAAAAAGACTTATTTCCTTCAATTCTTCTCCCCTGCGCACAATTACCCTTTGGCTTTTTTAAAAAATTATTATTCCTGGCACATTGTTTGTTATTGAAATAGATAACATTTTATAGTGTATTAATTTTTGTATTTTCATATTTTTTGGATAGATTTTCTCGGGACCCAGTTGGAAGCAAATGAGTATGACTGTTTAAATAGACTTTTTAAAGAGGTGGTTCAATTTCTCAAGTAAGACGTATTTTAATTTGTAGGGAAATCAGTGATCATTACAGCCTTGACTTCTGTCAACACATTTCTCACTATCAATTTATCCTAGATTTAAACCCAAGCTGCATTTTTATTAAATGAGGGTGTTTACTTTTCAGTAATGTTTATTGAGTGATAAAGGCCATGTGAAAACCGTTTTCTCAACTAGTTCACATATATATTTATATTGCATTTTGAAAAACAACGCTTTATCTTCTTTTCTATTAGTTACTTTCACTAAGAAACAGGTATGAATTAGGAAAGTAGAGTGGGTACTGTGTTTATCAATGGTCCTTCCGTGATGGGCACTGCACTGGTGCTTTATTTGTATCGCTCACTTAATCCTCCCAGCAATCCCGCAAGATGGGTAAGAGTTATCGTTCCTGTTTTACAGATAAGGAACTAATAGACGTGACATTTCAAGCGATTTGAAAGCTTTCCCAAAGTTACATGTCTGGCAATGGCAGATTGGGATTTGTCTGAACCCAGACCTTTGTGACCCTAAAGCAAAGGCTCAATTATTAGCACTTTTCCTGTGCTTAGAGTAAAATCTTCTTTAATTGAGGTTAACAGTTGACTCTGTGTAAGAAAGAAGAAAAGAAAAAAACTGAAGAAAAATGATATTTCGAATTATGTCTTTCAAGTTTCAGGTTTGAGTTTCTAGCACTTCTTTCCAGGCTGGAAAAGGCCTAGACCATTGATGCTCTCTTTGCTCCTGGAAATGTAGTTTTCATGATGAATTACTGATCTTTTGTTTCAACACCGAGTTTCTTTTACAATGGGAATGTATGTAGTAGGTTGTAAATTTAGATAATCTAATTGCTTGATATATCGCTCTAAAGTTTGGTCAGTACTGCCAATCAGGGATAGATCACATGATTAATATAAAGATTATCTGAGAAACCACAGGGAAATGATTTCTGATCTGTTCCTCCTCCTCCATCTTTGCCTCCATGGAGGATTGCAACAGGCTGCTACCTGATCTGTCCCTCTTGAGTCTGACCCTCCACTCCACACAACTGCTGGGTGACCTTTTTACTGTGTGTATTTAGGTGTGGCACCCTTGCCCACCGAGGAGTGACTGCACTAATCCAAACACCTTACAGCCCTTTAAGTCCTTTTATGCCCTGAACCTTGCCTAGCTATCCAGTCTTCTCTTGTGCCGTTCACACCTGCACTCTGGCCTTGCCGAACCCGGCTCCTTCTCATGTGTTACTCCTATGTTACTCTTGGGGTTCTGCATTTTTGTACACGTTGCTCTCTGCCTTCTTGTACAGGCTCTCCCTGGCCTTCCCTTGTCTCCTTCCCACCCCCATGGCCTTGTTTGTGTGGCACTATCTTCCAACACTACTCCTTGCACTGCACCATAAATGGCTCTCATCCATTGAAAGGGTTTGGGGTATGTCACTGTTAGTTTGTGACTCTAAACCATAAAAAGGCTAACAATCTTTGCCTTTAGTATTAAACCTGACTCTGTGATTACCATTACGTATATCTTCTCAGCTCTGGTACACTGTTATATAAAATATTTAGTGTTCCCAGTTTTTCAGATACTATTTTGTAATTTAACCTTCTCTGAATGTTTTACTTGAAGTGACAAGAGGCATAGTTTTTCTGCAGTTAAAGCCATATGTTTCTATTTCCCCTTCCCCAGAATTGAAGGAAGAAATAGAACATAATAATTCTGAAGGAAGAAATTGTGGTGATACTTGCTTTCTATGCAAAACAGAGCAGCTGTTTTCAAGTGTACATGTCAGTCTTGTTGCCAGAACAGGATGACTCTCTTATTCCAGAAATTAAAAGATACCTTGGGTTTCTTAATTTTTTTTTTTTTTTTTGCCAACATCTTATTTAGAAAAAATTCAACCATACTGAGTGGTTAAAAGCATGATGAAATATTAACGGTAGAACCCAGTGCTATATATATGAGCACTGACTATAAAATTCTTTTACTTTCACTTGTATGAAACTTATTACTGTAAAAAGTTGGAAAATGCACAGAAGGTTTGAAAACACTTTCACACAGCCAATGAACACATTAAAAAGTTCTCAGTATCAGTAAATATTAGAGAATATATCATGTACACTAAAGATGCATATAATAGACACTTAGATTCCATAACACTTTTCTGTATTTGATTTCTTATGTATACATCCGCTATCCATTTATTAATCCATCAAATTTTTGGTGTACTTCAGAAAAAGGTGCGGATATCAGTACATTTCACCTCTAAACACTGCAGAATGAGCTTTCAATAGTGGTTTACATTTTAAGGCAAAATATATTTGTGTGTGTGTGTGTGTGTAATGAAGTGCACAAATTTAAGGACATTGTTAGATGAGCTTTTACATATACATATCTACCCCACACCCTTATCAGTCAAGATATAGAACGCTGCTATCACCCCAGAAAGTTTCTTCATGCCCCTTCCCAAGCAGTCTTCACGCCAGCCCAGGGCTAACCACTGTTCTGGTTTTGTTCACCACAGATTAGGTTTATCTTTTTTAGAGCTTTATATAAGTAGAATTATACAATATGTAATTTTTTGTGCAAGGAAGGCTTCTTGCACTCAGCACATTTCTGAGATTCATTGTGTGTATCAGTACTGCATTCCTTTTTATTGCTTAGTTGTACTCCACTGTATGAATATATCAGCTTGTTTATCGATATTCCTTACAGTGGGCATCTGGACCGTTTCAGTTTGGGGCTGTTATAGGTAAAGCTGCTATGACTATTCTGTACAAGTATTCATGCCTTTAGGTAGATATGTGGGAGAGGAATTGCTGGATGTTTGTTTAGTTTTATAAAAAGCTGCAGACCCTTTTTAAGTGACCATTTTATACTCCCTCCCAAAAAAATGTGTGAGAGTTCTAGCTGTGCCATATCTTCAACATTTGGCCGTCTTTTTAAAATTATGTTTATTGGGGTAACATTGTTTAATGAAATTATATAGGTTCCAAGTGTACAATTAGGTACTTTAACCAGTCTGGTTGGTGTGTAACAGTATTTCACTGTGGTTTTAATTTGCATTTCTCTGATATTTAATGATATTGAGAACTTTTTTTTTAATATAAATTAGTTTCAAGTATATAGTACATTGGTTAGACATATAGTTCATAAAACTATCCCACCAATTGCTCCTTCCGTCTCCTGGCCCTCCACCTAGCCAACATATGTATTAATGCTAACTGCTTCCCTCTGCCATGCCTCCCATGCCCAACTATCAATTACTAATTTGTACTTCTTTAACCCTTCACCCCATTCTTCCAGTCCCCCAACCTCCCTCCCCTCTGTTCGTCACCAAATTGTCTACTATATTTGTGAGTCTGTTTTGATTCGTTTGTTCTTTTTGTTCCTTAGATTCTGCATATGAGTGAAATCATATGGTATTTATTTTCTCTAATTTATTTCACTCAGCATAGGAACTTCTAGATCCATCCATGTCATTACAAATGGTAAGATTTCATTTTTTTTAATGGCTGAGTAATATTCCATTGTATATATGAACCATAATTTCTTTGTCCAGTTGTCTGTTGATGGGCATTTAGGTTTTTTCCATATCTTGGCTATTGTAAATTGTGCTGCCATGAATATTGGGGTGCATAGATCTTTACGAATTATTGTTTTGGGTTTCTTTGGATAAATACCCAGAAGTGCAATTTGCTGCTGGGTCAAAAGTTATATCCATTTTGAATTTTTTGAGAAACCTCCAGACTGTTTTCCATAGCATCTGTACCAATTTGCAATCCCACCAACAATGTATGAGGGTACCCTTTTCTCTGCATCCTCGCCAGCACTTGTTTTTTGATTTATTGATGTTGGCAATTCTGACAGGTATGAGGTGATACCTTATTGTGGTTTTAATTTGCATTTCTCTAATGGTTAACAACCTTGAGCATCTTTTCATATGCCTATTGACCATCTGTACTTCCTCTTTGGAGAAGTATCTGTTCAGGTTTTCTGCCCATTTTTTAATTGGATTGTTTTTTTTGTTGAGATATTGAGAACTTTTTAATGTGTTTATTGGCTGTTTGTGTGAAAGGTTTTTTCAAACCTTTTTTGCATTTTCCAACTTTTAATAGTTATAAGTTTCATACAAGTGCAATTAAAGGAATTTTACAGTCAGCGCTCATACCTTCACCACCTTGATTCTACCATTAATATTTTATGATGCTTGTTTTATCTCATGTAAAATCATCTGTCCTCCTCTGACCATCAATTTTTTTTTGAGTTTTCAAAGTAAATTGCAGGCATCTATACATGTCTATTTAAAAATATCAACACATAAATGATTAACTTAGAGTTTAATATTTATTAAAAATGGTCTTATTTTGCAAACGAATTGTCCGCGCTCCTCCTCCTAATGTTCCTCACCCCAGTCCATCACCTGCCTTTCCACAGTTCTCTAACATGATAGTCCCAGTCAGGTCTGATTCTGAATAGTTTGTAAAACACAGTAGTTTTGCCCCAAACACTTTTTGCCCATTTTTAAACTGGGTTGTTTGCCTTTTTATTATGAAATTGTTAGAATTCTTTATCCTTGATACTTGTCAAGTAACATGTTTTGCTAATATGTTTTCCCATTCTGTGGCTTCCATATTCATTTTCTTAAAGTCTGTTTTGAGCAAAAGTTTTCATTTCTGATGAAGTCTAATTTATCAGTCTTCTTAAGATTATCGCCTCCTGTGTCCTAAGAAACCTTCACCTACCCCCAAGCCATGGATATATTCTCCTTCATGTCCTCCCAAAGGCATTAATAGGTTTTGATTTTATATTTATATCTGTGATACACTTGGGATTAACTTTCATGTCTAGTATGAGGTAGGGGTTGAGGCTCATCTTTTCTCATATGGATCTCTGGTCGTTTCAGCACCATTTGTGTAAAAGTCTCCCTTTTCGCATTGGGTTGCTTTGGCACCTTCATCTAAAATCCAGTGATAATCTCAGTATGGATCCCAGTCTGGGCTCTCACGTGTGTCCCATCAGTCTGTCTCTTTATCCTTAGGCAGTACTGCACCGTCTTGGTTACTGTAGCTTTACAAACAGTCTTGAAATCAAGTAGGGTTAAGTCCTTCAACTTAGTTTCCTTTACAGTATTGCTCTAGATATTTTCATTTCTATTTTAGAATCACCTTTTTTTAAAGAAAAAAAAAACTAGCACAAATATGATTGGGAACAAATTAATTAAATTAATTAGTTAATTGCATTAATAAACTTGGGGTCAACTGACATCTTAATTCCAGCCCATCAATATGATATCTCTCCATTTATATAGGCTTTCCTTAATTTCTCTCAGCAGTGTTTTCTAGTTCTTGGTATAGAGGCCTTGTACATATATTTTTTTGACATTATTGTCAGTGAAATTGACTTTTAAATTTCATTTCAGATCCTCTGACTTTATGACCTAAAACATTGCTTTCTGCTCTGCTGGACTGATGATTTTATAGACTTTTAATAACCTTTTCTTCATATTTGATGCAGGATATGTCACATATTAAGTTATGCTTCTGTGAAGCATAGGGTGAAAACCCCTTTGAAAGATGTTTCATTCTTCATCAATTCAGATAATTTATTTCCACCAAAACTGCTAGAAACCTGCCAGACTGCCTGTATGTTATGGTCATGTGTAAGTGTGCATGTAGTAGATAAGTGTATTTTAAAGAAAACAGTAGATAGCTATTACACTACCATTATTGTTAGTGGGTGCGTTTTGACCTAACTAGTGATTATTGTTTATTGATGTAGCACATATTTATTAAATGTTGGACTTTGAAGTGCTAGGGCTACAAAGGAGAGAAGTTACAATTCCTTCTCTCAAGGACAACAGCAGTTTAGTTCATTCCACAAACATTGGTAAGAGTCATCGGTGTTGTACTTGCTTGCTATAGAAAGAGCAACCAAATATGTTAAACCCAAGAAAAACTCATGTTTTTTAAAATATTCCTTATCTGATACAGAGCTTCTCTTATTATTGGTATACTGTTTATTTTAACTTGTTTCAGTGCTTAAGTCTGATCCTGTATATAGTCAGTGAACAGCTACCAGCAGGCTTGCCATTGGTGACTGAAAATTACTGTCACTGAACTGACACATATTTTAGGAAATCGACTCTTTTTTTCTTATTCGTAGTACTAGCACCAGACTCTAGAAATGAAAAGTCTCTGCTTAGGCCCTAAGAATATATCCTTCTATTTAGGCCATGTGATACTCATGAAGTGCCATGCTGTTAGGAATGTTCTGAAGTGATATTGAACCTTTTTTTGAAAAGAACTGGTCATTATCGGTGACATTAATATCATTCTGGGCTGCATTTATTTAGCTATACAAAATTTACCACATCTTATGTTCAAGAATTTGCCCTGTTCTTTTAAAACTATTTCTAGAATATTCTAGTTTACCAGCCTTTTTTTCTTGGTTTATTTGAAAATTGCATGTAATCTCATAAAAACAAAAGAGAGAGACTTTGTCATGTTATTTCCTAAGTTTTTTCATCTTTCTTTATTAAATATTGTTTAGGTACATAATGAATATATAAAATCTTAATGCAATTTGAACATACCTCATCCCACTTCTCATTTTTAAAAAAATTTTTGTTTATATTTGCACTCTGTATATAGTCTCTAATGTGACTAAGAAAGTGTTCTTGTTTTGTTTTTGTGACAGTGCTTTAGGGGAGTTTGCCCTTCTATTTCTATTTTCTTTCCTGTTTCTCTCTTCCTTGTTAGAAGTTCACACCCTTCTCTTTGAAACTTGCATGACTTCTTAAAGTTAACATGGAAATGATGTTCTCCGAGGTTTAAAAAAACTTTGTTTCCAAAAGTAATATTTAGGGAGAAATTGAAACCACAACACACACAATAGTCTGGAAAAGAAACCATTGTAAAACACTGTGATTATACATAAATAAATAGCTGATATCAATTTTTAAGAGAAGTGTTTTTATTGTCAGTCATTGTTTGCACTTCTCATTCTTGGTTTTGCATATTTGGTCTTTTCCGCTGCTTACTTAGCCTATTAGCTCTTTAAAAAATAGTTTCTTCAATCTAAAATGGTCATAGTATATACTATGGTGAATTCGTGAGAAAGAAGAGGAGACAAAAAGGTTAATACATATGACCACTGTTCAGATAATCACTGTTAAGTTTTGTAGTATCTTCTTAATCCTTTTCTGTATAGGCCATTTTGGTGTTAAAATGTCACTAACGTAAATTTATTTACTGATTTTTTTAAAAATAAAATTTACCTACTTTTTGTATTTTTTTTTGTTTTTTGCTTTATAAGCAGGGATATTGCTCACTAGCTCAAGTGAGTGCTTCAGATACAATTCAATTCACCAAATCCTTACTCTTGGACACTTAAATTGCTTTTGTTTTTTTATTTTTTATGTTTTGCCATAGATTAAAATCTTTGCCGCTTTTGAAACTATTAAAATCTATTTTAATTCCATTCGTTAAAGTATTCCTTATTTAGTCAGCTCAGGTAAAGTTTTAAGGTGTATCCTAGCTAAGAGCATGGACTGTTCTAAGTTTAAGAACCCTGGCCGGTTACTTTACCACTGTTCTGGTTTCTTCATCTGTAAAGCATAATAAAAATACCTACCTGTCAGTTGTGGAAGGAATGAAATGAAAAAAGTTCTTAGCATAGTGTCTTCTGCAGTCAGTGCTTAGTGAAATGTCATAATTATTATTGTTAAAAATTGTTTCTTTTTACAGGAATAAAGAAATTAAAATAAAATTTAATTTCATTTATATTTTATGCCTAGAATGCCTTTTCCCCTATTTGAGTGGTTCATCAAAATACAGTTGCATGGTAAACGGGAGAATTTCAGTTTGTGAGATGACAGAAGTCCTCTTGTAAATTAATTTTGTAGTTAGAAATTCTGGAATGCTTGTTATTCATATGTCATAGACTTCATGAAAATGTTTTTCTGTAGCATTATTAGAGCGCTTTACAAAAATGTGGCTTTGGGGTTGGTAGTTAGTATATTATGTCATCTGACTGTCAAATATTCAAACTGGGTGGAATCCATGTTCTGTAGAAAAGTTTTTTTGTCTCAGTGTTTTTAAATGGCTTTATCCCTAAAGTTTAAATGAGGAACGTCAGGCATGACTTGTTTGCCAAAGAGCATGGAGGCATCTCCTCGGACAGAGTCAGAACCATAACAGGAGTATGAGGTGAGGAAGCATCTGTTCTGCAAAGAGCATAATGATTTGCTTACAGGTCTGATGAAATCAATTACTCATTTCTTCTCAATTTTAAATCCGTAAAAATGCTTTAAAATACATACTTTCTCAGTGGCTGTCTTGCTTTTTTTTTTTTTATAATAGAGATAAATATTTGCTTCTCTAGAATTATCTTAACATTTAAGCGAATCACATATAGGCTGTTACTCTTAGGAGACAGTTTGGATTACCAAATCAAAATACTTCAATATAGAAAATATTTTATTAGGGTTTAGTCTTTTTTTTATCATAAATATAATGCATGCTCATTTTAGACCATTTTTAAATCAGAAAGATTAGAAAATCATCACTTAACAATTACCAATATAATAATTGTTTTAGCCAAGAATTACCAATAGGTAATAAAACAATTTAATATAGATGAGAGTTTGATGAGGAAAAGGATATAATGCCAAAATAATTTCTTTACAATATAATTATTAATTACAAAATTACAGAGGGAAAAATTAGTAACTTTACAGTGGAGAAACCCAGAAGACATCGCTTTAACCATGCAGCCAAACGTAGCATCACCAGTACTAGTCAAACTGACGTCTGTGCCTCTGAGAAGACACAATATCCCCACTGTGGTCCTCCTGCCAAGAGCATGGCCTGATCTAAATGTGCGGAACCAAGAGATGAACCCAAATCGTGTGTCATTACACAAAATAACTCACCTGTATTCTTCAAAACTGTGATAAAAGACAAGTTAAAAAAAGAAAGAAGACTGTGGGACTGTTCCATTTTAAAGGAGACTGCGAGACCTAACAATGAAATGCAAGGACTGGATATCCTGGATTGGACAGTGAAACAAGGAAAACATATTTTTATTTCTTCTGCCATAAAAGAAATCATTGGAACAAACTGGCATAATTTGAATAAGGCCTGGGACTGGTAAATAGTATTGAATCAATGTTAATTTCTACTTTAAATAATTTTAGTGTGGGTATATAAGAGAATATCCTTATTTTTAGGAAATGCACACCAAAGAGTTGAGAGATAAAAAGGCAACATGTCTGCAGCTGACTCTCAAATGATTCAGGGAGAAGCATCATATATAGAAATGGAAAGAACATGATAAAGCAAGTATGATTAAGACATTAACATCCGGGGAATTTGGATGGAGGATATACAGGAATTCTTTGTGTTATTTTTGCAGCTTTCCTGTAAGTCAAATTATTTCCAAATGAAGTTTTTAAAAAACTCATCAAACCATGCAGTTTAGATCTGTGCATTTCGGTGTATGTAAAATATATCCCAGCTGACAAAAATTATTCAAATAGATAAGAATGCTGTCAATACTGTCAAATACTACCAGTAAAAGTAAAAATTGGTGTCATATTTTTAGAAAGCTACTGGAAATATGTTAACCAAGAAAGAGGTTTAAACTCTGTAATTCAATATCTCTGACTTCATTCGAAAAAAATATTTTGTAATATATGTATAAAACAATTTATGTGCAGTGCCCTGCATCCCAGCATAACCATATCAGCAAAGACCAGGACGTGGTCCAAATATGAATCAACACGAGAGGGATTAAATTATGACGTATATAGTATATTGTACAGCCACTGAAATAATGGCTTCAAAATCAAAAAATAACTATTGAGTGCTCACAATGAGCCAAAGAAGTGATTTTGTTTTCAGAGGAATCTTTAATAACAGAAAAATGTTCACTATAAGGGTGAGAGAAAGGAGGTCATAAAAATGTATGTTCAGTATGGTTCCCATTATGTTTTCTAAAAATTATATGAATAAAAAATATCAGGACAAGATACTCTGAGTGGTAGGACTTAAACAGTTTACTTACATGCTCTGCTTTTTATCTTTCTGAATTTTAAAAATGGTCTAAAATGAACATGCATTATATTTATAATGAAGAAAGATTAAACCCTAATATTAAGATATTTTCTATGTTAAAATTATTTTGAATTGGTCATCCAAACTATTTCTCATAGTAATGGCCTGTATATAATTCATTTAAACAAATTTAAGATATTATAATTCTAGATAAACAAATATATACCTCTATTATAAAAAGAAGCAAGGCAGCCATTGAGAAACTACTAACAATTTTTAAGCATTTCTACAGATTTAAGACTGAGAAGAAATGAGTAATCATTTCATCAGATCTGTCAGCAAACCATTATATTCTGACTCCTTGCAAAATAGATATTTCCTTACCTCATGTAATTCTGATATTCTAGGAAATGACTGTGATATCGTACACACTATCGTCATTCTCTATGTTATTTGGCAGATAAGTTAAGCCTGACATTTCTTGTTTAAACATTAAGAAGAAAGCCATTTGAAAATAACATTTATTAGATGACATTTTACTTTAAAGACAAGCTTTTCTTTCTGCTCTCTTTATTAATTTATATCAGTATGGAATCATAGTCATATTTATGAGTAAATAATACTATTTACCAATAGTAATTCTGTTACTGTTATTATTTTGATGCTCAAATTGTGGATTCGGCCAGTGGGAGCTCCTTCAGGCTGGCTTCTATGTTCTTTCGACAGGTTCCCTCATTCTTTAACTTATTTGCTTTCTGGCTCAACTTGTGTTTCTCCTGCCCTAGCCCTAGAATCAGACATTTCTCCCAGCAAGTCTGGTTTGTTTTAGTGGAGTATTTATAAGCCAAGATCTGGGAACCAGGTGTGCTCATTGCTACTGTTTGTTCATTGCTTCTAGATCCTCTCAGTAGACAGAAATAGGAAATAATGTGTGTGTTCGTTCTCTCTCTCTCTCTCTCTCTCTCTCTGTCTCTCTGTCTCTCTGTCTCTCTGTCTCTGTCTCTCTCTCTCTCTCAATTGCTAATTCATACCACTGTGAAAAATAAATCTACTATACTTTAGTCTGTAAATTATCAATATAAGCTGTTTTTAAAAGTATTTCGTAACTGGAGTTGAATAATTGTTTATATTCTTTTTGTCTTTAACCCAAAGATATGTAGTCAAAATATTGTATTCAGAGGTTGCGGCAATTGGTTCTATCTCCTCTTCAGTGTATGTCCATGACATTTATTTGAAATACAGTTGGGTTCACATATTGTGTTTGTATTCAAATATGGATGCTCCCTCATCCTTGCAGATTCCATTAATTTGTTTTTGAGAATGTGATATATTAACAAGGTTCTTAAAGTCAAAACCATACTCCCAAAAATAGATGTTCCCAGAGAAGTGTCACTGCCCACCTCTCTCCTGTCCCCTTCCCTCTTGTTTTTCTACACATTAGTTTTTAGTTGATCTTTCCTTTCATATATTTCCCTCAAGCAGCTATAGGTGTATTTTCTTATTTTCCCTTCTTATACCAGAGGTAACATTGATACTGTTTTTCTGTTTGCTTATTTCACTTAACATGTTCTTACGACCACCTCAATAATAGAGATCTTCTTTAGTCCTTTTTACAGCTGTATAGTATTCTGTGGTGTTGATGTACCATAGTTTAATCGACCAGTCTCCAGTGTGTGGGCATTTAAATTGTTGCCAGTATTTTGCAGTTACAAGCAGTGCTACAATGAATAAATTTTGGCTTGTACCATTTTTAACGTCGAAGGTGTATCTTTCAGCTAAATCTTAAAAATGGGATTGCTGGATCAAAAGGTAAATGCACTTGTAGTTTTGCTAGATATTGCCAAATGTCTCTCCCAAAGGGTTGTACCAGTTTGCATTCCAATCAGCAGTGTATAAAAATGTTTATTTCCCCCACAGCCTCACCAACAGAATGTGTTGTCATACATTTTTGCCATTTGACATTTTATTGTAATTTTAATTGCCTTTCTCTAGCTATGAGTAAGGTTGAGCATCTTTCATATGTGCGAGGGCCATTTCAGAATCTTTTTTTGGAGGAGAGTGTGAATTGTTCATTTTTCTGTCGAATTTTTAAACTTCTTAATTTTTAAAGAGTTATTTATGTATCGAGGAGACTAACCCTTCCTCTTAAATGTCTTTTTTTTTTTTTTTTTTTTTTTTTTTGTATGGCCAGAATTTATCAGTCTTTTCTTTGATTGCTTTTGGTTTTGGGGTCATACTTAGAAAACTTTTTCCTATGTTAAATTATAGAAGGATCCCATCCATATTTACACTTAGAGTACTGTATGGTCTGACCTTTTTTTAAAACATTTTCATCCCTGATACACTTGGAGTTTAATTTCATTTGATAAAACTGTTTCTTCCTTCCCATGGCACTTGTTTTTTTTATTCTGTGTTTTCATTTTTTCCATATGAATTTAAGTATCAACTTGTCTAGCTCCCTTAAAAAGCCGGTTGGTATTTTTATTAAGATTGCATTAAATTTGTAAATTAATTTACAAAAAAAAAAAAAAAAAAAACAGTATTTTTATGACCTAGTATCATCTAATCCAAGAACAAGGACAGTCTTTCTGTTTGTTCAGGTCTACCTTTGTGTTTTTCAGGAGTTGTGGGCATTTCTTAAATTTGCTCCTGAGTTTTTATCTTCTTTGTTGCTTTTGTTAGTGAAGCTTTCTCCCCCGTTACATTTGCCAGCTGCTTAACGTTTGTGTATCTGAAGGCTGTTGATTTCTGTGTGTTTGAATTTGTACTATTTAAGTTTACCAGGTTCCTTGAGTCCATAAATTTATTTCATCAACTTTGTGGAAGTTTTAGGCATTATTTCATGCAAATTTGTTTTCTGCCTCTTTCTCAGCCCTTCTGTGGAACTCCGGTTGTACACAAGATCGACCTCATGATATCATTGCCTGGGTCACTGGGAGTCTGTTCTTTGGGTTTTTTAAAAATCTTTTTCTCTTAGGCACATAGTTTACTTTCATTTTCATTGATATAACAGATTGTAGATTGAAATTTTTCTCTTATCACTGCTTTAAATAAATGCCATAGATTCTGATTATACAGAAAAATCTATCTTTTTTTTTAGTTCTTTCATGTCATTTTCTATTTGCCCTCTTTGAGTTAATAGATGTTATGAATTTTCATATAGACAGGCATTTTTAATTTTTTATTTTATTAATTTCTAGTGTTATTACATTGTTCATAATATTTTTCATTTTATGGAACTCACTCAAGTTTTCTTTGTGACCTAATATGTGATTGTTTTTAAGTATTCCATGTATATTTGAGAAGATATCTTCTCTGTTATCAAGGCGTAAAGTTCACCATATATTAATAAGATCTTATTTTAGTCTACTTCATCTATTTTTACTGAGAGTGGCAGATTAAAGTCTCCTGTTATTTGCATGTTTCTGTCTATGTCACATTGCATCTCCCATTATTTTTGTTTTATAAGAGCAATTATGTCGCTTTGGGCATAACAGAGCTGTCATATTCTCATTATTAATTATAGCTGTTAGCATTAAAGAGCTCCTCCCTTGTCACGTGTATTTTTCACTTGAATTCTGTGTGTTCTGTGTTCAGGAATACTATTCCTCCACCAACCTGACCATGCAGGCGCATCAGCCGGTCACTCACATGTAGTCGATCACTCACATGTAGCAGGTCACACCACGGCACACGCGTGCAAAATCGTTGGTATCGCACATGGGATTCATATTATTTATGTTAGTGGATAAATAGGTTTGTTGGTTCAGTTTTTCTTTTTTTCTTTTTTTTAAGATTCTTTAGAGCAGTTCTGCTGCTCAGTCACTTTCAGATTTTAGACACCCAGATAAATAATCTTCTATTGCATTAAAGTTGTTTAAATAGCAGAGACAGTTTCAGAGTTATCATATTACATGAAGGAATTTCTCAGTCTGTTCCCACAGTACCATTGTGGTTTTTTTAAACAAATTTATTGAAGTATAATTGACATACAATAAATGCACATATTTAAAGTATTCAACTTGAGGAATTTTGACATCACCACAATCAAGATAACATTTTCATCACCCTTAAAATTTTCCTCATGCCCCTTCGCAGTCCAGTCCTCTTTCCACCACGGTGTCCAGGCAACCACTGATATCCTTTCCACCACTAGAGATTAGTTTGCATTTTCTAGAATTTTTAATAAATGGAAGCAGGTATGCATGTGATCTTTTTTTCTCTGGCTTCTTTCATTCAGCACAATTTGAGATTTATCACTATTGTATGTTGTTTTTTATTGCTGAGTAGTATTCTGTTGTATGGATATACCACATTATTCATTCACCTGTGTATGGAACATTATTTAGTTTTTGGCTGTGGTGAATATAGCTGTCAGTAAAGGTCTATTGAAGAAACCATAGTTTCTTTAAAAGTTAAGCATACACCTGCTATATGACAAAGCCTTTATCCAAAAGAAAGGAGTGTGAATATCTACTCAAAGATTTCTACATAAATGTTCACAATAGATTTGATCATAGTAGCTAAAAGCTGGAAACTACTCAACTGTCCAACAGTGGATAAAAAAAAAAAGTGGTATATACATACAATGAATTACTGTACTTTAGTAATAGAAAAGAACCAACTACTGATTTATGCAACAACATTGATGAATCACAGAGTGGTTAGATGCAGTGAAAGAATTGAAATACAAGACTACATACTGTTCCTACTTGAAATTCTAGAAAAGGAAAATGGATTTATAGTGATAGAAAGCAGATCAGTGATGACCTGGGGCTGGGTGTAATAGAAGGATTACTGTAAAAGGGCAAACAGAAACTGGGGAATAATGAAAATGTTCTGTATTGCAAATGTGACCATGATTTCACAGGTGTATCACTCCATCCCAACTCACCAAATTATATACTTTAAATGGATGTATCTTATTGTCTTCATACTTCAGTAATATTGATTTTTACATGTCTGTCAGACACAACCAAATGATTACAATAGGTAGTTTTAGTTGTTAGTTTATTATGAAGAAGATGCTTTTCATCTAACCTGGACCACTGAAAATAAGAATTCGCTTAATTAAAGAGAAACTTGACCATGTGAACATGATTAAAACACCAGATTAGATCTCATAGGAAATAAAAATATGAGTGAGATGCAGAACCAGATTTTGAAGATTGTAAAATTTACTAAGGTGGAGGATGGATGTCAGGAATATGAAAAGTATTCAGACAGTGCTGAGAGAAGTCATAGGAGAATGTGGTTAAAGCATCCCATCTTTCTCAGCCAAGACTCAGTGAGAAAATCAATCCCTGCAAATGTGATTAGAGTGACTGTTTTCTCAATTATCCCAAGGATGGCATAACAAATACCACTTCGATTCATAGGAGAGAAGTTAATTCATTCTATACAATGGACACCTTTGAGCTTTAGGGCTTAATTCTCTCACAAAACCCATTAAGAAAAGCTAGTAGACCGAAGCCTACTGCACAGCCTAGGTTAAAAGCCTCTCTTTTCTTTAAAAGCTGTGTAGCTAGATAAGTTAACCTCTTGGTGACTCACTATAAAATGGAGCTAGTAGTGGATAGAGTGACTGAGGAGAGGAAACTGAATGAATATATGTAAATCACTGAATACCACGCGTAAATACAGTGCTCCAGTACACAATAAGTAACATGTAAACATTCACTAAGGTGACCAGCATTATCACCTTCTTCATTATCATTCTCAAAATGCCAAGTCCTCCCATGACAGGTGTCATAAGTGCTCAGAGTATGTAGAAGGAAAAGACCTGACCCTTTCGGGGTGTTGACACATCCTGGAAATCTTCTGAGGGAGATTGGTACTGGAACTAGTTCGTGAAGATTGCTTGAGTACACTTTCCATGGCAGAGATCTGAAATAGGGAATTTAGAGTGGAAGGAAAAAACTTGAGCATAGATAAGGAAAACTCAGAACATGTTTGGGTATATTAAGCAGTTTGATTTAGCTAAAGCATACATCAGAGGTTAATTCTATTCCACAAAGTGGGTAATAAAGCACTGATGTCTTTGTGTGCCAAGCCAAGAAATATGGACAGAATTAGGTTAAGTGTGGGAGAAGTCCTGATGAGTTTTGGTCAGTTGTGTGGCATTCGTTCATGCAGGTGGCATTAATTGAGAGCAGTCGTAGTGTTGCAGCCAGTGGGTCTGCAAAGGTGAGTGAGACAGCATGGGTTGTTTTTAAGTACATCATCTGGAGCTGAACCAGCCTGAGGTCTGGGCTAGCCAATCAGGTGCCCTTTTTTAAAAACTGTTTGTTTTTCCATCAAAGTCAAGCAAAGCCTGTCTTGTAAAGTTCTAGATGATTTAGTCCTGAGCAGAGCATATAATCTTAAAATCAATAGTATTGTAACTGTGGAAGATTTAGAAAGCCATTTAGAAAGGAAGAAATGCATGATCCAGAGGTAAGAGGTGCGTGTGTGTTGGTGAGTGTTTAGATAGAGTTAATGGTTGATGCCAGTGCAAAGGATGAGCTTAATAAAGGAGAGTGTTTATAAATAGCCTCTTAGGAGCTTAGAAAAGAGAAGAGCACAGAAGGACCTGCAAACATCTTGGCAGGCACAAGGCATCTTAGTGGAGAAGGACGATTTCTGGATTGCAGTTTTGTAAGCAGGTGGGAGGGAACTACAGTCCTGAACGAAGTGTCTGGATTCCCTTTGGCTAGAAAAAAGATTACTTTTTCCTCAGAGACAGGCAGTAGAATGGAATGAGAAGGTGGAGTTGAGCTCAATGTCTGAAGACCTCAATATGAGTTAGTAAAGGGGCCCAAGCTCTTTGCTGAAAAAAGTCAGAGGGTGGTAACGTAGTTCACTCTTGAGGGAAATGGAACTGTTTTGGGATAGTGGCACAGTCAGTTCAAAATAGAGTCAGTAAAGAGAGGAGACATTTTCGAGCTTGTGTTGAGGGCATGGCATGATTTTATACTGGATTATGATGCTCATCGTACCTCCTTGCATTCTCAAGCCATGCTTGGTGTTATCTGCCTTTGTCATGACTCCCAGGCTGCCCAGTCAGTTTAGGTAAACAGAGGTAAATGTTTAGTTCCCAGCTCAGGATAAAGTCATGGAAGCCAAGCAGCAGAGTACAGAGGTCCCCTCTCCCCGTGTCAGTTGCACCGTGAAGTGGTGTCTCACAAACGTAAAAAGTGTACAGACCCTTTAAAAACTATTAGTACATGACTTTAGTTTTTATTAGGATAATGTTGCTAAATTATGTACAGCCTTAAATGAAGTATAAACTACTTGGGCATAGTAACACTTACACTACTATACAGAAACACATTCGCATATTATTTACAAATATCTACAAAGCTAACAGAATTCAAATTAATATTAATTTACTCTGACATGATGCATTTTTACATAAATGTGACTGCTCTAGACATCTGACAGTGGTGGTCACTATAGCGCAAGCTCAGAGCTTGTACTGCCAACACCTGATGACTCATTTTTCCCACCCCTTTTCTCTACCACACTGCTGCAGACCGCATACCATTTTGCCTTCTCTAGACTTGAGTGTGTCATTATCACAATGACCGGCTCCCTTTACATTTCACTCCTGTATGTCAACATTTGAATTTTTTTCAAGGTTAATAAAATGAAAACACCAAGTTTTTAGTTTTCACAAAGAATTCAGGAATACACCTAAGAACATTGTCTTGGATTCCTGATCTTATGACCTACTCTTTTTTAAATTTATTTTTTAATTACCGTCAATGTACAATATTATTAGTTTCAGGTATATGACATAGTCATTACTCATTATATAACATGCAAAGTGATCACCACGATAAATCTAGTACCAGTGACACCATACATAGTTACTGCAGCGTTGACTATATTCCCTGTGCTGTGCTTTACATTCCTATGACTGTTTTTATAACTAGCAATTTGTACTTTTTTTTCAGTTTATGCCTTTATTATTCTTTTAAAAATTTTTCTTATGCATGAATTTGGTGATTATTCATGTTTATGTTTTGAAGAAAGATAATCTAGTTCATTTGTTTCTCAGCTAAATGGCTAAATAATTATTTTGGTTCTTTCATACTTCTTAACCATCTTGAAAAATATACTTTCTGGGATATTTAGAGATGTTTCTTTTTTTTTTTTTTAATTTAAAAAAGTTAGACATTTATACAGTCCATGAAGTGATACCCCTGATACTCCAGCACCTATCTGGCACTAACACAAACATTACAATAATATTGTATTTCTTAACCCTTTCACTTCTTTTACTCATCCCCCTCCCCCCTGGCAACCATCAATTTGTTCTCTGTATCTACGAGTTTCTTTCTACTTTGTTTATTTTGTTTTTTAGATTCCACATGTAAGTTAAATCATATGCTTTTTGCCTCTCTCTGACATTTCACTGAACATACCTTCTAGATCCATCCACGTTGTTGCAAATGGAGAGATTTCCTTTTTCTTATGGCTGAGTAATATTCCATTGCATGTATGTACCACATCTTCTTTATCCATTTGTCTATCGATAGACACTTATTTTGCATTCATATGTTGGTTACTGTGAATAATGCTGCAGTGAACAAAGGGATGCATATATCGTTTTGAATTAGTATTTTGGATTTCTTTGGGTAAATACCCAGAAGTAGAATTGCTAGATCTATTTTTAATTATTTGAGAAACCTCCATACTGCTTTTATAGTGGCTGCATCAATTTACAGTCTTACTGTGCATGAGGGTTTCCTTTTCTCCACATCCTCACCAACACTTGCACTTGCTGTTTGTTGATTTTTTTAATGATGGCCATTCTGACAGGTGTGAGGTGATATCTTATTGTGGTTTACATTTCTCTGATGACTAGTGATGTTGACCCTCTTTTAGTATGTCTGTTGGCCATCTGTATTGCAGAGGAATTTTCCATTCAAAAGGCTAACCTTATAATCAGCTCTTTGTTCTGCTTCTGTAAACATGCTTGCCACATAGACCAAAGTGCAGGATGACCTCAAAATTAACTAAAGACTCGTCCTCCCCTTTGCTTGTTCTGTCTAGATAACAGATGTATTGCCTGAGTTTCTGTCTGAAAATCTGGTGCTTTGTAACTCTTTGTAACTGCCTGTAACCCATAGCAACTCCTATGCTTTGTAACTCTTTATAACTGCTTGAGGACAAATTAACCAATCGGCTCATGCCATGTAGCCAAATGTAACTGCATGGATAAGCTCTATAAAAGCAAAGTTGCATCTGAGCTGGGGGCCCAGATCTTCAGAGCACTAGCTCTTCTGAGACCACCAGCATTATAAACCTGAGTTCGACTCTCCAAGTGGTGCTTGGTTTCTTACGGGTCTAACTTTTGCAACATTTCTGCAACAGTATGTCCTCTTTGGAGAAATTTATATTCAGGTCCTCTGCCCATTTTTTAATTGGACTGTTATTTTTGGTGTTGTATGTGTTCCTTCTGTATTTTGGATATTAACCCCTTATCAAATGTGTCATTCGTGAATATCTTCTTTCATTAAGTGGGTTGTCTTTTGTTTTGTTGATGGTTTCTTTCGCTGTGCCAAATTTTTTTGATTTTATGTAGTCCCATTTATTTGTTTGTATCTTTTGTTTGCCTTGCCTGAGGACACATCTAAAAAATATATTACTAAGAGTAATATCTAAAAGTTTATTGTCTATGTTTTCTTCTAGGAGTTTTGTAGTTTGGGGTCTTACATATAAGTTTTTAATTCATTTTAAGTTTATTCTTGTATCTGTATAAGAAATTGAGCTTGTTTCATTTTTTTTTCATGTATCTGTTCATTTTTCCCAGCACCGTTTATTGAAGAGACTGCTATATATTCCTGCCTCCTTTGTCATAGATTAATTGACCAAATAGGCGTGAGTTTATTTCTGGATTCTCTATTCTGATCTATGTGTCTTTTTTGATGTTGGGACCATGCTGTTTTCATGACTATACCTTTGTAGTGTAGTTTGATCAGAGAATATGATGCCACCAAATTTATTCTTTTCTCACAAGATTACTTTGACTATTGGGGGTCATTTATGGTTCTGTATAAATTTTAGGATTATTTGTTCTAGTTCTATGAAAAATGTCATTGGTATTTTGGTAGGGATTGCATTGAATCCATAGATTGCTTTGGGTAGTATAGACATTTTAACAATGTTAATTCTTCCCATCTATGAGCATAGTTATCTTTCTATTTATTTGTATCTTTAATTTCTTTTTTGACTGTCTAATAGTTTTCCAAGTACTAGTGTTTTATGCCCTTGGTTAAATTTACTGCTAGGTATTTTATTGTTTTTGATGCAGTTGTAAATTGGACTTTTTTTCTTAATGTTTCTTTCTGGTAGTTTGTTATTGGTGTATAAAAATGCAACAAATTTCTGAATATTAATTTTATATCCTGCCACTTTACTGAATCCATTTTTCACTTCTAATAGTTATTTTTGGTGGAGTCTTTAGGGTTTTCTCTATATAGTATCATGCCATCAGCAAATAATGACAGTTTAACTTCTTTCCAATTTGAATGCTTTTTATTTCTTTTTCTTGTCTGTTTGCTGTGGCTAGGACTTCCAACACTATGTTGAATAAAGGTATTGAAAGTAGAGATCCTTTTCTTATTGCTAATCTTAAAAGCTTTCAGCTTTTCTCCATTGAGTGTGATGTTAACTGTGAGTCTGTCATACGTGGCCTTTATTATGTTGGGGCATGTTCCCCTCCCCCGACTTTGCTGAGAATTTTTATCGAATTTTTATGATTTTGTCAAATACTTTTTCTGAATCTATTGATATGATCATATGATTTTTATCCTTTATTTTGTTAATGTGGTGTATTACATTAATTGATTTGCAAATATTAGACCAACCTTGTATCCCAGGAATAAATCCCACATGATCATGGTGTGTGATCTTTTTAATGTATTTCTAATTTGGTTAGCTAATATTTTGTTGAGGATTTTTAAATATGTTCATCAGGGATATTGGCCTATAATTCATTCTCTCTCTCCGCCTCTCTTCCCTCCCCTCCACTCCCCTCCCCTCTCTCGTCTTTGTCTGGTTTTAGTGTCAGAATAATGCTTGTCTTGTAAAATGAGTTTGGGAATGTTCCTGTCTCTCAACTTTTTGTAACAGTTCAAGAAAGATAGATATTAATTCTTTAATGACTGGTAGAATTCATCTGTGAAGTCATCTGGTTCAGGGATTTTGTTTGCTGGGACTTTATTGGTAAATAATTCAGTTTCGTTAGCAGTTATTGATCTGTTCAGATTGTGTTTCTTCTCTATGCAGCCTTGGAAAATTGTATGTTTCTAGGAATTTATCCATTTCTCCTATGTTGTCCTTTGTTGATATATAATTGTTTATAGCATTTTTGTATAAACCTTTGTATTTCTATGGTGTTTGTTGTCAATTCTCTTTCATTTCTGATTTCTTTTTGGCTTTCTCTCTTTTTTCTTGATGAGTCTGGCTAAACATTTATCAATTTTGTTTATCTTTTCAGAGAACCAGCTCTGGTTTCATTTGTCTTTTCTGTTCTTTTCTTTAGACTCCTATTTTTATTCCACTGTAATCTTTATTTTTCCACCCGTCTACTCACTTTGGGCTTTGTTTCTTCTTTTTCTAGTTCCTCTAGGTGTAAGGTTAGATTGTTCAGTTGATATTTTTGTGTGTGTGTCTTCAGGTAGGCCTGTATTGCTATGAATTTCCCTCTTAGAACTGCTTTGCCTGAATCCCATAGATTTTTTTGGGGGGGGGGGTAGAGGGTCATTGTGTTTTTTTTCATTCTCATTTGTCTTAAGGTATCTTGATTTCTTCCTTGATCTTACTATAAACCTAGTCATTGTTTAGTAGTATATTATTTATCCTTTACATATTTTTCGGTTTTCTTCTTGTAATTGATTTCTAGTTTCATACCATTATGGTTGTAGAAGGGCTTGGTTTGATTTCAGTCTTAAATTTATTGAGATTTATTTTGTGGGCTAACATGGTCTGTTTTGGAAAATGTTCCATGTGCACTTGAGAAAAATGTAAATTCTGCTGTTTTGGGGTGAAATGTCCTAAAAATATCAATTAAATCTATCAGATCTAATGTGTTAAGGCCACTGCTTCCTTATTAATTTTCTACCTGGATGATCTGCTAATGTCAGTAGAGTGTTAAAGTCCCCTACTATGACTGTGTTACTTTTGTTCTTTCCATTTATGTCTATATTTGCTTCATGTATTTAGGTGCTCCTTCATTAGGAAGGTTGATGTTCATGAGAGTTATGTACTTTTGTTGGATTGACTTCTTTATTATTATGAAATACCCTTCTTTGTCTCTTGTTACAGCTACTGTTTTAGAGTCTGCATTGTCTAAGTATTGCTACTCCAGCCTTTTTTTGCTGCTGTTCTATTTGCGTGAGATACCTTTTTCCATCCCTTTACTTTTAGTCTGTGTGTCTTTTGATCTGAAGTGGATCTCTTCTAGGCAGCATATCTATTGGTATTGTTTTTTAATCTTTTCAAGCACTTTACATCTTTCATTTGGAGCATTTAATCAATTTACATTTAAAGTAATTATTGATAGGTGTGTAGTTATTGCCATTTTATTGTTTTCAGATTGTTTTTATAGTTTCTCTGTGTTTCTTATTCTCTTCCTCTCTTCTTGTATGTTGATGACTTTCTGTAGTGTGTTGTGTTTGGATTCCTTTCTCTTTCTCGTGTATCTCCTGTAGATTTTTGGTTTATGTTTATCATGTGCTTCATATGTGCCAAACCATATTTATAGCAGTCTAGTTTAAGTGGATGGTTGCTTAAGTTCAAATACATTCTAAAATCACTACAATTTTTACTTTCTCAAAATTTACATTTTTGTCATTTATTTTTTACCACTTTGTGTGTGCATGTTTGTGTGTATCACTTAATTTATTATTGTAATTGCACATGCTCTTCCTACTTTTGCCTTTTAACCTTTGTACTAGATTTATAGTTGGTCAGTCCATTGCTGTTACCAAGTGTTTGTCTTTGTCAGAAGATTTTTTTTCTTACATTTTCTTATGTTTTTGATCTTTTCTACTTAAAGAAGTCCCTTTAACATTTCTTGTAATACTGGTTTAGTGGTGATGAACTTCTTTAGCTTCTTCTTATCTGGAAAACACTTCATCTCTCCTTTGAATCTAAACGATAGCCTTGCTGAGTAGAGTAATCTTGGTTATAGGTCTTATTTTTTCTTCATTTTGAGCATTTCCTGCCAATCCTTTGTGGCCTGAAAAGTTTCTTTTCAGAAATCTACTGACAGCCTTATGGGAGCTCACTTGTATATAACTAACTGCTTTTCTCTTGCTACTTTTAAGATTCTCTCTTTGTCTTTAACTTTTCATCTTAATTTTGTGTGGGCCTCTTTGAGTTCATCTTCTTTGGCACACTGTGCTTCCTAGATTTGTATATCTATTTCTTTTGCCAGGTTAGGGAAATTTTTCATTATTTTTTCAAATGCATTTTTACACCCTCGCACTTTCTTTTTCCCTTCTGATATCTCTATGATGTGAATGTTGGTATGCTTGATAATGTCCCAGAGGTTCCTTAAGTTACCCTCATTTGTTTTTAATTCTTTTTCTTTTTTCTTTTTTACTTTTTTTTTTCTTTTTTGCTGTTGTGATTGGGTGTGTTTTATTTCCATATGTTCCAGATTCGATCCTCTGCTTCAACTTATTTGTTATTGCTTCCCTCTAATATTTTCTTCATTTCAGTTACTGTATTATTTATTTCTGAGTGGTTCTTTTTATGATTTCTGTCTCCTTTTTTATGTTTTCTGTCTGTTGAAGTTCTCGCGAAGTTCATCTATTCTACTCCTATGTTTATTGAGCAGCCTATAACCAGTGGTTTGGACTCTGTGTCTGGTGGATTGCTTATCTCCATTTCATTTAGTTCTTTTTCTGGAGTTTCGTTCTGCTCTCTTATTTGAGATATGTTTCTTTGTCTCCTCATTTTGGGCTAATTTCTTGTGTGTGTTTCTATATATTAGACCTGCAACGTCTCTCAGCCTCGGCAGGGTGGCTTCATACTGTAGGTGTCCTCTAAGTCACAGTGGCCCAGTTTCCCTGGTCACCTGAGCCAATGCTCCAGTGGTGTCCCTTGTTGTACATGTGCCTTCCCGTTGCAGTTGAGCCTTGATTGCTGTTGGTACATCCGTGGGTGGGATTAACCCTCAGGCAGGCTGGCTGTGAGGGCTGGCTGCGACTACATCAGACAGGCTGTTGTGCAAGGGCTAATCCCACAGTGCAGGGGTCTCTTTTGCGGGGTTCTGCTGCCCATCCGGTCTGACCTACAGGCATGTTGTTTGTGGAGGTGGTTGAGTGGTGCTCTGGTATGGTCTGATGCTATCCACCAGGTGTGTTGGTTCTGGGACTTTTTAGGAGGGGTTTCGGTACAGGCCAGTGTCAACCACTATCTGTGTTTGCTTGGGGCTGTCTTGTGGGAGCCGAAGCAATCTGCAGTTGGTTGCTGTTGGCCTTGGAGGTGCTTGGGGAAGTCACCACTGTGATCCGAGGCCAGCTGCCACTTTGGGATCCTTTGGTATGCATCACCATGTGACTGAGGCCTGCCACCACTTGTGCCAGGATTGTGGCCCCTCAGTTGAATCTATGTTCCGAGGCAACATTGGACATAGTTTATGCCCGTTTTGAGGTTGCCTTATGGGAGTTACAAATGCAAGTTAAGTTCAGTCACCACTTACGCTGAGGTTGGAGCCACTTAGCAAGAGAGATAGAGCATGTTAGGGCTAGTTGCTGTTGGTTTGGAGTTTGCGGGTCTTTGAGAGATTTTAGGAAAGTCCACAGCACTAGCGAGGCCGGCCGCTTGTGTCGACAGCTGCTGGAAGCAGCTCAGGTACGAGAGTTGGGTGGGACAGGGTGTCAGGGAATCACTAGGATGGTAGAACAGTGTCAGCCAGGTTGATGGAGAGCTCAGGTTTGGCACCTGCTGCTGGGTAGTGGGGAGGGCTCAACAAAGGAGCAGTGGCACCTGCCAGCACTTCTGTCCCTGGAGAGAGCTGAGCTGAGCTCTGCCCCCTGAGCCTTCCCTCTAAAGCTGGTCAGTTCAGGTCCTCCCTCTATGTCGCTGGCACTTTACAAGCTGCTGCCCCTTCTAGCTTAGAGCAAGTGAGTTTGTGAGCAAGCAGGTCCATGTGTTGACCCCTCAAGAGGACCTCCTGACGCTATAGCAGCCCTCCATCTCACTTGGACACAATCCCCTCTGGTTTTCACAGTCAGATGTTGTGGGGAATACTGTTCCTGCCAGTGGTGCCCCAAGTCGAGGAATCTCTCGTGGGAATGGGACCCCTCACTTCTCATAGGGGACCTCCACAGCCAAGATATCCCTCCCGATGTTTAATCACCACACTATGGGTGTGGGACTTGCCCATTCCACATCTCTGCCCCTCCTGCCAGTCTCATCATGGCTTCCTCTTTATGTCCATTGAGGACTTCTGTTCAGATGGTCTTTAGGTGGTTCTCAGTGATGGTTGTTCTGTAATTTAGTCGTAATTTCAATGTGGTTATGGGAAGAGGTAAGTACCTCATTTACCTACTCCGCCTCTTGAGTGCAAGTCACCTAGTGTTTGTTCTACCCAGTTCTCAGACCCTACGGCTGACTACTTGGCCATGGCTAGTCACCTGGAGGCAATTTTTCTATTTCATTATTCCATTAATCTAAAAAGTGAAATTTCAAGTAGTAAGAAGACACCGGAAGGTATGAAGTGCCAAACCAAAAAATAATGAACTTTACCTGCACCCAGCGATAGCCTTAGGGTGTGTGATTGGAAAATGTGGGATGTTTTTGTGGTGTCATGACTGGTGTGCTGATCTACGTTTGTGTGTGTGTGGGTGTATCTTGCCAGAGAAACCCCAAACCTAGTACACATGCAGCCATGGAGGGTGACAGACAAGGGAGATCACTCCAGAAATGTGTCCTAACAGAGTCTACCATTTGGGGAGAGCCTGTGCCGGGTATTTTAAATGCATTTTTTCCCAATTTTTATAATCATAGAATAGCTGCTGCTGTTGTCATTGTCACTGTTGCATTTCTGTAGATGAGGCGGCCACAGCACAGTGATGTTGCCACTTTTTCAAGATCTCATAGATCTCAAAACTGAAATATGTTAACTCTAACGTCGTGTTCCTTTTACAGAACCACCCTAAGTCCATCTGTGATGTTATCCATCAGAAATTAAATTACTGATTTTTTAAAATTCATGCTCTGAAAATCACATGTGGCTTCAGGAAAAAAAAGGTGGGGAGTAGGGAGGACATACAGGCTTTTGCTTTTGGTGAAAAGAATTTTATATTAAAAAAAAAAACAGATTAAAGAAATGTGTTCATTAGCAGAGCAGCTTGGAAACTCGTTTCATAATTGAGCTGCGTTTGTTGTCGTTGTTGTTGCCATTGTTTTAATAAAATATTGGTGCATGTTTCCCCTCCTCAGAGTTGCTGGAGTCAGAAGATCCTCAGGATCCTCCAAAGACTTGCTAAATGTACTTGTGATCTGAAACCATTATCACAGATGGTGAACATTTGTTTTTTTCTCATTGAGGGTTTCCTACATACTGTTCACTCTTATTATTTTTTCCTCCATAAAGTAGGAAATGTTTTTTTTTCTCTTATAAACATTCTCAGCAGGAGTGAAAATTAGTTCTTGAGAGTAGGCCAAAAAAATTTTTTTTATGTATAAGTCACAGATATACATACAGCACGTAAACAAATATACAGTAATTCCATAGTATGATAATTTCATGGAAAGTTATTAGGAAAAAATATGTTTAGAAGGGTTGGGCAATAGGGATAATAATGCAAAAAAAGATTGAGAAACACTAGACGGTTTTCTTGTTATTACAAATGCTGAGCTCACATCACACTGATAATGATGTGCCTTTTCGTCTTTGCTAGCATTTGACCCTCTTAAATTTTCACTCCTCCCTTCTATCTTTGCTAAACCTTCAAAGCTGTAGTCACTTCATTCTCCTTTTATTCCATAACTCAGAATTTGAGGAAAACTGCACTGAAGATGTGTAATCCCAGGAAAGCTCTTCATTGGACATCTTCTAGTCAGTTGTCTGTACTTACATGTTTGTAAGTAACTTAGACATAGAGAAGCTCAGGAGTAGAGAAAGGCTCTGAATGACTTTTTAAAAGCTGAGAGAGTGTATTCTGTCATCTCTTGATTACCCATCCTAAAGAGTTGGGCAGGGAAGACAAATGGCACCAGTCACTTAGGTACAGTCAGATCATTTCAGTTGAGTGATGCTGTTATAAAGTGACGACCTGACAGAATGAGCTGTGGAATGTGTTCCTCTGCCTCACCTGCCACTTGCCCCACCCCACGCGAAGCTCTCTTCTCTCGGTCTAAGCAGAGCTCAGTCAGCAAAGCGTTCATGGTAAAGTCCCAACCCTGGAAAACCTTCCCAGAGCTGCAGTTCTCACCTTCAGGAGGATGAAGCAGACCCAGGAAGGTAGCGCCATCTGTGCCAGGCTGGTCTGTGTTCTAGGGTAAAAGGTGATAATGAGCCAAAATGACAAAGCACATCATTAGGCTGTTTGCCCTGCCTAGTGTTCGTTATGCCACAGTACTTAACTGCTCAAGTCATTGATATTCCCTCAAAATCTTATCTTACAAATGTCAGAAAAATGTGTCCTTCCTCATAGGAGCTAATTTGTTACTGTCTTTACACCTGAAGTACTATGTGTTTGATATCCATGTTTAAAAAAATTATGAAAATGAAGAACCTTTAAGATGCGTTGTTTGATTTCAGATACAGCATTCTCTAATCATCCATGTTTTGCAAAAAATATATTAAATTATTAGGATTATTAAGTTGAGCTTAATAATTATTAAATTTTCAGGATTTACTATTACCATTTAGTAATTATCTGAAGATACAATATTTTATAGTGGTGTTTTAGAATGCTAAAAAGGAGAAAATTAAGGATCAAATATGTGTGAAAGAACATGTATGAAAAGATATGTATTTTTCTAAATATCTGGTACCCTTAGGGAAAAAGTTTAGGTATAACCTGGACCGAAATTCTTCTCCCTAAATGCATCCGATCTGAACATGTCTGTAACTTTTGTGATACTGTGGCTCAGACTGCGGGAAGGAAACGCCATTGTGTACCGGCCTTTGCTTCTGTGATTGGCTACTTGCGGACCTGTCGTAAGGCAGGTGAGAAGGTCAGGCATCGCCTCTCAGTCACAGTGTCAGGAAGCCTGCAGGGGAGATGCTGAGCAGCCTCAGCACTCAGCGGTCTCTCTGCACCCTGTTACTAATTACGTCTTTACATTGGTGAAACATTGCCCATTTCGTAGTAGTCTTCGCTTTTTCCTTATTGAAGCCCAGCATCATAGCAGTAATCTTTTTTATCAGCAGTTTTGTAAGCATATATTGCCTCTGCCAAGTTTCTCGTGTAGGTCCCTTGAGCCGTGTTTGTTTCTGTTCCGATTCCCTGAAGCCGTTCTTGGACTGTTCCTAGTCTCCAAGCCATACAGTTTTTCTCACGCTTATTAAATATTTGTGCTTGGGGTAGTGGGAAAATTGACTTGATTTATGACTCTTTCATACTAAAACAGCTCTTTTGAGTGGGCGTACACACAAACCCTGTGGAAGCAGATTTATCATAGCCAAAGTGATTTTAATCACCTATCATTTGACATTAAATGTCACTCATGACAGTAGAACCAAATGACACTGAAGATGATGTAGCACATATAATGAGGAACAAGGGCAGACCTACTGGAAAGCAGTTCATGCGACAGCTGTGGCCTCTCCTTCCGCCCTCCGTTCCTAATTCAGTCCAAGACATTATGTGAGGCCGAGCAAAGCAGCCGCCCTGTGAGAGTGGGGGCAGCGACCCAGTGTAGGGCTTTAGAGCACGGGGTTTGGCAGCTGCAGTGACAGTAATGGGGTGAACAGGGCATCCATGAGTGGGGTGGCAGAGACCATGAGAGACAAGGTCTCATCATAGGAAAAGAGGGTTACAAATACAGAAAAAAAAGAGAACAAGAGTGAATCTATGGAACTGGATTAGAATTTGAGGCATCAGGGTAAACTCGTGGTTTTCAGTGTATAAGGTAAATGTAGATGTGTAGATGTGTATATTTAAATATAGGTCTATATTTTACATCTATTAATAGGGATATAAATGTGTGTTTTCACACCCGTACACTCATGTGAACTCTCAGATATATTCCTAACTATACCTGCAGAGAAGGCCTGGGAACAGTGACACCCTAATAGCAATGAGCACACCTAGCACTTCGACCTCGGTTTCCCAGAGGAGCAGGAAGCATAAAAGGGGAGCCTGGATCACCTTGTGCTAGAAAGTAAGCAAGCACCCAAAGAGTGATGGGGTCATGACAATAAGAAACTGAAGCCAGCTTGAAGCCGTACCCACTGGCCAAATCTTGAATAATCAGCATCGAAATAAATAATGATAGGAACATGTTATATATAACCCACTGAGTAAAATAGGAATCCATGAGCCCTGATATAAACAGATACCATAAACCTTTATCTGGATAAAGAAAAATTTTTTCTTATAGTAAGATGTGCCTCTAATAAATGTAGAAGGACTGATAGAATTTTCAAAATCACCATTTAGCAATCATTATAGTAATAAGTAATTGAGCCCCAGAAAATAATTACAAAGAAGAAAATCTTTACAGTGAAGAAACCTGGCCGATCCCATCTTAATGAAAATAAACATGATCAATTATGATACAAACAATTTGTGCACCACCTGATAGAATACAAAGAACACGTCATTCTGTCATTCCTGTCAAAAATATTTCTGCCATAACTTGAATCTAATCATGCAGACACATCAGACAAATCCAAATCGAGTATAATTCTATAAAATAACATGCTTGTGATCTTCAAAATTCAAGGAAAGAAAAGTCAGGAAAAGATGGAAGAAAACTAGAGACGTGGTAATTCAGTGCCATATGTGATCCTGGTTTGGATCCTTTTGCTATAAAGGATGTTGTTTGGGGGACAATTCGTGGAACTCAATTGGAGTCTGTGGGTTAGATGACAGTGAGATGCCAATGCTAATTTCCTGGCATAATGATTTTATTATGGTTATATAGGAGAATATCCTCATTTGTAGGAATTACACACTAGAGCACTGAAGGCAGAGAGAGGTTTCAGGTCAGAGCCTACTCAAAGATGGTTTGAGAAAAACTCAGTCAACCTGAAATTATTTCAAATTTTTAAAAATAGCAAAGTAAATGTTCTGTCAGGCATATTCACCACTAGAGAAATTATCTCCTTTCAAAACTACAGAGACAAGACTTTTGATATAAACCTATAGCAGGACAATGTGTTTCCTTATGGAGATTTTTTTTATATTTATCTGATACAAAAATAATAAGGTTACAGAGGATCCTTAAAAGAACTGTTTTATTTTTTAACCCACTCGACATGCACATACTATACAAACAACAACAACAAAAAAACGACATACACAAAACACAAAGCCAGTAAAGAAATTAAAGTGCCTGGTGTAGCTGTGTATCTACTCAGGTTTCTAAATCTGTGGCCTGAAAACAGTTGGGCAGGATTTAAAAAGCAACATCCTGAAAAAGAGAATGTTAGAGTTTATTGTTTTTATTCTTTTTGCAAGGTAATTAATAATGTAGGCCCCATAGCCAAGCATCCTTTTTGGAATTCTGGCCACCACTTATAAGATATGTGACCTGTGACAAAGCATCTGATTTTTCTAGTCCTCGATTTACTCATCTGTAAATTGGGATAATGTTAAACTCATGGGACTGTCAGCATAATGATGAGATAATGCATGAAAAGCACTTAGGCTATGTAAGCACTACATGAAGCTGGTGGCGGTTGTTACTGTTTCAGGAAAAGTTAGAATGCTTTCATGAAAGCCTCCTCGTAAGATCATGTTGGCTTCCTTTTCCTTCACCAGGAGGAGAGTTACTAGGAAGCCATAAAAGTTACGACCTCTGTTGTTAAACCTGTCCCGGGATCAAACTAAAGCCTGGAGATGGAGCATATCCTAGAAGACAGCAGGCATCGTAATGCAATAGAAAAAAGACTTGGGCTTTGGAGAACTCAGCCTTTGGCCAAGTTCCAGACCTGCCGCTTACAAGCTTTGTAACTTTGGTCTTGGTCTATAAAATGTCTGTAATGTACAAATAACCTTAGCACAAGGGCCATTGGGGGTTGAATGAGATAAACTTTATACAACTTTTATTAAAATGACCAACCTAAAGAATGTCCTCAAAAAATGGTTATTTTTCTTACTGCTTCTAAGGTGCAGGGACAGTTAACTTCGAAGAATAAAGGCCCTAGTATCAGAAACAGCAGAGCATCCAGGGCATTTCTGAGCAGTGTGATAAGCTCGCTGTAGCTGTTTGTTCCCGCAGAGGTTTAGACTACCAGCGATGGGCTTAGGTTGCTTCAGAAGGAATTTCAGTTGACAAGAAGCATGTCATGAGCTGTGTGATCACGTTCTCGAGAGACGCTGGGGAAGGGCAGATAACTATCTTTCTGGAACAGCACGGGTTTAGTGCACAGCAGCTTTGGAACCAGGGACAAAGGACAGACTCCTCATCTAGTTCCCATCTGTGTTTAAATAGTGAGAGACTATTGACTTTTCTGGCTGTAAAAATGTAAACCTTTCTTAATCCCACAGATGGGTCATGTCAGATGCACAATCAAAATGTTTTGTTTGTTTGTTTGTTTAAAGAGAAAATGTGCCTCCTTTAGAGAATATTTACTTGTTCATCTAGAATTAGTGCTTCTTGGTCATCGATCCTAAGACTTCTTCAGAACTCTTGAGGTTTATTAAGAGAAGTTTTCCTGTTGCATTTTCTCCTGCCATTCACTCAGTCATGCAACAAGTATTTATTGAAAACTCCTAATATTCCAGGCGCTCTGCTAGATAGATGTTGGTTTTGAAAACGTGAACAAAACACATACCTCATGGGAGAGAGGATTTGGTCTGTTGCCCTCACAACCTCTGCTGGGCTTCGTGGGGGCTCTCTGCAAAGGAGCATACTTTAAGCCATTAAAAAAATTAGATTTTCGGCTGCAGCAATCGCTGAACATATGTTTGGGGTATACCAAAGCAGGCTTGACTCCTCATTTGCCTGGAATTGCCTTCCCTGGAGATTTCTTTCATGCAGTGTCCCCGAGTCTCGTGGGGAGCAGCCTGTGATTTGCAGGAGAGTGCCCGTTGTTGAGCGCACACGTGAAGTTAAATGTGGGCTGGTCGCTGCTTGAATCTGATATGAAATAGAAGCTCTTGGTGTTTCTGCTTTTAATACAGGGGAGGAGATTTTTCCTTAGAACAGTCATGGCGATGTTAACTCTCTCAGCCGACTAGTGGCGCCAAGGAAAAGTGCTGCTCAGGTCTGAATTGGTGAAGGCAGAAAGCTGCAATGACAGTACATGTCCCTATTACAAAGAGCACTGCTCTGCCAGGAAGAGCCGGCCGCAGCAAAAAGCACCCCACAAAAGAACTTCGCTAGTGCAGTGCCTGTTTTTAGCCAGTCAGGCGAGTAGCGTGTTTATTCAGCGTGTTGCCTCTGCTGAGATAAGACCCTCTTCCTTCAGATGCCCTGGGCTGCCGTTCGTTTAGCTGGAGAACTTAATGAGTAATGAATGTGCTTGTCTGGCTGATAGAAAGTATTTCCACAGCCTGCGGCTGTGTTTATAGAGAGCTGGAGAGAGACCACAGGCAGCAATTTGTCGTCTGAGGTATCAGCACAGTCTTCTCTTTTAACAACTAGAGGATTTATTTTTAACTGCTTGACTCAGTGTGTGTCAGACGATTCGGACCATCAAACTGCAGATTGAAGCGCCCAGCGCGGGGGAAGCTGCAATGGCAGGGGAAGGGGGCCGGCCGGGGAAGGGGGCTGGCCAAGGAAGGGGGCGGGATTTCAGCATCGTGCCTCCGTGGCTCTGCCTCCCAACGTGGGAGAGAGTTTAGGGCTTCCAGCAGCATCGCTGTCTATGCAGGTCCGGCCGGGAACTGAAGGCTGATGGCTGCCTTTGGCTGCTTAAAGACATAATTGCCCAGTGGCGATTGGGCCGTTGCGAGGAGGCGCCCAAGACCCAGGGACCAGAGTATTCCAGGCACCGGCCGCTGCTGTTCCGCAGATCGAGCTCTTCTCCTGCTTGATGCTGCCTGTCTCCAAAAGCCTCTCACCATGATCGATAGCTCCAAGAAGCAGCAGCAGGGCTTCCCAGAGATTTTAACTGCTGGGGATTTTGAGCCATTGAAAGAGAAGGAATGCCTTGAAGGGAGCAACCAGAAAAGTCTCAAGGAAGGTCAGTCTGTGGACAGGGGCAAAACTGCCAGATTGCTGTTGTCGTCAGCCGGGCTAAGCGTGTGTCTGCTTTCCGTGCTGTGTGTGTCTCTCTCCTCCGCTCCTGCACCTTGCACGGGCTAAGTTCTCTGAGATGAAAGCTTAATGCTGTTCTTGGCTAGCTCTCTCTGAAGATTCATTAACTGATAGAACTGCAGGGATTTTGCAGTAATTAACACAGTGAGGGGACTTACGAAGCCAGTCCTCATTTCAGTAAAATCCTTCCAGGTTTATTTTGTATATTTTCTCATGCTCTCCAATTTTTTTTTTTTTTTTGCCCCCTCCTCCCCAGCTTAGGAGAGGCCATTTCCTTTTCAATATTATTCAGAACACTGCGTGTTTTAGGTTTTCAAACATGTGATTCCAGGAAAATTAATTTTTTCCACTTAACGTATTTATGATTTTTATTTAAAACGAGGAAGGTAACTAGCTCTTTCTTAAATATATCTTTAAATCGTTGATTTAATTGGTTATAATGCACATTGCATCATTTTGTTTTTTAAAGCACATTGCATAGTTTTGTGCTTTTTTTTTTTTTAACAAAGCAAAAATAAGCTTGCGAATACTGTCAGTTATTGTTAGTTGGCACTACCTAGGTGCCTCACTGACTGGTTTAAGGAAGCTGCCAGAGACGTGGGTGTCGCTGTCCTGTGCCCTGGTCCTGTGCCCTGGCGCTCGGAGGTGCGGCCAGACCAGTGCAGGGCCTGCCTCACTGTCGCAGCAGGAGATCAGGGGTCGTGGCGTAAGAAATTCCGGACCTATAGAGAATAAGTTTTTCTTAAATTTGAAACATGAAGATCGCTTCTCTCAATAGCTGTTTAATTTGAAATTGATTTTCTAGTGCTCTTTGGGAGGAAAAACCCTGCGATATCTGCTTTCAGCTCCTGCCATCAGCCTCCCCCTCACCTCTCCACTCGCTCCTGCTCATCTTAGAGAGACTCATAATGTAGAATTATCTTCCTAAGCAGCAGTCTGAGCTTCCTCCAAAAGAGCATTCCTTTTTTTCTCATTTAGAATATGAGCATGGTAGATTGTTACAGATTTAAAAGATAATAATAATAATGGGACTTGCTAGGGTCAAACTGCTTTTGGGTATGGGTAGAAGAAACATCTGGATGGGAGCAGATGACACAATGAGGTATAAATAGCTGCTGCAGGAACCAAGCAGTGGGGTCGCCCCTCGTGCACGGCCAGCTTTATCATGCGTTCCTCTGGAATCACTGCTCGTGGAGTTTTTAGGACATGTTCGGGAGACTCGCTGATTGGAACTTAAATTTTTTAAATCATTCACTTAAAACAAAGTTAAGAATTCTCTATGCATCATTTAAGTCAAGTTCAGTTGTTAAGCTACTATTAATACTGTAAATTTTGAGCAATTTTTGTGCTGCTTGAAAAGCTGGGAAAGTAGAGGAAAATGGAACAGGAAAAATAAAAAGATGTCACAATGGCAGAATATGATGAAGGAGCATGGAAAGCAAGGATTAAAAATACAAAAACAGGGCAGGGGAATTACCAACAGGAACAGCAGAGTAGAGTTGAGAAGATTACATAACATATAGATTGTTCTCCGAACAATGGTGACCATGCTTTGCATTTACACGTGTGCGATGGTGTAATGTCGAGAGAGCAGAGCATGAACTCTCGGGTGACATACACTCTCGGGGTCAAATCCCAGGTGCACTGTTTTCCAACTTTGTGACCCTGGACAAGTTTATACAATGAGGAAGAACAATACCTTCTTCACAGCATGTTTTTGAGATTCTGGTCCTCTGCCAGTTTATCATCCCTCTTCTTTCTTGTCTTTTTAACCCTTTGTTACATTTTCCTTCCATTTAAGATTTAAAAAGTTTAACCCTATGTATATTGACAAAAGAGTGTTCTGTATTTTCCTGCCTTGTAAATTCATGGGTATAAAGAGGTAAGGGGAGAGAACTTTCATTTCATATTTTAAAACACTCTACAGAAATGATCAGATGATAAAATCCCATCTATCTCACCACAGTTGCATTCAACTGGGTTTTGCTTTATACCTCAACAGACTATTTCTACACATTTTCTGCTACAGGTAGCTCTGGAGGGGTGGGAGAAGAAAACAGGGATATCGAGGGTGATCAGTTACCTCAAAGTTAGAGACCCTGAGAGATTAGACCAGGATTCAATGCAAACAGAAAAAAAAAACAGAAATTTTGCAGAAAGCTGCTTTTTTCTTTGGAGTCGTGTGACAATGACTTGGTTCCTATGCAACACGGAACTCCCGGAATTCAGCGTGTCACAGTCACTGCCTGCATAGGAACACCAGTGGCCAGCATATCAGACTCGTAGAATAAAACAAGGGACACGCCACTGCAGAGCCGCGTCTGCTGTCAAGCCTGGGCTCAGACGTGAGTCGTGGTACTCCACGCAGGTCGCCTGACAAGGCGGCAGTCGTTGAAACCGTAAAACACCCTAGAGTCTGATTAGATCCTGTGCTGCTTTGTCAAAGAGACAAATATGTGGGACTGTTAGTGATGTCTAATGGTTTATGCCTCACATGTTAAAGGACACTACAAATATATTTCACATCAACAGTGTTTGGTTTTTTACTCATTTTTGGCAACGTTGGTTTATGTTTTTGATTGTTTAAAAGAACAGACTTTTTAATACCTGGATCACAAGTTTTCAGGGTGGTGAGGGAAGGGTAAATTTGGATCCGTTTGGTCCTAACCACATGGACACAGCTTGGCCTCAGGTGTTTCTGACACGCCTCTGCTGTAAGGGGTTGGGAGTCCATGCTGGTTCTTGCTTATATCGGGATATTTTGGATTTCCTATTTTTGTTTACAGTGCTACTTAGCCAAAATTATTATTGGAGGGAAGACAGACTTCATAAGCAAGTGATCATAGGTATAAGAGTTTATGGGCCACCTTAAACAAGAAAATTTAGTAGTACCTACTGGAAATGTTTAAGTTTCTATTGCCTGTGAGTAGTTATCACAGACCAGAGAACTGTTTTGTTAATGCTTATATAAACTTTTTTGATAAATACCAACCCATGTGTGTAATTAGAGAATTTATTTTTTACTTTAGGTGATAGTAGCAACAAATATCATAAATTCTGATCAAATTCAAAAGAGGTAATTTTCCTTGGACTAGTTTCTTTCGTCAGAGCAGCAATAGGAATCTCAGCTTTTGACTTACCCATAAATGGGTTAGAACATCTTCTAATGATGTTAAACACAGATGAGATTTAAATATCATTTCTGATTCTACAACTAAAGGAGAATATTACAAATTACTGACTTGACAATTTAAGAATTAATAATTATGAATTTTGAGGAGAAACCAGATCAATTGAGATGACTTAATTCAGATAAATGTTTTAATATGAGTCATTATTGAAATTATAAATCATAATACCAATGCTACCAGCTAGTTATATCCTATATTTATCAAAGACAAAATGGTGGGAAATGGATTTAAAGAGGAAAAATTGATGTTTGATATAACAGAGCCCTCAAATCGTAAAAATGAAATACCACAGAAAGAAAACTGAGTTGTGTGTTAATAATTATCTTGGCTAAACTAATTGCTCTAGCAACCCCAAACTCAGTGTTTTAAGCAAACAAAGTGCTTTTCTTGTTCAAAACAGTCATCCCAGTCAGCTGTCCTCTGAGAAGTGACTCGCAGACCTGGGCTTCTTTCATTGTGCGGCTCAACCATGGGGGTGGGGGCGGAGTTACAGATTTGGGGGAACCACATCCCCAATCAGTCACAGGCTGGCTAACCACAGGCTGACCATTAAGACGAAGCATGTGGAAGTCTGTGGCGGACCGTGCACTAGGACGGGGGCAGGTAACCGGTGTGCTGGGGCATGGCCACAGCAGAGCTACTTATGAGAAAATGCGCATTTGCCTGAGCTATTGAGTAATCCGACCTGGGGAAATAGCTTAAATAAATGCTTTTATCAAAGCACCAAAACTTTTTAAATGATGGAAATTATTTCATACATACTCAACCTATGCTGCCTTTAGTGACACATGGCTGCTTAAGTTCAAATGTAAAATAATTAGAATGAAATAAAAATTTTGAAAATTCAGCTCCTTAGTCATTGAGCTACATTTCACTACTCAGTAGCCATAGGTGGTTGCTGGCTCCCCTAGTGAAGACTAGACAACCTCCCCATCATGGCAGGAAGTTCTGTGGGACAGCACTCTGCCTCCATGCCATCGCTCACACCCCAGCTCTGCAGGTGCAGGTCTCTCAAAACCCAGTCCCCGTGCCGTTTCCCAAAGAAAGCCACTTTCTCTCCCCTGTATTCCTGATGACTTGATCTGCTTCTCTTTATGGCGTTTCAGCCTTCGTCACTGTTTTATGTATATGCACAATCTTCATTGTTAGACCATAACATGTCTTGGAGATAGAGTCATTGTTTAGATCACTTATGAGTGCCCTACATCTCTCACAGACATATGATTATGCAACAAGTATTTAAAGAGTATTATGCCCGTCCTTGCCTTCTTAAACAATATAATTCAAACTGTTACCTTCAGATATAATTAATAATGCAATTATAAATTATTGGCTAGCCCAAAATGTAATGCATTGGTGCCTTAAGGCACTGCCGAGGTGTATAAAATTGTTTGCCAATGCACAGAATGTTGCATATTACTAGAATCTAGATATGACTATATTACCAGAATTATTATTTATTGTTTGATTTTTGTCATTGGCCACTTCCAGCTGCTCTCCCTTTTCTGATTTGCTGCTTCTAATCTTCTTTAAGCAACAAACTAACAAAATGTAGTAATGGAATCCTGATTCTTTTGTTGATTCAACTAAAATGTATTGAGCCATAGCAGGAGAAACAAATAGGTGTTTGAAATCAAGAACACTACAAAGCCTTCTGTAGATGAAGTGCATGAATTTTGCGACACCTATTTTGAGTTCTCTGAGAATTTATTTCTTCCTTTTCTTCCAGTGTTCTACATAATTGAAAGTATTATACAAGTGAAGTATCACTAATGTTTTCTTTTTTAAAAAAGTAAATTTGAAAAGTAAGGTATATGAAAGAAAAGGTAAAAGATCTCTCTTCCTAGATGTGAGTCAATGTTTTTTTAAAAATGGGCAGAAGCTACTTTTGAGTTGAAATGGAACAATTTAATATTTTATTAGAAATAATTTCATTTGGCAGAAATTTAGTGCTTTTGCACAGCATCTCATGCCAGAGGTTGTAAACCTCTACAAGCCATGGCATTCAAGGAGCCCACAGCCTAAAAAGCGAGAAACTAAATGATAATATAGTAGTTAAAATCCACACACACGTAGAAGAGATACGGAAGAAACCCCAAGTACGCTTTGGTCCAGATGCATGAGGACCACAGACCACGAGGGCCAGGCCCTCTCGTGTACCAGGCCTGGATGGTCACCTGCGTCCCTGATGTCTCCAGTGGGTGGGCGTCTTCTTCCCGTGAAACATATTCCTCCAGGGGTTCGATCTCAATTAATGGCACCCATTAGCTCACACCAGGAACATAAATGGGAGTGACCATCACACCTTCCTTCACTTCCTTATAACCTGTCACTAAATCCTGTTACCAAATCTGTCAGTTCTGCCTCACAAATGTTCCATTTGTCCGCAGCACTGTTTCACAACAGCCACCACCCTTGTCCTGGTCCCCTCCCCAAATAGGCTCTTTCCTCAAGTAGAGACAGAGCTGTCCAGCTGATCCCTCCCCGCCCGCTCTGGCCCCTTCACTGAGCAAGGCCCTGCCTCTGTCCCCGGAGCATGCGTGCTCTCTCCCTGTCACTGTTCTCTCCCAGCGTGCCTCTCCCTGCCCACCCCCTGCCACCCCACCGCCCTGAACGCCCGCATCGTCATGCCTGGTGCTATATTAAGAGAGCACACAAGTTATGACAGTTCCTAGATCTGTATGTTTTAATGGGCAAATTGGCATGCGTGTGTAGGTATACATAGGAACATGTACGTGTGTGTATACATCTCTATACATAGGCATGTGGGGTGAGGGAAGGGGGAGGGAGACTCCTGAACCCACAAAATGGGAAGAAGAGCCCAGACACTGGGCCCGGGTAGAGCGACCTCCAGAGAGCAGTGTGTGCTTACACTAGTATTCTGGAAAAATGAGATAAAAAACATCCAACTGTTTTCCTGCTTCATCATTAGTCGTCCTCTTCTTCAGAGAGCCTGCCTTAGGCATTCATAGTAAGACATTTCCGAATCTTTTATATACCATACATTTTCCCATTTTAGAGGGATTAGGAAAGAGCTTTAATCTATAAAGCACCTCTACCTATAGCTGCACACTGAAATTCTAATACAGTAGTAGAATGTGGAATTTTTGATTGTCCTAGAAATAAGAAAAAACATTATCATCTTTTGGCATCTTATGTAGGGTAAGAAATCTGGAAGTTCGGGTATAGAACCATCATGGTCCTATATATTGAAAGCTAATTGAGAAAAGCAGGAAAGATCGTTTTAACCTCTTTGCATTGCAGGCAATTAAGTGGGCGGTTTTGCTTTTGAAGTGCCTGTTATTTGTATTAAACTTCCATTTATCCTCCTCTTTATTTTTACTACTTTTTAACCGAATGAGATGTTTTTTAAATGCATACATGCATAATAGCTTCCTGTGTGTGCCACAGGCTAACGTTATCCCTGCTGTTCTGTACCAGGCCCCTGGCTTGACATCACGTTGTCATACCACGAGAAGCATACTTTAAATTCATTCCAACTTTTGACAGAAAAGAGAAAGGGAATTTGTGTGAAGGTATGATCAGTTTAAAGAAACATGCCCCATTTTTAGCAGTCTGTTTCTATGGTAACAGAGGCAGCAGCCAACCACAGAGTTATCAAAGTGCCTGTAAATTTCCAAGGCACAGCCTTGAAAACATCGCCTTCCTGACCTCACGCTGCAGACTGATGCAAGAATCCTCTAGCGCATTAGCCGGGCGGTTTGCATTTCACTTTTCACTTCATTTTTGCTCTTTGATTCCTAATGAGGGCAAGTGCTACGTTCTAGATGTGCCCTCCTTACCGGCAGGGTGGTCGCGCTTTAGAATTCCAGTCTGTACTACCTGCCTCTTCACGGATGACCCCCACCCCCTACCCCAGGGGGCTTCGTCAGGGTGCAGTGGCCTTTCTGACACTGGAGGAAAAGATGGTATTTTCTACACAGTGTGAGGCCTAACTTTTCAAACACCAATTTGCACAGTTTTTTTTAATTTAACTTGATGTTGTCTCTTTTTTAAATGGAAAATAATCACAATATAAAATTACTGATCAAAGTGCCGTTTGTTCTCCGTAGCGTCAGAGGTTTAGATTTACGTGCGCACTGTGTAACTAACTGCTGTTGCTTCAGACAGGAAGCGGGGATGAAAGTTTGCTTAATCTGTGCAGATAGCATGGCTCTTACAGGAAAAACCACCATTTTATTTTTGGCCTCTTCACATTCCATTTTTTAAAATTACTTGAAGAACCTTATTTTATAATTGGCAATTTAGACCTCTGAAAATATAACCAAAGGTCTGTAATCTTTGGTTGCTACTTCTTATCTATGTGAGTACTTAAGTGCTTTTCCTTTTCTTTAATGTTACATGAATTTCGCATTAATTGTAAGTGGAGAGGAGAAGAAATTAGTTATCTACCAGTTTTTCATGGTCTCTACTCCTTTGCCCTTAGCCTTCCCTTTTTAGCTTTCTTTTACCCTTCAAGATAGCATGATTAGGTTTTGTCTTTCGTTCTACCACCACCATCAGTTCAAAAATACAGCGAGCCTCAGATTCATAGACCAAAGTGAAACAATTTGGTTTTGCCCCATAATATCACTTGCCGATAGAAAATCCTTTTGGTAATGTTTTTCTTGAATTTGGCATAATATTATCTCTCCTTAGAAAATAATAACTCAGTTATACACTTTGAGTGTAACATGCAAAATTAAGTAAAACATGTCTACTAAAACTTCCATATAGTGATCTTTGAAGAAAGTACCTGAATATAAGTAAGGTCTGGAAGTGGAAATAGAGGCAAAACACACATGCGCGCGCGCGCGCACACACACACACACACACACACACACACACACACACAACTTGGAATTTGGTTTGACCAGGAATATATAAGGTAGCTGTTGTTTAGTTATCAAATCACAAAAAGATGAAGTCACCATTAGTGGTTAATAGAATTGTGGTGGGAAGGAGCTAGCCTAGGAGTGGGTGGGAAATAATACATTTAATTAGTTTCTTAAAGTCTGTTGTCCTACTAACTGTTTTTACTTTTTAATCGAGGTAAAACTCATATCACATAAAATTAACTGTCCTAAGATGAATGATTCAGAGGCATTTAGTGCATTCACAGTGTTGTGCAACCACACCACTATCTAGTTCCAAAACTTCTTCATCACCCAAAAGAGAACCCTGTGCCCATTAAGCAGTCACTCCCACACCCCTTCCCCATCAGTTCCAGGCAGCCAGCAACCTGAGCTCTGTCTCTGGGTTTACCAACTCTGAATACTTCACATACATAGAACCACGTAGTATGTGACCTTTCGTGTCTGCCTTCTTTCCCGTAGCCTACTGTTGTTCAAGTTCATCCATGTTGTAGCGTGTACCAGTATTTCATTTCGTCTTATGGCTGAATAATATTTCATCGTATGGATATACCACAGTTGTTTTTATCCATGCATCTGTTGATCTGCTGCCACCTTTTGGACCATTCCCACCGTTTGGCTGCCGTGAACAGTGCTGCTGCGATTGCGTGTGTCCATGTGTGTGGCTCAGTACCTGCTTCCAGTTTTTTTCAGTTCACCTAGAAGTGGAATTGCTGGGCTGCAATGTTCTTAACTAAAATAATATCTAATGAGCTTTAGAAGGAACTGTCAAATGTTCTCATTTTGTAACTTGTGGTCTTTTTCTCTGATAAAAATGACGTAGTTCAGAGCCAGTGAGTGACTCACCGGTTTCCTGACTGACTTCTCTCCCCTAAACTTTTGCCATTATTAGTTGGAGCATTTCAGTATATATGACCATGTTCCTGTTTTCAGCTTTCTCTTCAGTCTGCAGTGATTATTTCAAGCCTGTTTCTTTGGCCTCAAAACTAACTTTTCTTTCATTCATCTCACTTCAGTAGATGACTCTTCTTCCTCCTTCTCTGAGAAAATAAAAGGCATCATTTGGGAACTCCCTGGACATCCCAGACCAAATCTACAAACCTATCTGCAGCTGTAGCTGGCCCTCACGGCCCTCCTGTTACGATGGAGGAAGTGTCGTACGAAGGCTCTCCTTGTCTGCTCTGACCCGCTCTCTCACAGGGGGCCTGCTGCCTCTTGGCTCTCGTTCATTCTCATTCTTATTCATTCATTCCCACACTCTCCCTTCCCTTCCCTTCCCTTCCGTTCTTCTTGCTTTTCACTGGTTGTAAACTTGAGGTGCCACGCCCCTGAGCCCACACCCACTTCCCTGCCATTCATGGGCAGCATCTTGAAAGTGTTGCTGCCATCAGCATCGTTCACACTCTTGCTCCTCCTCTATTCCGTAACCTCCAGTAGGATTTCCGTCAGTCGTTCCCTAAAGTATCCTTCCACCCCTGAGTGTTAAAGCAGCAGCATTGGACCCGTCGACCACGAGCACAGTCCTGGGCTTCCTGTGCCTTCTCTTCCTGTGTTATCTACCTCTGCAACCCCTGTGGCTTCAAACACTACGTAAGTGACGACTCCCAAATTTTCATCTCCTGCCAAGACCTGACTTCCGGTATTTGTACCCGTAAAGCCAGTTGTCCCTTTCACATCTCTACTTCCAGTTCAGACATGTCGCAGACTGAACTCCCTAGTGGCCAGCTTGTGCTCTTTACCGCAGCAAGTGGTCTGTCTGCCCAGGAGCTTAGTCCGGAAACCCAGGAATCATCCTGTCATCTCGTCCTCCTTCACACATAACATGCAGTCCCCTGCCACACACTGCCGGTCTTGTTCTAGATGTATCTCAGATCGGGCCGTCGCATCTTTCAGCTATGGTGGAGTCGAAGAAGAAAGTGAGAAGTCTTGTACTTAAGGTTTCTACCCTGGGAGATCAGAAAAATTCTACCAAATTTATAAATAAATATGCAGTTTACAAAAGAAAGCTTAAACTGAACTTCCGACAACCAGTCAAAAACCTAGCCCCCATCACCCATTACTGATACTTTTGACATCTTTTGGTCCTTTACTGCTTATTAATTATACCAAATTTTACTATTATTTTGGGATGATATTCCCAGTAGTTTTAGGTAAGAGGAAGCAAATTTAAAATTACTTTAAAACATGACAATGTACATTGTGAGGAAGGAATGAACAAAAAATTGCTCTCTTACCTTGTAAATGGGAATATAGATTAGGGCAACCATCTGGATTGCAAAGCATCCTTGTCAAAATTTTAAGTGTGTTCCATTATTGGAAATTTAATGTCTGCGTGTGTATAAAATCAAAGGATGCCAGAAAGTGAATCAGGATAATCATTGCAACATTGTTTATAATAGCAAAAAAATCTAGAAACTTAACTATATATGATTGATATTTAAGTATATATGATTGATACAGCGATAATATAACTAGTAAGAAGAATGAGCTAGATTTTGTTTTTTAAAGCAAATCACCAAACTACATGACCACTATTATCCTACCTTATGTACTTCCTTTGCATATTTTTTGTTGCTGGAATAGTCACAAAGTGTCCTCTGGAGCCATAGAAATTTAACAGTGGTTCCCTTTGTGGAGAAGGACTGGAGGTGTAGGGTGGCATGGGCTGACCTCCACTTTTTAATGCCTTTTTTATGTGTGTATGTCACTTTTAACAAATAAATAGAAAATGTTCTTATGAAATATGGATTTTTAAGCAGCAGTGTTAGTGGTCCACGTGGTGAGATACTTCTGAGTCCCAGGCGCAGGAGGCCCTGCAGCATGTGACTTCTTTCCCTCTGACTGCTAAGTAAACCAGTCACAGCAACGAGTTCTAAATACATGCATCTTTATGGAATTACACTTTTTTTAATCCTGTAGGAAATCTCCAAACCTCACTCTCAATTCTGTTGTAAACCTAAAACTGCTTTGGAAAAAAAAAAAGTCTTTAATGGTTTTATGGGTTTTTTTAATGGTTATCTTCAGCAAATATCTAAAGTAATAGTAGTAACAGTAAAAATAATATTTTAACATTTATTTTTAAGGTAAAGGAAAATAGTTCATCAGTCTTTTGCCCTTTCAATGTACATTTTTTAAGCTGTCATTTGCCTCTACCTGAGTAAATAAATGCAGTTGAAACCTTTACTGCCCACCTGCTGCGTGATTAAAGACTGAAACGAGGGTGAAGGGGCCTGGCACTTCAGCGTTCTAAGCTGTGATTTAGGGGCCGGGCACTCCCTCCTCTGTCCAAGTTCAAAAGGTAATATGAGAGCGCTGGCTTTTCTAAATTGTCTTCTTTTTATAGGATAAGGCCCATAATTCAATGCTATTTAAACAATACACAATAAATTCTGCCAAAGTCCAGCCACTTTGTTCTCTTAAGTATCCAAACATGTTTGAAAATGAAAAATGAAAAAAAAAAAAAGAAAAGAAACTGAAACCAGGGTCTCTTTTTTTTTTGCTTAGTATTGCCTTCAGATTAATACATAGTAGTAGTCTTTAGTTTTGCATCTTTGCTTTTGCCTCTGGTTTGCCCAGCCATCACTTGACTGCTCAGGATGTTTTGTTTTTCACCCCTCATGGTTCTGTAGTTCATTCTGTCCAGTGTCTTATAATTAAATAACATACATTGCATCCTCTCACTAGCTTGCAGACAACTGCTCATCTCCCCTCCCCTTCTCAACTCACCCTCCTTCATACCCTATAACTAGCTATTTATAAAGAATTTCCGAGATCGTGGCTGCCTGCCATATTGCTTCCCAGAAAGTGTCATTTCTGCCTTGTTTTCATAATATACAGTCCTCAGATGTCCCCTTGCAAACCCTCTGGGCCAAAACTGTGCTTTGTTTTGGCTTGTTCAAGTCCTGCTAAACTGCTGCGTGTGATTAAAAATGCTGCATAATGTGGGGTTTTTTTTTTCTTTAGAGTGAAAAGGCACTTTACGTCATATTAAAGAAACATTTCAAACTTTCTACTTATAGAAACAAAAAAGAATAGACGTATCACAAAGCAGCTGGAAATTTTACTGTGGGGTGTAAGTATGTGAAAGACAGTATTGTATTTTAAGGCTTTTTCATATTGAAAACTAATCATAAAATTTTGTTCTAAAAGCCCTTTAAACCTTGTAAGAAGCAGGGGAAAGAAACTAAAAGAAGATGCTTTTAAATATCTAAACTACTTGTGAGGCTGAACGAGAACATTTCGTCTTTACCATTAGAAAAGCTACCCTTCATTTTTCGGAGTAGTGGTTAAAATTGAATTTTTACTTTTCTTGTATAAAAAAGAGACCAAGTTCAAACACTTTTGTTGACACAATATTGTTTTCTTCTGTCATAACAAGGAATAACACTAAGTAGAATTTTCAAAATTATATGTATTTTTAGATGACGGGACGAAGAAGTATAAATTAGTAGTTACAAAACAGTCATGGGGATTCAGGGTATAGCATAGGGAACATAGTCAATATTATTATAATGGTTATGTGTAGTGCCACATGGGCGCTAGAGTAATTGGGGGATCACTTCAGAAATTATATAAATGTCTAACCAAAAAAAATTTTTTGAAGAAAAAAAAATTGTATGTATTTTTCTCTTTGTTGAAATGTAATAGAAAAAAACATGACTATTAGCCCTTAGAGCTAATAAGACCACATAACCTTGGAAAATTTCACCAATGAAAATTATTCTCTCTAAATGCATTGGATGTAGTCCATAGTCTCACATGTCTGCTGTAATTTCAGAGATGATGGTTTTGTACACAAAGATATTAGTCTCCTTGCTTCATGGCCATGCCTTACATGGACCACATAGGATTGGATAGGGAACATATGTCACTCTTACAATAGGTGAAAAGTTTTTTTTAATAAAAAATAAAAGCCTTGAACTCAGGCTAGTTAAGAAAGATGTGACACATACAGTCAAGATGTGACACTGGAACCTCCTCTCCTTCTGATGGCGTCTTTGGCTGGCCTCTGAGTCCTGTCACCGGGAAACACAGAGCTGTTGAAGAATTCTCCGTTCATGGTAATAACCGTGTTTGCACAGAGAATACAATACTAGCTGTATAATGAAATATACTTTTTTACTACCCCCCCCCACTTTTGAACCCAGCCATTTTAAACTTAAGGACTTCCTAGAACCATATGTTGGATTATTTTCATTTATACATTTGCACATTTATACATTTTTCAAAGATAAGATGTTCTTTGAAAATGTTCAGATGTGAGCAATCATAACATGAATTCTATTTCAACTGTATTATTACTATGCCTTTGTTTTCTGAAAGGATGTAGCCACTCAAAGAGTGTTTTGAACTTTTTTCTCCCTGAGAATTCTATAGACTTACATGTTTCTTTTTTCTTGAATGTAATTATTAGCAAGATGGCCGTGGAGGATACTGAATTTTAGTCAGTTTACTGATAGGATGGAGGCTATGATATCAGCCCAATGGCACAGTTCATCAGCTCAACAGGGCACCAGGGGAGGGTGCTCTTGGGTTCAGTTTTCAGACACGGAGCCATCGCCTGGGAGACCGGCTTCTTAGGCAGCCGTGTCGCCACCAGCAGTGACTGCCACAGCAGGAAAGCAGCACTGCACCCGTGCCGAGAAGTCGGTTTGGGGCCGCAGAAGCACGAGCGTGCCCGCACGTGTGCCAGGTTGTCCAGAGATCGGCCAGCGTGCCAGTTAGTTCACTGAAGTGCTGTTGATCCCGAAGAACTACAGCTGTGCGACAGGTTCGGTGACCTGGGCTGTCTCTCCCTTCATGTGACATGAGTGTGAGGAATGCAGGGGAGGAAGACGGTCTCCAGGCTTAATTTATAAAGGTCCCAGAGAAACTTGGTGGAACACCGCGATCCCACAGCCGTGACCACTGAGAGTCGTGCCCTCTGTTTTCAGAGTGTCTTGCCCCCTTCCCAGTCTTGGATAAGCACCGCTAAATTCCACCCAACTCGAGATTTCCAGCATTTCCAGCAGGACGATTAAGCCGTTCACATCATTGTTCTTCCTCGCCTTGGACCTTCTGTAAGATGCAGATGTGGCTGTCAGTTGTCATTAATTATACATTAACTTTTTTACACATCTGATGAGTGGGAAGTACTAAAAGGAAGTTTGATATTTTCTAGAATTATGAGCCTGTACTGCACCAATTTGATTGGTACTTTTTATAACCGTTAGTCATTCTCAAAAGAGCTTTTATCAAGTTGTGAATGACTGTTATATTTCATATGAATTAATACTCCAATTGTGTTTTTAAATTGACCCACAGTGGCAGTGTGCCTCATATTTAATAGGCATTATGCCTCATATTCACTTGATGTGTCCAGTACTGCCCGCCTGTTGGTGAAGCTAAATCAAACAGGGTCAGCAACAGTCTTAAAAACGTGACTAGTTGTAAGCCTTCTCTCTCATTCACGTTCTTCCCAATGTCTTTTCTTCCCAATGTCTTTTCACACACCTGGGAAGGCTGCCTGCCACGCCACTTTGAGTAATACTAGTCGTGCGATGATGTTGCTTCTTGGGAAGATTACATAGGCAGTGATGAGAGCATCGACCGGGAAGATTGCTCTCCCACCTTTGAGCAGTGCAACATAAGTAGGGTTGATTGATTTGCCATCAGGCTGGATGGAAAACAAATGGTTTGTTTGGTTTTTGTTTTATTTTAACAATTGGTGTTTGGTGACATGCATTCATTTTGTGTGTTACCCTCGAGGTAGAAGGAGATACCTTCACACATCAGCGTGAAGGTGCGATTTCTAATCAAAGGTGATATAGCTGACAGGGCTGCTGTCAGGCGGCATGAGGGCAGCTGCCCAATGGAGAATCAAGAGATGCTTCGAGACTAGCCCTCGTCATCACTATTGGTTTGCAAATCAAGTTGTTGATGTATCCATCATTCCAAGGTGCCATCTCCCAAAACCACATATTGCTTTTGATTCTTCTGTCTCACAAGTATAGTGCTTTGTTTGTTTTAAACCAAAGTAAGGGGCTGTTGATGTCTTCATTATCCTTTCTGTTTTGCTCCTTCCTTTGAGGACTCCCTTGGGAGAAAGGAAAGATACCGTTAGAGATTCTCCAACAGACGTGGACCACCGTGTTCCAGAAGTGTCAGCCTTTGAGTTAAGAGGTTGTCCTGTGATCATTTTTTCCTCTCAGTATTCCTTTTCCTGGGATTTTACCGCTTGAATATGACCATCTTAATTTCAGACAAACGTTAACATTCTTGGAAGAGTGTCAGAGTATGCAGGCATTCGGGTACTATCAGATCCACAAGTCAACTCCTTGGTTATTTTTGTTCCTAGTAAAGTACAGTGGGAACATGCTATCCTCAATAAACTGTAAATTATCAGGGAAAAGATCTTTGTGTTAGAGCATAATTGATTCAAAGTATCACGAAACATTTTAATATGAGAAACGTGTGCATATATTTTTGACTCATTAAAATTTTCTTTTGCTTTGAGTAATAGAATCTTATGTCAGTTGTTTCAGTTTTAAATGGGATGTCATGAAAGTATGATCCTATGACCCCCAAAAGTAGCAAAAATTTTTTTTAGTATTTAATAAAGGATGACATATCTAGCAATGAATAAGAAAATATGTTTAAAAGCTATTTTACAGTCTAGCTTCTTTTTGAAGTATATCTAAGATTGCACTTTGCTCTGGAGTCAGCACAAGGGCAAGCAAAACACAAAGGGTATGAGGGCCACAGGCCCGTGTCACCTCGAGTCTTGGGGGCTTATTGCAAGTAGGAGCCGCCATGTACACTGCGTTCGAGCCTAGGTACCAGATCAGTTCGAACCAGCCTCCTGTTCAAGCCGTCACCCCCTTACTAGAAAATTCTCGGTCTTCCCTACCATTTAAAAAATACACATAGGGATTTTTTTTTCTTTTTTTGCATATTGACAACCCTTAAGCAGACCCTTAATAATTCTAACCTTGGTTTTCATTCCAGGGTTTGAAATAAAAATGAAAACTTAAAATTGAAATATGAAGTAAACCAAGGAAAATATTTTTCAAAGTTACTTCATATATTCCTCTGTTTTGAAAGAAGCTCATCTTCCAGATAAAAATATAAAGATGCTATAAAAGGAATCTCCTTGAGAAATCTAGGGGAAATTTTTATTTTTATTAAATTTGGCAAACTGGATTTCCATATTTCATGATGGATACTGTGTTTTCTATAAGTTCTAATGATTTATTTTTTTTAACTAAAATGATATGGTGTCAATCGAATTGTAACTTTCTTAGAACTTGTAGAATGAGATGTGTTTTGTTTGTGCAAAGATTATTAAACTTTAAGTTCTTTATTTAGAAATTTTCCCTGTATCATTAGCAGTATCTCATAGGTCTAATATTCATTATACAGTAGACCTTCATTAAAGCTATTTACAGTTTGTTCCAGATGGAGTAAGATTCTTCAAATAAGTCAATCTTTCGTTAAAATACATTTTTGCTATAACTTGCTTTTTTAAAAAAAGCTAAAGGAAGGCCAAGGAATTTCACATTTCCTACAAATAAGACAATGTAAAAGCTAATTATTTTCATTTATTTGCCAAGTACTATGTGATTGTATTTAAACAAAAAAAAAATACTTAGCTTTATTCTTCAAATGAAGATTGTTATTTAATTAAATAAAAATATTCTGAGAACTTCTGAATTGACCGAACAGGCAGAAATCATGAACCGATTTTCATTTCACAGATTGGGTGGTGCCAGGTAAGTACCCTTACTCAGTTTTGACCTAGAAGATGGTTTGTAAAGCTTAGTTTATGTCTCCTCTGGAACTTCATAATTGGCTCCTACAGTTGCCTCTAAACTCTAATGATGATTATTTTCTTTTCACAGTGCTCCAGCTGAGGCTGCAACAAAGGAGGACGAGAGAACAACTAGTGGACCAGGGCATCATGCCACGTAAGGTTTAAGTGTGATGTAACAAAATGTACATGTCCGAGAAGAACCATATCACACTCTACTTTGTGTTGGAGCCATTTAATCAATATGCAATACCAAAAAGAGTTTATAAGGAAAAACAAGGCTTCATTTAAAACACATTTTGAAAACCAAATGCTGCTTAAAAGATTGACTTGAATTTGTATCATACAAAGAACACCTTTAAAACTCTGTAATTCAGCTAACATCAGTTCTTACTTCAAACCGCAACATTTGTTTTATTTTAAAATAATTGAAGTAATCGCTCTACACAGTGGATCCAATATTACTTAGACTTGCAGAAGTAACATGACAAAATTAATTCAAAACTTTGTTCCGCTTTCTTTTTTTTGTTTCTACTTTATTTTTCAAATTGATTATCTTTGATGCTACACTATGGGCTATAATATTAAGTGTACCTAAGTTACAGGACTAATAAACGTTATTTGTAATTAATAAAATCTTTCTTGCCCAAATACAGATTTTTCTCCAGTTATCTCTAAGCTTAAGTCCTTCATTTTTGAGAGTTGATTAATTTTAGAATATTTGTCCATGTTGTCTTCTTTACCTTTAATTAAGAAGTGACTTATTTGGCTTTAAAAAACTAGGAAGGAATTGCAAAATACATTTATGCTTCCCAGTCTTCTGAATCACTAATACTACCTTTTTTTTGCTTAATGGTAAGGAATAGTTTTTCTCTGCAGTAGATTTTTCCAAATGAAACTTTTATTTCTGGACTACTATTACTGGAGTATCTAAATATTTTAAAGCTAGCATTGTGACAGAGCCAAAGCTGGTTTGATAATCTGCCAGAATTCTCACCACTGCATTCTTGCCAATGAACAGGATTGATCAAATAGGATGAAATTATGATGCTTAACACCATTGCTAAGCCAGCTGTAGTCTGCTTTTCGAAGCTGGTCCCTAGCCAAACCTGCTTGGGCTGGCCTGCTGGGAGTCTGCGATGCTTCAAGTACCAGAGCTGACAATAATGCTACCAAGACATGACTGGTCACATTTGGGAAATGGCGGCCCAAGTAGTCTTATATCCCATCCACGTCATCTGACCGCCCAATGTCATCACTGCAGGGTGTTATCAGACAGTGGTAGATATTCACAAGATTTTGCAAAGATGAGTGGTAGAAATACTGTAGTAGGTGATGTTTTAGTAAACACCACTGACCCTCACTCTGGGATTCTGCAGTAGTTAACATACCAGCAGTAAAGGTATTACAGAATCGCTGTCTATAGGGTGATTTGCATATGGTTTGGCAGAAAGAGCATGAACCTTTCAAATTCAGAATCGTAGATTTAAATCCCACTTTGGCCCTCATCTAGCTATAAGACTTCAAAACTTCATTTAACCCCTTGAGCCTTTCATCTACACCGAGGCAAATGCCTGCCATGCTCAGTCCTTGTGATGATCAATAGTGATTTAGCTCTGGCCAACCACAGCACAGGGCTAAGCCCATCATGGTTCTCAGTGAATGGTAACGTGGGTTTGTGAGGCATGGAGGACACTGTGGGGTGCAGAGTGTCCTCATGTTCAAGGTTAGGGCACTCGAGGTTAAATGTCCTGAGGACATTTAGGCCTTTCCCATAAAGAGCAAAGACCTGCCAAGGAATGGTCAAACAGTTCCCTTGGGGTGGTAAGTTGCCCCAACTATTGGTTGAAACTAGTCTGACTTGATATTTATATTGTCATTATTTTTACAGCTCTGTTTTAAATATTCACCCATTTTATTTGTGAAATACGTAATTTTAATTCTGAAACACCTAAGGTTCCAAATTTTATAGATCTAAAAGAACTCATAAATGGAACTGTAGATACAAACTATAAGATTAAGAGGGAACATCATCAGCAAGATACACTGTAACGTTTGGCTGAAGCATTAACTTCTCTGTTTTTACCGTGGAAATGATTTCTTTTCCTCTCACAGCTTTGAAGAGCCCAGCCGCATTCCATGAGCAGATAAAAAGCTTGGAACGAGCCAGAGTAAGAAATCTCAGCTTAAAATGCTCTACTTCTCTCTCTTATTTTAAAGTACCTGTGGACAAAAAGCAGTCTTACTCCTACATATGCCAGTAGAGAAAATACAGTGCATTTTCAGGACACATGGCACATAGAGTAATATATTCTGGGGTAGTTTTATCTTGGAGGTTTGTAGGATATAAGTGACATTCCAGTTTTGTTCTTTTAAAACTAGTAACTCGCTTTGTACAAAGGACAAATCACACTTTTCACTTTCTTGCTTTCAGAGCATAACCAATAATAACAGTAATTCTGCCCTTCGTTACCTGGGAGACCACAGCCCCAGTGAGGTGCTGACACCAGATCCTCGGGTCTGTGTTACCTGTGCATTTTACCTGTGCATCTGACCACGTGGGTGATAAGGAACATTGCTGCGTTCAACTCTGCCTTATTCTTTGAGTTGACTCTCTCATAGCTACACAGCAAATTGATGTTTATTCTTTTTCTTTAAAAGTACCATTATGTACATTTATTCTTTTTGTTTTAGGGAAAACTTCTATCATGTGTTATGAAAAGCATGTTCCAGAAATTCCATAAGAATTTTCCCAGGATATAATGATGATCTCTTAGAGTCTTATAAAATGTAAAACTCATTTTAAAGTCTTATTGTTTGGAGTTGAGTACAGTTCTGAATAAGAATGTGATCAAGGATATGAACTCATCAAAGACAGTACATGATAATTTTTAGGAAATCTGTTATCTAGGTGAATTTTTACGTGACCCGACGTCTAGATTTTATGGATTTTAGATACTTAAATGTTCAAAATCCTATGTTTACTCAAAATGCAGCTACAAAATTATGATCCTTTTCCTTTCTGAAGTTTTAAAATAAAAGCCTACAGATGCTTGCTTTGTACCAGTATGAACGTCAAAGCCCTGTACAGTTTTGAAGGCTGGAATTTAAATCATGTATTGGATAATAGTTTCTCAAAGTACTAATTTCTGTTCTTTTCTTCCTCTCAAAATCATGACCAAAAGGGTATCAATTTATTTAAATGGAGTACCTTGAGAGGAAAAAATACATAAAACCACAGTAAGTCATCAACAATTTATGGTAAGACTTTTTTTTTTTTTTTTTAAAGACTGAAAACTTTTTGAAGCACAAGATACGGAGCCGACCGGACCGCTCCGAGCTTGTCAGGATGCACATTCTAGAAGGTGAAGGTTTTACTTCTACGTATTTTGCTGCATTCTCTCAAGAGAAGTGAGAATGTCACCATTTCTGTTTATTCCCATTTTAATAACTTTTTACCCCACAGGCTGACATCACATTGGATAGCAACATGAAGAAGCAGTTAACTATCATGTTAGATACATGGGGAAGGTTTGCTTCTCCAAATAACCAGCTGACGACTGGCTCTTCCCCGCCAGCTGGTGTCGTAGGTGTCTGCCATACTGTTCTGGAAAAACAGCTTTGGTCCAGAGGACTCCTTCACCAGTGAGGGACCTGTGCCCACTCCTTAAGTCATAAAGGGTGTGACAGCCACAAGTCTAACCCTAGATTTCAAGCCGCTTGGGCCCTGTTATGCCTACCTGGCTTGGTGCCCACACCCAGCATTTTTCCTTTGTTGCTACTTACACACAACAGCCCAGCTCCATCTGACCATTACCGGAGCCACCACCCTCTGGGCCCACCGGATTTTCTCAGTGAGCTAGCCTCATCACCTGCGAAGTGTGGAGGGACAGCTCTGTTCCATTTTTGGTGAGACGCAAGGCTCAGGCCAGCATGTTTTTCTTTCTAAAAACAAAGCATTCTTGAAAGCTGGTTTCTTCACCATTCTTCCCTGAGTTACATTTTCTTGCATTGTTCTGCTTCTCTGACCAATTTATTGGGCAAGACAAAAACTTGACCCTGTGATAGTCCTGAGTGTGTTAACCCTTGAGAACATACAGAAGAATCTGAAAATGTCTCAAACATTGAGACAGTTATCAGATAGAAGGAAGATTAGATTCATTCCCTTTGGCCTGATGATAGAGTTCATATTAGAATTGGGTTAGCATTACGAAGTATTAAATTGTAGCTCAACGAAAGGAACAATATCCTAAAGACCAGACATGTCCAAAAATAAAATATTTTGGAAGCGATATGGTCACTCTTATCAGAGGTGTTCATTCATTGGCCAGTGTCTGTACCAGAAGCCCAGGTGAGCCAGATGGATGCCCGTCTTTGCGAAGCTTACAGATAATAAATGGGCAAAAGAAATGGGTTACAGATTGTGAGGGTTGTACACAGGCTAACAGCACGTGAAGGATGCTGTAAAGACGTTCCAAGCATCAGGCTTGTAACTCCAAGTAAGGTCTCTTCTAATCCAGAGACTCTGTGATGATGTGACCATCTTCACATCTGGGGCAGGAGGTGAGAAGTTTATGGCTTTCTCTACTTTGGGTTATGTCCTCAGAAGTCCACTGGACCGAAAAAGATTTTCCAGAACTCCAGTAGTAGGGTAGGAGCAGCTGCCAGCTGTCAGGGATAAGTGGATCTTCAAAGAAACAGATTTCTGGTAAGTGACTAAATAAAAGGCTCCTTCTATGCCTGAAAATATCTTGACCTGTAAGGGACAGTTTTGTAGGAATAATGCTGTTTGTTTCCACTTGCCTTCTAGCTATAACAAGCTTTATTAATGTAATTAAAACTAAGGCAAATACACTTATTCCAATTTTGATCAGACTAGTTGTTTGGGAGGCAGAAGTGTAAATTATTTTCTGAAGTTCAGCAGCTAAAATCTAGCCTCAGCCTCATGGAGATGAGGAAGCAATAAGACTGCAAACAGAAACATACCAAAATGCCAGCCTCTGATTATTTACTTTTGGAGTATTTTCTTTCTAAACATATTCCTGATATCACTGGATGGCGTCAGTGAGGGAGAGCAGAAAGGCAGAAGACTCTCCCAGTGAGATCTTAACAGAAGCGTTAAGTATCAGTCTAAGAGTGGTTTGCCTGATCTAACTCTCCCCGCCTGTCATCTTCCTGTGTGCTTAGAAGCATTTTGTCTAACAAGGCTGAGGCCACAGGTATATAGGAAAATTATAAAAATGAGATGACCAAACATGTTATTTTAACGTATAGAAATGTGTATTTATCTGCCAAAATTCTGAGGACTAGGGCCTTCGCTTTGGGAAAAGCTTCAATGAATGGAGCGCACATCCTATTTGCATAAAGCAGTCATTGTACTTTCATCTGTGATTTCTATTTAGTGGAACAAAACTTAAAGACACTTGGGAAGCAATCTGACTTTAAAAACCCTAGATTTTCCCAAATCTTTTAGTTGTTAGTAGCTCTAATATGACAGTGATTTTTTTTTAACGACTCGTCTTTATCTAAAGTTCTTTGAAAGCATTTAACTTTGGTTTCCAAGAAATAATAATTGTATTTTTGAAGTTTATCATTTCCCCATAACATTTAGATAATTACGCATTGACAGGAGCAATCCCAGCAGGTATGAACTATTTTGCAGGCAGTCAAGGTTGGCTTTGGCAAGCATGTGACTCAGCTGGTAGAGAGAAGTACCGTACGCTGGCCCTTGAACTGTGTGGATCCACTTATATGAGCTCTTTTTCCATAAATACTATAAATGTATTTTCTCTTCCTCATGTTTTTCTTAATAGCATTTTTCTTTTCTCTAGCTTACTTTATTGTAAGAATACAGTATGTGACACATAGGCATAAACTATATGTGACTCAAGTGTGTTATCGGCAGAGCTTCTGGTCAGCAGTAAGCTGTTAGTGGTTGAGTTTTGGGCCAATCAAAGCTTATAGGTAGATTTTCAACTGTGTGGAGAGTTGGCGCCCCTAACCCCCAGGTTGTTTGAGGGTCACCTATACTCAGATGTGCTGGTGAATAGTTTACCGGCCATGGCTTTCAGTGAGTGGGCCAATCAAAGCTTATAGGTAGATTTTCAACTGTGTGGGGAGTTGGCGCCCCTAACCCCCAGGTTGTTTGAGGGTCACCTATACTCAGATGTGCTGGTGAATAGTTTACTGGCCATGGCTTTCAGCAAGTTTTAGGCTTCAATCAGGACATTTTACCTGCAAAATGAAGAACATCAGTTAATCCTGAGAATGCTTGTGGGGAATTTTATTAGAAGACTTACTATATAATTTAAGAAGCAAGCAACTCCCAGAATTTTAGGTTAACACCTCATCGTTATTTTAAATCAATTATAAACATTATTTAGAACAGTCTAATGAACGTTAATGAGTTACCATAAACACAAATAATTGACAGAATTGCAAATGAGCAAGGTACATTTATAGCAGTTTCACATCTGTTGTATAACTTCGTGCATTTGTATGTAAGCAGATGAGTCGATGCTTCTGTGTGACTGTTAATTACTGTGTACAGTGAGTGAATATTCTTAACAGACGCAAGGTTACATATTCAGAAATAAACCCAAATTCTTAATTATGGTGATCGAGTCTGAGGCAACATGATTTGTAGAGAAGCTTATATCCTAAGATACGAGCCTCCCCTTGTGGGATCTGACTTTTTAATGTAGCCAGATCTAAAACAGATCTCGAGCCATAGACCACTTCTGTCTTGTGTACCCTCTGTGTCTCCAGTACCTAATAATTGTGAATATGACGCTCCTGTCATAAATGAACAGTTGCAGTACCCCATTTTTCACTTGAATTCATGTTCATTTGAGTCAGAGGGCATGCATAGTGACAATATAGACAATATAAAGCTACCCAGAACTAAAAATGTAAACTGTATACTGGAGCATTCTTTAACTGTCATTTTCTCTTGCCATAAATATCTTGAGAACACATAAATATGCTTAAGCCAATTTAAATTAGTTGGCCTGAAATAGTGTTATGGAATAGAGATGGTAATTCAAGTGATGGTTAAAACTGTGTTTCTTTTTTCAGAAACATTTGCAGAGCCATCCCTGCAGGCCACTCAGATGAAGCTGAAGAGAGCTCGCCTGGCAGACGATCTGAACGAGAAGATCGCACAGCGCCCCGGCCCCATGGAGCTGGTGGAGAAGAACATCCTGCCTGTGGACTCCAGTGTTAAGGAAGCGATTATAGGCAAGCCTCTCAAGTTCACCATGCTCTGGGAAGTTTTAGATCAAAACAAATTTAGTTAAAAAGGCCAGCACCAATCATGAGTATTGTTTTCTGGGTGAATTAGAAATTGGCACTGATTCCCATTATTACTGAGATACGCATGCACACATACACACATCACTCGGTATTCATGGAGGATTGGTTCCAGGACCCCCCCACAGATACCAAACCGGAGAACGCCCAAGTCCCAAGTCCTGTATTTAAAATGGCGTAGTATTTCCATGTAACCTACACACATTCTCCTGTATACTTTAAGTCCTCTCTAAAGTACTTATAACACCTATGTAAGTATTTGTTACACTGTGTTTGTTGTTTAGGGAATAATAACAAGGAAAAATATCTATACTTGTCCAGTACAGATGCAACCTAACTAGGTAGTATGTGTCAGCAACAACGTAACTTTTATCAAATATTTTCGATCTGGAATCGTTTGAATCTGAGGATGCGGAACCCGGACATACAGAGGGCCGGCTGTGTGTTGTGTCGTGAGACCAGCATCACTAACCAGTTAACACAGATTCTTAACACCTGAGGTTTCAATCTTTAAGTTCTGATTTCATTATCATGTTTTCTAAGTTAAACTTACTGTATTACACTGTTTAGTCTCTGTTGTTTTGTTTAAAATTCTTACAAACTTTTCATTATTTTCATTCTGTGTACTTCCAGGAATGATAAAGAAAAAAAATAGCTTGTCAGTGTCAGTTCGGCAGGGTGAAGAGCAGATGAGAGTGGATGTGCTCACTAAGAAGAGCAGCATCTGTCCGTTCTGTGTCACTCTCAACATCTCAGTTACTAAAGTCCCCCCCTCCCCCCGCCATTTCTTTTGGTGTGACCTTAGCAGGAAAAAAGAAATCTAGAATAATGCCACTTATTCAGCCAGCAATTTTTAAAAGTTAGTATCTTACCTAAACTATGGTAGTTTCATTACTCATGGGGACTTTTTATTTTGCATTAGCCTGAGTTTCAGTCTTAGGCAACGTAGTAATTCTGAGTGGTGCAGTCACCTGTGATCCACTCAGACCCCAGAAGTAAGGCGTTAGTTTATCTGGCCGCCCCACGAGGTGGGACTAAGCAGGATTCCCCATGGAAGCCCCGTCTCCCCCTACCTCAATGTGTTTTTACCAGCTGGATTTCAAATCAGGATCCAAAGTCCACTCATCACCTTTGGTTTGATGGACCTCTTCCATCTTACTCTTTCGGTGGCTCTCCCTCCTTTCTTTTCTTACTATGTATTCATGGGTAAATGGGCTCGTTCTGTTCTCTCACATTTCCACATCCTGGATTTTATGTTCTTATGTATTCATGGGTAAATGGGCTCGTTCTGTTCTCTCACATTTCCACATCCTGGATTTTATGTTCTTGTCTTCTGTACTTCCTGTAGCTGGTAGTTGGGTCCGCAGGCTTGATCTGACTTGGGTTTGATTTCTTTTCCCCAAGTGCTCATCGTGGGGGAGTGGTGTGCTCTTCCCTTGGGTAGTACCTGATGGTCTTTTTAAATTTTTTTAACCAGCTTAAGTTTTTATTAAAAAAACAATGTTTCTCTTCCTTTTTCATTTCAAGCCTGGTATTCCAAGGCCAAGATAAATGAAGAATCATTTCTTTCTTTAGGTGTCGGGAAGGAAGACTATCCGCAGACTCAGGGCGATTTCTCATTTGATGAAGACAGCAGTGATGCTTTGTCTCCGGACCAGCCCGCCAGCCAGGAGTCGCAAGGGTCAGCCGCGTCCCCCAGTGAGCCCAAAGTCAGTGAGTCGCCATCTCCTGTGACCACGAACACTCCAGCCCAGGTATCGCCTTTCTTGTGTTTACCCCCAAATAGAGAAAGTGCCTTGCTTTTTATGTATCAAGTATATATCTTGTATTTTATTTACCGATACGTTCTCACTAGAAGACAAGTTTGAAAATGTGGGGGAAAATAATTTTTCACCTGTAATCTAGCCACTGTTAACATTTTTCAATAGATTCCTACATTTTATTTCTGTTCTGTATACATATTTTTATCTTACAGTTGTGCAATACACTTTTTAAATTTTTTCACATAATTTTTGGGGCGATATAATTCACATACCATAAAATCCCCTTTTTTTTAATCTTCACCATTTTAAGTTGTACGGTTCAGTAGTATTAAGTATACTCACATGGTTGTGCAACAATCTCCAGAACTTCCGTTTTGCAAAACTGAAACTATACCCACTGAACAGCTCCCAGCTCCCTCTTCGCCCAGGGCCTGGCAACCATTATATTTCTGTCTCTGTGAATTTGACCACTTTAGGTATCTCATGTAAGTGGACTCACAGTATTTGTCATTTGTGACTGCCGTATTTCACTTAGCATAATGTCCTCAAGGTTCGTTCGTGTTGTAGCATGTGACAATAGCTCCTTTATTTTTAAGGCTGAATCATATGCCGTTGTATGGATGTACCACATTTTGTTTACCCACTTGTCATAGACATTGGGTTTCTCCCATGTCTTGGCTGTTGTGGGTAATGGTGCTATATACATGGGTGTGGAAATCTCTCTCTGAGACCGTGCTTTCAATTTTTTGGAGCACGTACCAGAAGTGGCGGTGGTGAGTCATGTGGTCATTCTATTTTTAATTCGTTGAGGAGGCTCCATACTGATCCCCGTAGTGGTTGTGCCATTTCCTGCTCCCATCAGCAGTGCATAAGGGTTCCAGTTTCTCCACATCCTTGCTGACACTTGCTAATTTATGTTCTTTTGATAGTAGACATCCATGGTGTGAGGTCATATCTAACTGCGGTTTTGATTTTCACTTCTCTAACGGTTAGTGATGTCGAGTACCCTCTCTCGTGCTTGTTGGACATTTATATTTTATCTTTGGAGAAATGTCTATGCAAGTCCTTTGCCCATTAAAAAAAAATCAGGTTATTTTTTTGTTGTTGAGTTGTAATTCTTTATATATTCTGGATATTATCCTCTTATCAAATACATGATTTGCAGTTATTTTCTCCCATTCCATATGTCACCTTTTCACTCTCTTGATGGTGTCCTTTAATTCACAGAAATATTTAGTTTGGTATAGTCCCTTGTCAATAAATATATATTTGTATCATTTTAATTGCTACATAGTATTCAGTTGAACTTAGATAATGTATCTGTTTTAACCAATTCCCTATCGTTGGTTATTTGGAGTTGTTTCCTATATTTCACTCTTCTACACATACAGTAAGAGAGCCTCTAATATATTCTCATGTATTTGCTACACCCTGGTTTTTGTTAGACACTAGTCTCGTTATTTCTTTGGATAATTACCAGATATCAGAATGGACTTGGACCTTTGGTAGGCAAAAGACAAGCACTTTAACTGCCTTCTGGAAGGTAATACAGATTTCCACAGTCACTGCCTTTTCCACAAGTCAGTAATATCATTACTTTAAACCTTGCACATTGTCGGGAGATTTGAATGTTTTAATTGCCTTCTTGATTTTGGTTAGATTGAATTCATTTGTTCAACAGATATTTAATGAGCACCTATTACGTGTCAGATTGTATTGGGAACAGTCTAGTGCATGCAAAGGAATCTAATCAATATTTTTGATAATTGCATTGGAAATTCAAATGTCTTAGTTCTCAATAGGTGTTCGTGTTTCTTTTGGTTTTATAAAAACTCTTATGCTACACATAATTTGCTGTTTTTTTTAATCTCTCCTTATGGTGTTTTTGACTTGCTGAGATTTTAATTGGATTTTGTTATTTGAAAGTCAAAACTATTGAACTACTTAATGAGATTGGTCAAGTTCAGTAGAAAATACTCTCGTAAAAGCCGAGCATCATCAGATTTTGAGTTGGAAAGCAGTTTAGCATTTACCTGTCTTAACTCTCACACCAGAGGCGGCCTGGGTTCAGAGAGGTACGGAACTAAAAGTGTGTGTACGTTTTCTTACAGCATTTATTTCCGTTCACGAATGTCAGTTCGTTAGTGGCTGTGTCCTTCGGCTTCGTTTTCTTCCTTGCACTTATCACCCGTGATCTGAAATACGGTAGCTGCTGCTTCTTTATTGTGTCTGTTCCTTAAGTAAACTGTGAGCATATGAGGACAGGGACTTCGACTCAGACGACAAGACCTAGGTAATGTGTAGTGTGCATGTGCGCATGTGTCTTGCACACCTAGCGCAGGGCCTGGTACGGAGGATGGGCTCGGTCGGCGCTGGCTGGAAGCCGGTAGCATGAGCACGAGGTCCGTGCTGCCATACTACGTGCTCCCACCTGCGGGCAGAGCCTCCCGCCCCGGCGTCCAAGGCTGTGCCGGCAGCCGCGGTCCACATTCTCTCCGTGCAGCTTGTGGGGTGAGAGTGACCACCCCTTCAGCTTTGCTGGAACCTGGCCCGGAAGAAGGACGAGGGTCAGTGACCAGCCCACGGTCTGAAAGGGAGAGCAAGGGAGACCAGCCCCTACTGTGTTCTCACGTGTTTGCTGCGCCCTGGTTTCGAGCTTTAAAAATAGGGCTAAAAAGAATGTCAAGTATGCAAGTAAATACGCTTAAAAAACAGTTCTTCTCATCCATGTGGGTTGGTTGTCCTCTGCTTCTGTCTGAATAGGTCAGGATATCAGACCGCTGTTAGCATGGCCTTAGCTTTTAGTGACAGAATTTCTGTCACCATCTACCTGGTAATGGCTTCGCGACAGTTCCAGTTGTGTAAGAGATGGGCCTTCTCCTCTTCCCAGCATTGCTTGTACTGTTAGGTTTTTCTTTGGTCTTGAAACTTGGTCTCCAGCTAAGTTCGTAAGTGAGAAGGTTTAACTGGAGGCAGTCCCACCCAGTGGGCTGGCATTCCAGAATTCCTTGAAGAATAAATATGATCTGTTTATTGCCGGTGCAGTGCACACTGGAGCCTCGGGTCATCCCCACTGCAGTGCCCAGTTCGTGACCCCAGCGGTGCCCACGTGTGCAGACGGGTGCCGTCCGCTGTCCCCTGCGGGCCAGGCGTTGCAGTGGGCCCTCCCACCGTGCCCCCGCCCTTCGGGGAAGAGAACCCAGGGCACAGCAGGCTCGCCACAGCTTCACCTGTCCCTCCGCTTCTGCACCACACACCTGAGGCTTTCTTAATTGTGTCCGTCAGTAAACTCCCTTGTATTACACGTTTTACTGTTTGTAAGTAAGGAATCTGATAAAGACTCCTATGATTATACTTTTATTCATGCAATTAAAGAAGCATCTCCCTGTTAACTGTGTTGTATTGATGTTAAAGAAAGATACTCCTCCAGGTAGGATTGTGAGGATGTTGTCGGTTTGTTGTTGGTTTCATTTTTTAAATCAACTACAGAGGCAAACTTTATGACACCTGTAAAGTCTGAGATTTTTAAGTCATCTAGAAGTGATAATTAGGTTTTGTTTTCGGCAAATTTTGTACTTTAGTTATTGTCACTGTTATCCAGTATTTATAGAATTTGTCCAGGAATCTCACTTGATACAAAAAATGTGTATTTTCTCTCTAAATATAATTACTTTCACAATTGTCATTTAAGGGGAAAGCACCTAAAACATTGCTTCTCATTAGACGTCAGCTTCCAGAGGGCAGGATATCCCCTCATTTTATCTGAGTAACTTCATACTGAACACACAGGGTCCAAGGAGCACAGCAAGTGCTTGTTGCTTTAATGAATAAAAACCCCTGGGAGATTCTCTCTGCGATGTACTGTTGCCTGCTTCAGATATCATTGTACCTCCTCCCCGCCCCCCCCAAAAAGTCAGTCTAATCACTGTTATTAAAATAGTTCTTACAAAGCAAAGGTAATGAAAGAGCAGCATACACGGTCTTATTTGTGGCCTAATAAAAGTTCAAGGCCTGTGTACAGAATTTCTTAGATTTTTACGTATGCATCTGCATACTTAACACTGCCTCACAAGTGATAGGAAATCTCACTCTAGAAGAAAATGTATGTCAGCAGTGCAGAATAGGAAGGACCAAGCCCTTGTTTTCCCACAGAAACATTAACTAAACTACAGACTGGCTAAAATAACTTTATAGGAGCTCTGGAAACCAGTCAGTGACCTCTACCAACCAGACAAACACCCAGTCAAGAAAAAGGTAGAAAATTCATCCTAAAATTTATATGGACTCTCAAGGGACCCCAGATAGCCAAAACAGTCTTGAAAAAGAACAAAGTTGGAGGTGTCACACTTCCTGATTTCAAAACTTACTACAGAGCTACAGTAATCAAAGCACTGTGGTTCTAGCATAGAGACAGATATAGACCAAAGGAATAGAATAGAAAGAAACAAGTCTTGATTTATGTTTAAAAATTTTTGACAAGGATGCCAAGGCCCTCAGTAGAGAAGGGACAGTTTTTTCAATAAATGGTGTTGAGAAAACTGGATATCCACAGGCAAAAGAATGAAATTAGACCCTTATCGTCTATGGCCATGCCACCCTGAACAAGCCCAATTCCGTCTGATCTCAGAAGCTAAGCAGAGTCGGGCCCGGTTAGTACTTGGATGGGAGACCACCTAGGAAGACCAGGTGCTGTAGTCATAAAAAATTAAAAAATTAAAAATTAAAAAAAGGGATTATAAGCTGACAAGGTCTTTGCAATCTGTGAGGTCAACCAAGGGTTGCCTCGCCTAAAAAAAAAAAATCGGACCCTTATCTAATACCGTATAAGAAGAATAACTAAAAATGGACAAAGACCTATATATGAGCTAAAACTATAAAACTCTTAGAAGAAAACATAGAGGAATGCTTTATGACATTGGATTTGGCAATGATTTCTTAGTTATCACACCAAGGCAACAAAAGAAAAAATAGATAATTAGGCTACATCGAAATTAAAAACTTCTGTGCATAAAAGGACCCCATTAACAGTAAAAAGCAACCCACAGAGCAGGAGGAAATACTTGCAAATCATCTATCTGATAAGGGGTTAATACCTAGAATATATAAAGGAATCCACAACCCAACAACAAAAAAACAACCTAATTAAAAAATTAGCAAAGGACTAGAATAGACATTTCTCCAGAGAAGATAAACAAATGGTCAATAAAAACATGAAAAGATGCTTAGCATCATTAATTGCTAAAAAATAAAAAAGCAAATCAAAACTACAGTATCAACTCACACCACTAAACTGGCAACTATCAAAATAGCATAAATTAGCAAGTGTCATCAAGGATGAGGAGAAGCTGAAACCCTTGCACACTGTTGGTGGGATGGTGGAATGGTGCAGTCACTATAGAAAATGGTATGGCAGTTCCTCAAATGTTAAAAATGGAATTGCCCTATGACCCAGAAAATCCACTTCTGGGTATACGCCCAAAAGAGTCAAAAGCAGGAACTTGAGCGGGCATCTGTACACCCATGCTCGTAGCAGCATTATTCACATTAACCACAGGGAGAAGCAGTGCCCACGTTATTCCCAGAAGAGCTCTTAAGGTGGACGTGGCAGTAGTCAAGGCAGAAGCCGCTAGTTGGGGCCTAGAAATATAGGCAAAACATCTTCATAAATATTACAGCCAGTGCCACATTCGGATTATTGACACTGACTGCTCTTGAATGCATCGTCCCTGTCATATCAGGGGGCTGGGATGGTCACGTAGCCTGCCAGGTTAATAGAATTTCTCTGCAAGGAAATACATACATTTCAGAATTCAAATATCTGATTCTTATGCCAATTATTTAATAGCCAAAGAATGTTTTTTCCTGTGTGAAAATTGTCCCCGAATAAGTATCCTCATTTCCCAAAAATGTTCTACGTGAAAGGAAAACAACATAAAACCCTGTCCCTTAAAGCAGTGATCAGCTGGCCACCCTCTTCCCCATCATGTCAGAGGTTCACTGATGAGCCGGCTGTCTCAGGGCCATTTGAGGCAAAAGTCAGCCTGGAACACAGGTGTCAAAACTTTTGGATAAGTCCTTTTGTTTCTGTTTGAAAACGAAATTGAGTATAGCCATCTTTAAAAAGTCAAGACTTTTATGTTGTCAGCACTGTGGTTACTGATAATTACTTAAAGGCTGAAATCAACAGCAAAATGAAAACAAACCTCAGGAAGAGAGAGCCGCCATGGGCACACACAACTGATTGCACACTCACACCTGCACTCACAGTCCCAGCAGACTTGAGAGTGTGACCTGGCATGAGCAAAGCCACGAGGAATTTCCATTCACCCATTAAAAAAATATTTATTGAGTAACTAGTATGTGCCAAGCTTCATATTTCTTGCTGCTAATAACCCTCTGACTTTTCAGGTCATTTATTTTAAGGAGAGAAAATACAGTTTGCTATTTTTAAACCCAAATACTTCAACAGGAGAACTGATTTCGATGGTTGTAATGAATTCGAGAGTTGTTCGGAGAAGTCTGTGATAAAGGAAGACATTTTCCCTTAAGATAAGGCTGGTAATAGTAAGTCCAAGGAGCAATCGACAGGCAACATTTAACTGAGTTATAGTGATAGTAATACCTCTCTCCAGTAAATGAATACTTAAAATCTCCTTAAAGTTGATTGCTGGTGGGAATAGGTTGTTAGGTGGCTGATAAAAAACTAACAAAGCCTTCTGTAGCTTCCTTTGTTAATGTGACTCCACATTGAGATTCAGTAATTGCTTATCTTGGTCCAGGTAAAAATTAGCTTCTTGCTTTAAGTGCATGGGTACCGCTGATGAAACAGGTCAGTCTTACCAGAATATATCCTTCAGCTTTTCTCCTGTTGCAAAAAATGGGGAAGTGGTTGACGAGAGCCAGCCGGGTTGGCAGCAGGAGCACAGCGGGAAGGCTCGGGCGGTTAGGCTACCGACTGCAAGTGGACAGGCCTCTGGGAGACGAAGCTCTCTAACCGGGCACTGCCCGGCACGAGTCTGGGTGGCAGAGGGATTGGTCGGGCACTGCACAGAAGACTTAAAGGACATGCGAATTACCAGATTAGTGTGACCCTCATGGCAGGAACACCTTACGAATGCCATGTATTGTTTTGATCATTTTTACATGAGTCTTGGATTTTTTTCCTGGCAGAAAAGGTTGGTTCTGACCATATTTCTGAAAACACTTACTATAGTTTAGTTGATCTTACCTTCTGTAGTTTTGGCTTTCCATCGCCGTAGGGGCTTCACGGAGGTCAGGCGCAGTACCCCTCCATCTGAGTCTCGGACAGGATAATATACTTCTGTTTATTTTCTAGTGGACTTTTTTTTTAAATGAGATCATTCCCTTAAAATTCTGTTTTTTTCTGTTATTGCTGTCATTGATTTCACAGATTCCTTCCCTTTCTGCCTTTTCTGCCAGTTTACTTCAGTGTCCCCAGCAGTTCCTGAATTCTTGAAAACTCCTGCCACTACGGATCAGCCCCCCACAAGGCCCTCAGCTCCCGTGCTCCCCGCAAACTCTGCATCCTCAGCGAAGCCTGGGCCAGCGCTGGTAAAGGTGAGTGCCCGCGTCCATGCCGGCTTGGGTCTTTACTTGTGACTGTGCCTGTAACCCTGTGCGCAGAGGACGAAGGCGTGTGTCCGTGTCACCCAGCCTGCCTTTTAGCCTGAAGCCTTGAAAACAAAGCTGTGGGAGGACTTGCTAGACCAGGCCTTACTGTTTGAAACTACTGCCTTCCAACAGAGGACCTGTTGTTCAGTAGTCACAGAAGAAGAGCAGAAAACGTAGTCTGTACGCAGCTACGGAGCAGAGCGGGCAGGCGTCGGGGGCCGTGCTGTTGGCAGGGCCCGCTCTGCTTCCACCCTGGCCACCGAGGCGGGGCGAGGCGAGGCGGGCAGAGAGGAAGGCGGGTCGCTTCAGCACAGCACGCGAGAATCACGAGTCCGCAGATGTCTTTACTGGTAACGTGATTTCGGACTTTACACACAAGGTCAAACTCAGTGGTATTCCAGATATATTGCATGGTCGGTTAAAGGTCTTAGGGAAGCAGATACATTTTTGTGATTTAGCAGATTTGGCCCGATGAAGCTCAGCTTGTTCTTCAGATAAGTGCAGATTTGTGGCACTGTTGCCTGCATTTTACTTGGGCAAAATAGTTCAGTTAGAGTAAGTCTCAAGGAAGATTAAAATTTAATATATAGTGCATTTTTAAAGTTTTTTGAAACGTATTTAGAACCAAATAAAGGGCTGGGAACCTGAGGAATACTTTAATCATTTCAGATGTGGCTTTTGCCAAAAGTAGCAGAACGCAGATCTCAAGCTTTTAGAACTAAAAAAGGACAGTAGAGAGCTAGCCGGGCCTCTCATCACCTTTCCAACGAGAGCACTGAGGCCCAAAGACGTGAAGAAGTGACAAGGCCAGGAGGAACCCCCGTCTCCCGAATACCAGCCCAGCCTCTCTGCCTTCTCAGGACTCCTTGGAGGCAGTTAGCCTGGTGCATATTCCTCACTGCCATTTGTCCCCTGGGCCTGTCCTTGTCCTTCCCAGAGAGATGGCTCTCTCCGTCAGTGTAGCCGAGTGTCTGTGGCTCCAGGGCACACGTTAGTGTGTTTCACCATCTTCCGTCACTTAGCACTGGCACCAGAAACTCCAGTGGGCGGCAGGTGGCACCTGTGCCACTAACATCAGCTCCTTCCTCCTCTTCCCACATCCCGAGCACGTGCAAAGAGGCTTCGGAAACTGCCAGCCCGGCCTTTCCTGCAGATACTGAACATTTATCCTCTGCTGCTCCTAGTCTCTGAAATTCCGCTCTTCACTAGTGTCGATCTTTAGGCCTTGGTTCGAGGGCACGAGGCATTGTTTAAGCACGTGGGATTTGGGGTAGTGGTGACCAGAGAGCTGTGCAGTGGAGGGAGGGACGGGTGCGTGTTCTCTGCGGTCTTCTCTGAGGAAAGCTGTTTCCCATCCTCACTCCCCGAGAGAACAGACACGTGCCGGCTCGCGGTCACCGCGGACTTGGTCTGAGGGGGACCGCTGCTTGTGTGTGTGGCCCCTCCCTCTTCACCAGGCCCCTCTCTGATTGCGGCTGGGTCTTCTTGTTATTACATAACAGTTACTGTCAAACCTCCTTAACCCAGACCCCATTCATTGTTACGATGAGTTCAGAAAGGCTAAAAACAAAATTTATTGTTAACAAAATAAGCAGATGACAGGGAATTGATTAGTCTTGTGAGACTGCAGGAAGATTTTAGCAGGCAAGAATACACTCTGACATTGTGATGTATTTTAAGTGCCTGATAATTCAGGTGACTTCCAATTAGCAGATAGATTCATCATTCATTTATCAAGCAGACACTTGTCGAGCACCTTCTGTGTGGCAGGCACTGTTCTTGGTACAACGAGGAGTAGACATCAGTGAGGAGAACATCACAAAGCACCCCACCTTCATTAGGAGTGGGGGTAAACAACAAAACACAGGGGCCACTGGTGGTGAAGAATAGAGTGAGGCTAGGGGTTGCTGGGGAGACGAGGGGAGCCGTTTCTGTTTTTAATGGAATGCTGAGCAAAAGCAGCAGATGGCATTTGGGAAGAGAAGCCATGAGGAAAATTGGAAGTCACTGAACAAGGTGTGAGCGAGCAGAGGTGGCCATGGGATCAGAAGGAGATGTTAATAGTGATGATGCCTGGTTTGTAGAATATGGTGATTTTTATTTTCTTCTTTATTTTTGTTTATTTTTTTAATTTCCTAATTCTTCCAATATTAACATATATAATATAACACCAATAACTATATTTTAGTACTTCTCAGTCTTATAGAATATTTTACCGAAAGCAGCTTAGAAATAATTTCCTATGCCTTATTGTTTTGTTGATGAACTTTTTTTTTCAGATTAAATTATAATATGAATACTAAAAAGTAGAAAGTGATCTGACAACTTATAAATGGAGGAGAACCGAAGAAAAAGCCATCTGAGTCTTAATCATAAGATGAGGTCTCACACACCCCCTTTCAAAATAAAATGTATTTTTGAAAAAACGTTTTAAATTCCTATTCAAATTACTCAGTATTTTCTTTTTTGTATATTTTCCATAGAACTACAAAGCTGTATATTCTGCTTTATTCTCATTAGAAGTGCTTTTCTATTTTTGTATATTCTCCCTAAATTTTTTAATGACTAAAAAAATACTCCGATTGTAGTAAAATATACTTAATCTTTTTCTATTGCATATTTACTGCATGACCTCTCTTCACTAGGAGATAATCTGTATTAGCACCTAGCAGTGTGTCGACACAGGAAACTCAAAACGAATGTTGGGTTTGAAGAGATGTTGCTGAGCTCTGAGCAGCTCACCTCAGTCTCAGGAGAAAGGCAGCAGGAGAAACGAGTTCTGAGGAGCAAGATTTCTTGGTCAGGGGAGCACGCAGGTGTTTTCCTGGCTCTTGCAATGCATTTAGTGTATTGCTTTCCGAAGTGACTCTACCAGCTTCGAAGGTGCATTGCTTTTAGAACGGGCTGCACGCGGTCACATCTCTTAAAATGTTATTTCCTCTCTCTTGCAAATAGCAAAGCCATCCCAAGAATCCGAATGACAAGCACCGTAGCAAAAAGTGCAAAGACCCCAAACCAAGGGTAAAGAAGCTGAAGTACCACCAGTACATTCCTCCAGACCAGAAAGGCGAGAAGAGCGAGCCGCCCCTGGACTCCAACTACGCCCGCCTGCTGCAGCAGCAGCAGCTGTTCCTGCAGCTGCAGATCCTGAGCCAGCAGCAGCAGCACTACAACTACCAGGCCATCCTGCCTGCGCCACTCAAGTACGGGCGGGGCGCAGCTGGCCGGGGGCGATGGGGGGGGGGGGCTCGCCGCAGGTGTCTAACGAAGGCCCGGGAGTTGCTGACCCTGATGGTGGATGTTGTGATTTATTTGTGCTCAGTGGTTATTCTCATTTTATTGTCATCAAAGCTTCTCATACAGTGGGCGAAGTCAACACAGTGACAGTAGCCTGAGTGCCAGTCTAGCTTTTGTCCTCCAGAATAAGTTCTGAGCTTTTCAGGTTAGAAGTGACTTTTCACAGTTATTCATCCAGGAATGATTTGCCTGTTGTTTGCTCGAATAGTATTCAGTGCTATGAGGAAAGCATAAGAAGTGTAAATCTGACGTACAGTTTAAAAACAGGATGTGAACATGAAGGTTGGAGTGACCCAGGAAAGTTTTATGAGAAAGGCGGGGAAGGGCCCCTCCAAACCGGAGGCGGGGTGCGGGGGTGGGGGGTGAGTCGAGGTACAGAGGAAGCGGAAGCAGTGCCCGCTTTATCGGATGGTGAGGAAAAAAATGGCCTGGTAAATAATGAATCTGGTTAATTTTTAAGAAAAGTGAAAGAACTGAGTAGAACCACTGTCTAGGGGAACAGGTGGGGGGCGGACCCTCACCTTGATGTGGCGGGGGTGTCAGAGGCTGTAGTGACGTAGAATCAACTCAAAGAACAGTCTGACCCCAGACCGAGGACGAGTCTGCCAGCAGGAAACCGGTTAGAAGTTCTGCAGAGAGGTGGATGCAAGAAGATGGAAGGGCGCTGATGGGCGGGGGGTGGGCACAGACGCTCCTAGGGCCAGTTGGTGAAAGGGCCTGGTAACCAGCAGCTGTGGGGAAGGGACGTGTGTGCCGAGCTTGAGCCCGACTGGGAGGGACAGAGGGAGTGAGTGTTGACAGGTTGAGACTGAATTCATAGCAAGATGTCCGTAGCTTATTTTGATGGTGAGGGAGAGATACACATTCTCAGTATGCTTTTTCTGGGAAACAGACAAAAATGCAAAGCTCTTGTCCTTCATTTTGTTCACTTTTCAGGAGAAAGGGACATTTATATTCAACTTGAGAAAAAGATCAAATCTCATTCCCTGTGATCAGGCCACTCAGTTCCGGATCGCAGGGCCCACGGGAACTCCGCTCTGTGCCGTCCGTGTGGGTGACGCACCCCACCGCACGGAGCCCCCGTTTCCCAGTAGGAAACAAGGCCCAGTAAGACCTTCCCTGTAAGAAACATCTCCTCGCATGCTAGTGGTTGTCATTCACTTTTGTTCCAAGAACCAAATATCTCAAGGAAAATTAGGCCAGTTGGTCATTCAGACCTTACTGGGAAGCACTTTAAATCTAAAACGTCAGGGCACAGAGATGAAGGAAGAATTTTTGTAGCATGTTCTTATTTCAAGAGCAGGCCTGCCTGAGAGAGCTGTTGACCTTGGAAGGGGCCCAGGGGGGACCAAAGAGAACTGGAAGAGCATCAGAGACAAAGGGCCCAGGGGGCGTCCCCGCCGCCACGCCCGCCCCTGGCCTCTGCGATGACAGGATGACAGGAACGGTGGCTCGTGTCGGCGCGCTCTTTGCGGAGCAGCGAGCGTGCTGAGCACTCCGCGTCACCCTCGTCCGCACAGTGACTCCGGGAGGACCGATGTCACCGGCCCGTTCCCTGGTGAAGAACTGGACCCGCCCACGGAAGTTTTTGTGCTCTCCATCGACACAATGGTCTCTTCCGTAATGAAAGAAGCTGGCCATGTGGGGCCAACTGCGGTTCAGGGTTTCCGAACTCCAAACTGTTCTGCGTCCCTCCACTAAGGCTTCAGTGCCCCCTCCTCACACAGTCCCCCCACCAACGTGACCGAGCCGCCCGCCCAGGGAAGACGTCACACAGAAGATCCAGGAATGAAGAGGAGGAAAGATCACTTATTTTTGAGTATTATTTCATCAAAGACTGCCCATCAGTTCTGTTAAATTTCTAGGTCCTAAAAGTGGAGATGTTATTTTCTGACACACTTTATTTTTACCGATGTCCATTACCAGAAACCCAGTGTGGACATCCTGCAGTGCCCCAGCCGTGGGGGCCCCCGCTGTCACACCCCTGGAGCCCCACTGCAGGAGAGCCTGGGGCCCCTCCATCTCGCTCACCGTCAGCCTTCTCACCCACACAGCGGTCACGTGTGTCAGCCACCACCACCCTTTTCTCTTGATTGGGGGTGGAGGGGAATAGATCAGTTATCTTCTGTTCTAAAGGCTGTCTTAAACACTGTACTGTTTGTTAGTCATAGTAACACACACTACTATGGACTCACAACCAAAAAGACGGCATGAGTAACTAACTGAAATCATGCCTTCTCAAGGAGATGCTCTCTCAGGGGAACAAAGGCTGCTTGGGGGAAATACCACGCCTTTTATTTACTGAAGCACAGACCTACCTACAACACACAGATATGCAGTATATCTCTGGTATTAACATTTCATAGGAAGAGTGATGAGGAAAAAACTGTCTAAAAAAGGCTCATCGTTGGGACAGTGATGAATATAAGGTTGAGAAACTGATCTAAATAAAATGTTTTCATAATTCAAAAATAAGATTTAAAAGTTGAATTTCTAGAAAGAAAAATGATACAGAAAATATTTGTCACTGCATCCAAAGTTCAAGAAACTTCATTCCAAATGCTTAAAGTATTTAACCTCAACAAAATTTAAGGCAGGTTTAAAAAGACCCAAATATGAAGAGCTGGCTGTTGGCAAGGCCAGAACAGGCTTCAAACTCAGGCTCCATAGAACTCATCTGCAAAGGCTCGTCTGCATGGGCCTCAGCCCGTCAGCAGCGTCACCTGAGACCCCGTCTCAGTGTGGGGCCCAAAGTCCAGGTGGCTGAGTACCATGGCGTGCGTGACGGCAACATCTGAGGCTGCAGTGGACGTCATGTCACCTTCTGTAGTAGCTATCCACCACTAGAAGGAGATGCCATTTTTGCAGGAGCGTCTCAGCCGGACGTAGCTGGGGGACCAAGTTTGACGTGGGAAGGGGGTCAGGGAAAGTGACGCAGAAGAACCTGAGTTTAGGACTTGACAACCGGGTCTCCGACATTTTTGTTAATAAACTTTTTTAGACGAGGTATAACTTACAGACAGAGAAGCCCATGCTGATGCCTAAGCAAGCAGCGCCCTCTGACCACCACCCGGATCAGGAAGTGGAGCGTCACCAGTCCCCCTGGGGGGCCCCGTTACACCTCTGTCGGCAGCTTTGCTGACTTCTGCCCTGCAGGTTGCTTTGCCTGCTGTTGAGCATTATACAGATGCCGCCCTGCAGCACACGCACGTGCCTGGCGTCCTTCGCTCAGCATCAGCTTGTGTGTGAGACACGTCTTTAGTGCTGCAGATGGCAGCCAGTAAAGTTTGCGTTGCTGTCCAGTCTGTAATTTGTCCACCCGTCGTGCTCAGCAGACAGCTGGGTTGCGTTCCGTTGGGGCTGTAATGGAGAAAGCCACAAGGAATATTCTAGCCTGCGTCTTTTGGCTGACAAGCATATGTCTTTGTCAGGTGTCGGGTCAGAGGGTAAGCATGGGTTTTCGTTTAGTAAGTACCAGGAAACAGCGCTGCCAAGTGGCTGTGCCACGTCACGCTCCTGCTGGCGGTGTCCGAGAGCTCAGGCTGTTCCCGCACTCGGCATCGGCGTCTTGCTCCTCACAGCAGCGATTCCTCTGGGTGTGCGGCGCTGTTCTGTTGTGCTCTTCGTCATTTTCCTTACCTGTTGAGATTAAGCCCTTGTTCACATATTTATTGACCATTTGGATATACTTTCTTGTGATATGCTTCTTCAAGATTTTCCCATTTTTCCATCGGTTTTCCTGTATTTTTCTTACTGATTTGAAAGACTTCTTTGTATATTATGGATATGAGGCCTCTGTCAGAAAAGGGTATTCCAGATATTTCTCCTATGGCTTGACTTTTCACCCTCTTGGAGGTATCCCTTTTAGTCAGTGCTTTTTGTATCCTGTTTAAGAAATCTTTGTCAAAAGGCCATGAAGATAGTATCTTAAGTTTTCTTCTGAAAACTTTATTGTTTTTAAGATTCACATGTCGGCCTCCGAGATGACGCGAGGTAGGTGTAGCGGTCAGCGTTCTCTGTGTGCGGTCCAGCCGGGCCCGGCACCGCTTAACTGAGGGGAGAACCACCCTTTCACCCCTGCAGTGCGTCACTTCTGTGACAACTCAAGGGCCCACGTGGGGTGGGGGCGGGGGGTTCTGGGTTCTCTAAGCTCCCCCGTTTGTCTGCTGCTCTGTCCTTGCACCGCACCACCCCATCTTAATAACCGGCTTCATCACCAGCGTTGCCGTTGGCTGGGGTGACTCTCCCAGCCTTGCTTTCCTTCTTCAGGGGTGCCCTGGCCATCCCTGATTTGTCGCATTTCCACGTAAAGCTTAGTCACCTTCTAAATGTCTGCCAAGCAAGCAAGCAGGCACACAGAGCCTGCAGGGGGTTTTACTGCGATCCGATTTGATTGACATCTTTGCCATATTGAGTCTTCCAATCCGTGGTATTTTCCTTTTCATAAGTTAACAGTTCGATTTTTAGCAGAAACAATGTCAAATCCAGAAATTATTTTATTGTAAATTCTAACTTTCTTTTCCTTTTGAAGGCCACTCAATGATAAAAATAACAACAGTGGGAATCCCGCTTTGAACAATACCACACCTAATGCTCCACGACAGAATACGTCCACTCCCGTGAGAAAGCCAGGACCTCTGCCTTCCAGCTTGGATGACTTAAAGGTGATAATTCCGAGTACAGTTTATTCAGCCATAAGGATCTCAGAAATGTGAGTGACTTGCCAGGTTTGTCTCGCAGACGTAGGTGGTTACCGATATGATAACACATATGGAGGTACTTTCCTTTTATGCCTGCCGCCTCTTTTCAAATGCCCCGTAATAACTCCATTTACTGAGCATGCACCCTGGACCGGCCCGTGTCAGTTCTGACTCCAGAGGCAGATTTTTTCTTCCCTGTTCATTGCCACATTTGGGAGAAGCAGGGAACTGAAACATTAAAGAACATGACCTTCAAGGCCAGCCTGTCTGGGTTTCTTCCCCAGGTCTGCCTTCCATTACCTGAGGTAGTGATCCAACCTCTTTCTGCCTCCATCTCCTCATCTGTAAAACAGGAATAATACGTACACCTCATGTGAAGATTAATGGAAAGAATAAAGTACTTCCAGCAGTGTCTGGCACATAGTAATTACTCAATAAATGTAGCTGTCATCATTTCCGATAGTAAATCTTTTCTTTGACGTAACAGGAATTACCCTCTAAAAACCCTTGTTATCACTGGCCTTTCGTGTTCTCAGGGTCTGTAGTTGTGTGTGTTCGTGTGTTAAAGAAACTGTCCCACTTGCAGATATGCAATAATATGGAAGTCGTTGGCAGATACAGGCACCTTTTTTCTGTCACAAGTGTCCCGTTGACTGGTCAGAAAGTTAAAATACCAGCAGAAAAGAGCTGATTTGTTTGTACTTCCAGGTGTCAGAACTGAAGACAGAACTGAAGTTAAGGGGTCTTCCAGTGTCAGGCACCAAACCGAACCTCATCGAACGCCTGAAACCCTACCAGGAAATGAACAGCAGCGGCGTTGCGGCTGACGGCGTTGTGACGGTGCCAGCATCCGCCATCGTCGCCACTAACCCAGAAGTCACCGTGGCGTTGCCGGTTACCACGCTACATAACTGTGTGACTAGCTCGGCCCCCACTTTCAAGGCAGAGTTGCCATCTGCTGGGACCAGCAGCGTCGGCCACACTGACAGCGTCACTTCGCCTCTGCCCATCTCCCCAGCGCCCTCCGAACAGTCCAGTCTCAGTACCGAGGACACAAACATGGCAGACACTTTCACCGAGATCATGACCATGATGTCTCCTTCGCAGTTCTTGTGCTCGTCTCCTTTGCGAGTGGCGAGTAATGAAGACAGCCTGAGCCCCACCGGCAGCACGCTGTCCAGTCTGGAGCTGGACGCCGCCGAGAAGGATCGCAAGCTTCAGGAGAAAGAGAAGCAGATCGAAGAGCTGAAGAGGAGACTGGAGCAGGAGCAGAAGCTCGTGGAGGTCCTCAAAATGCAGCTGGAGGCTGAGAAGCGAGGGCAGCAGCCGCCGCGGCCGCGGGACCCGCAGCCCAGCGCCCCGGCCGACCCCGGCACCGAGGCAGAGCAGAAGCCCGGCGTGGCTGGCGCCGTCAAGGACGAGGGCACGCTGGCCGACTGCTCCGGCTCCCGGCAGCCCGGCCCGGGGGCCGGCCCCTCTGCGGGCCAGGCCGTCTCGACGGGTGGCCAGAGCCTGGTTGCCAAGAAGCCCGTCGTGATCAAGCAGGAGGTGCCCGTGGCCCCGGCCGAGCCGCAGGGCGGCGTCCCGCAGTTTTACGTGAGCTCCCAGGGGCCGCCGCCCGCCGCTGTCGCTCAGCCGCAGGCTCTGCTCGCCACACAGACGGCTCAGCTGCTGCTCCCCGTGTCCGTCCAGGCTTCCAGCGTCGCCTCGGTGCAGCTCCCCGTGGGCGGCCTCAAGCTCCAGGTGCGAAGCGTGTCGCTGGCCGCGCTGCTGCGCAGGCGGGCGGGGAACGGGAGCGGCTGGCGAGGGAAGCCTGCGCCCCCGCAGCGCGGCCCCTCCGGCCACGCGTGGCAGAGTGTGTGCGTGTGTGTGTGTATGTGACGGGGGAGCGGGCTGGGGGGTTCAAACGTGTGAACGGCAGCGTTTTTGTGTAGTAAAAGCGAAGGGTGCTTTTTTGATTGGTCACCTTTTTACTTTTAATTGACACAGTATCATACGTGTGGACCTTTTTAAATATGACGTCATCGTAACGATAGCTACTGGCACCGAGTACTTTTTATGCACAAGGCACAGCATCAGGCACTTTAAGCAGCTTCATTTAACCCTTCCTTCCCCCTAACGGGGCTGGTAACAAAGCCCACTTCCAGGTGAGGAGACGGCCTAGGGACAGAGCTGGCCTCCCACCCACGGCTCCGCCTCCCGCGTGCAGCTCGTGACAGGCCCGTTGGTGTGCAGGTGCCTAGCAGGGGAAGGCGAGGGCGCTGCTGGCAGAGAGACTGCTGGTGGCACCTCCTTGTAGGCCCGCGTGACCTTGAGTTTTTATCTAACGTGGTTCTGACAGGGTTTAGCTAAGCGGGGGCCGCAGTGAGCAGAAACCCCGTGGAGCAGCGCTGCTCAGCCCTGACTGCCCGGGGGTCGGGGCATGAGGCCCGGTTCATCTTTAGTGTCTGAAATGGAAAGTCTGCTCTGTAATCCTTCTAAACTCTTTTCTGTCCGAATCTTCCACTAGACGACGTTCTAGGAATAAGCTACGTCTTGTTCTGGGCATGTGCGCGGCCGGCCCCCCGTGAGTGCGCGTACTGCCGCGTGAAGGCAGGGTGGGGACAGCTGAGCCTCCCAGGTGTCCTCGCTGACATTGTCGTAAATAACACCTGTCAGGTAGACCTGCTACAGGTTTTTTATTTCAGTTTTCTATTTTCACAAAATTTTCAAATGAAAATGTTAGTTTCTCGAGAGTGTGACAGTAACTGGTCTGGTGTGTAACTCTGGTTTTGAATTGTTACGGCTTCAATTTAGGTGCCAGCGAATTTATTTATTTCTTTTTTGCCTCCTAGGCTCCGGCACAAGCAGGAATCCAGACTCAGCCGCAGATAGCAGCGGCGGCCTTGTCCTCGGGCTTGGCCCAGGCCGTTCCTCAGAAGCAAGGCCCTTTCGTGCCGCAGGTGCTCGGTCAGCCACAGGTCAGAAAGGTCGGTGACTGCTAGCGAGGGATGGACTGCTGCTAGCGTGTCCTCCCCTCTGCTTGGCCACCAGGCCCCGTCCTCGTCTGCGATCTGTCCCCCGTCACGGCAGCCTCAGGTCAGGTGCCATTCGGCTGCAGAGCATCCGGTTATTTGGGAAGGAGAAGGAGTTCTTTATTACTGAAAGATAGTTCGTCTTAACAGTTAAACCCCTCTTCCGTAAAATTTTCAAAAGTATCTTTTTAATCCTCATCTATAGAATTCCTAGGTTTTAAAATAGCTTTTCAAGTGCATAATTTTGTGAAAAAAAAATAATAGTGCAGTTGCCTGGGAAAAACTATTTGAAGATGAAAAAGGTACTTTCTGAAATGTTCATCTGGAGTGAGAACCTTTGTATATTTTTAGAGTTTGCCCCCTCGTGGATGGAGAGCCAGACAGCCCGGTCTGGTGACCTTCTGGGTCCCCGCTTCCTTCCTGGCGGGCTTGATGCACAGTTCACGCTTTCTCTGGGTGTCAGTTTTATCTTTACAATGATGGTGTCTGACTGTGGCTCACTCAGTGTCCTCTACACAGGTTCCCACCCAAAAGCTGAGATGTAAAGTTGCCTCAAAAGTTACCCAGTTTCCCATTTATCCAGCAGGTGGAGCTGTGTGCACATCTCTGTACCAGAAAAATCTTAAGGCCTCAGAAATAGGTCTTAACATTTTAAACCTTGAGAATCGTTAGTCCCAGAGTTTTAGCTCCAACATAAAAGAACGCAGATGAGAGGGCGTGCCTGTGTGTGTGCCCAGGTGTCCGCTGTCTGCGGCGACACGAAGAACACAAACGGCCTCTCTGGTCAGCGGCCACATCAGCACTCCCTCCTGGACTCCTGAGACGCAGGGAGCAAGGAGTTCTCGTTGCAGATTACTTATTTTGGGCTCAAAATAACATTTCAGTGTAGTGATAAGCTTAGCGAATATTTAAATGTTAGGAGTTTTCTTCGTTTTAGGAAGGTGAGAGAAAAACAATATGTAGGCAGGATAAATAAAGGTTTATTTACTAAGTCTCAAAATACTAGAATTAGGAATCATTACTTTCAGTTTACAAGAAGGATTTTTTTTTACAAAACATAAGGAAATTCAACTTTTCAGAGAAGAGTATACTTACAGGACTCCTTCCCCAGACCTGCACTGTTTAGAGCTATAAACACATACACAGACACATGTGTACTTTCATGCTTAAAAAATACATATATTTATAAAAATAGAGGGGTAAGTTTTTTCTTTCAGGATGCTAGTGCCATAAAGTATACTAAATATTTTCATAAACCAGTGCTGTGAAGCAATTGCATTATCAACAATATGGCCATACATCTGTAAAAGGCCCTAAAACCTTTGGCTCTTAACGGTGGCTAAACAAAACACTCTGTACTTCCATAGGAAGAAATTCTCACCTCTGCCTGACAGCAGAAGACAGCTTCTCAGAAAAGGGCAGAGTTTAAATGGGGCCTTGCAAGGATTTCAGAAGTTTTCACGAAACTAGGCAGTTGAGTGTGGCCACAGCAGGTATAGCCTTTTGGGTAAGGATGAAAAAGGGGCCAAGTAGTCAGAAGGTTTACACACCAGCCACAGATTAGATTCTGCCCTAAAGACAAAGGAGCCAGTGAGTGGAGGATTCCGTCAAGGGTGTGTGTTGGCTGTCGTGGTGGAGGGTCGACAGGCAGGATTCCAGGGACAGACACCAGGGACCTGGATTAGGACAGAGAACAGGGTGATTCAAGAGTCATTTCAGAGCGAAAGCACCGAGAAGGCGGCTAGCCTGATGGCTCCACTTACCAAAGTTAAAAAAATGAAGGCAAAACCAGGGATTACTTTTCCTCGGAGGCTAGGGCAGAGGGAAGGCAGGAGAAAGTGTATTTTGGAATATACTAAATTTGAGATGTCCCAAATTTGTTTGTAAATGTTATAAATCTGGCTTTGGTTCTTGGGAGCAGGGTTGGAGGAGAGAGGTGGGCTGGGGCGTGGCTAGGATTTCGTGAACATGGAAGCCAGGAGCGTGGCCCAGGTCACTGGAGTGAGGAATCTAGGGGACTCCGCTGTCCTTCACCAGGAAAGTTATATCCATCCACACCGCCACCAAGGACGGGCCTCTGTGTAAAGGGGCCACTGAGGCTTGGAAGTCCGGGTGGCAGCCCATGGGCCGCGGGTGCCATCCGGCCCCGCCCGTTTCTGTAGGTGAAGTTCTCCTGGGCCCCATTCACTGACACGTTGTCCCGCGGCGCCTGCAGGGGTGAGTGTTGCCACTGAGACCGCGGGGCCCACAGACCCCAAAGATACGCTCTGTAGCCTTTTGCAGAAAATGTTTGCCAACCCGTTTTAAAACATGGTTTTATTAGGAAAAGTGAAAGAAACTGATAGGAAAATGCTCATGCATTACAGGTTTTCACCAACTCAGCACCCAGTTCAGCTCTTCCGTACCAGCGACCGCCTGCCCCCGCCGTCCAGCGGACCTTCATTAACAAGACGCCAGGCGGCGTGCCCCAGCCCCGAAGTGCACCCCTCCCATCCCTGCAGAACGGACCGAACCCCGCCAGCAAGGTAATCCCCGGTGAGCGGGCAGAATGTTCCAAAGAGCTTTAGGCTTAGCGTGACCAAGGACCGAGATTCCTGGGGGAAGGAGCTGGAAGCAGCGATGGCTGTGGTTAGGGGGCAGCTTAGCTGGCGGCTGAAGGCCTCCCAGCTGGGACGCCCTTGATCGGGCGGCCGGCAGGAGAGAACAGCGGAGCCCCGCGGGGCGAGGCAGCTGACTGTGCTCCTCTGTCTGCCACAGCCCAGTTCGCCCCCCGCGCCCCAGCAGTTCGTCATCCAGCACTCTCTGTTTGGGAGCCCCGTCCCCAAGACGAAAGACCCTCCCCGCTACGAGGAGGCCATCAAGCAGACGCGAAGCGCCCAGCCCTCCTGTCCAGAGGTAAGTGAGGCCGGTGCCTCTGTCTCCTGTGCTGAGTAGAATCCCTTTTCTAAGAGGGACTTGCCTCAGCAGAAACACAAACTTCATGGCCAGGAGCCTTGTTTGCACAAGATCGAAATCCCCTTTCACTGCGAAGACTCCAGACTACAGATTTCAGCCGCTCTGTAACCGGCAATTAGAAATTCCAGGTTTGTCTTTTAACTTTTCCTTTGGATCCACGGGTGACTCTAAATAGTTCCCCGTCAGTTTGTTCTTTTGCTTTTCTTTTAGACCTGAGCATTGTACAGGTCCCTCTTTTTTTCCTGTGTCAGATCTTCCTCTGAAGTGAAACTGACAACCTGATGGTTATGGAAAATGAAAGCAAATCTCAGCTCTGACCGTGTGCCCCGAGTTCTCGTGGGCTGGGGGGTGCGGGTGTGTCTGCAGCTCCCTTCAGGGGACCTGCTGCCTTGCTCCCAAAGAGCTGGCTGCTGACATGTCACTGAACATCTCTGTTTTGCCCATTCTAGTCTCTTGAAAAACTTTGCAAAACTTGTTTCCTAATTACAAAAATGTGTATTAATTTGGAAATCTCAGAATAGTATAAAGTAGAAAAAAATCATCAATGACCCCCACCACCCAAGATCCTCTATTAACATTCTGCTGTATATAATCCCATTTTTGTCTTAGTATGCACCCAAATGTATTTTTAAAAATTCTCAGTTTGAGTTTCCTGAATGAACGGGCTGCATACAGTACTCGTTTGTAGCTGTTTATTGAACGTGTGCACATTTAATTCCCATCCTTCCACTCCCTCACCTTTCATGACCATCAGCTTGTTCTCTGAGTCTGTTTTCTGTTTTATTCATTTATTTGAAATTTCACATATGAGCAAAATCCCGCAGGATTTGATTTCTGAGTGGGAAGAGAACTTGCACAGAGAACACATGATGGTCAGGAAGCAAAATGCTCTCAAAACGGTATTTTTTATTTTTCAATTACATGTGACATCATTATATTGCTTTCAAGTGTGCAACATATGGGTTACCCGTTTATATAACTCAAAGCACCACCCCGAGAATGGCAGTTTTGCAGCTCAATTTATACGTTAGAGTCGAGGAGGAGGGTGACACGAAACCCACAGGAAGCAGAACAGGGAGACACGTACCTCTTGCGTCAGCCGCACGGGTAGTTACCAGTTCACATCACAGCACAGGGGTGTGGGCGCGACGATGGTCCTGTGGTCTCATCCGGTAGTTGTGTCTTCGAGGAGCCAGAGGAGGAAACTGACACGTGATCTTAAGTGCAGAGACCAGGGAGGGGGCTCAGGCGCGGCCGGCGCTGGCCACTGCGGCCGGCCTGGGTGTGGCTGCTGCTCCGGATCTGCGCGGCCGCTTTCAGGCTCTGAGTTTGTCAGGCCTGCCATGGGGCCCTCCTTTCTGTTCAAGAAAGAAGGGAGGAAAGGGAAGAGTCGTAAGAGTCTGTGTCGTTTCTTGTTAGCCATCATACCGGAAGTTTGGGCTCCAGAGCCAAGACGGGATGAGCCACGGGCCGAGCTTCAGAGAAAGCAGCAGTGTCCCTCTGGGAGGTGCAGGCTGTGTAACCACCGCCCCTTCCCCCCACCCCCATCGCCTCCCTGCCGGCGTCGGCGGGAGGCCTTGTGTTCTCGCCAGCATTGCTCTGCTCCCCATCACCACGGCGCAGCCGGCCGGAGACAGGTCGGCCTGGTTAGCCTCGGCCATCTGTAAAAAGAAGGACCCTGGTCATCGTACGTGGCAGGGACGTGGCTGCTCGCAGTGAGATGTACCCTGGGCCTGTGCAGCCAGCACCCAGTGGGGGTTCACTGCGGTGTCCCGGGGTGTGTGCACTGGGCACAGCTTACCGTCACCTGCAGCACCCCACAGCCAGGCCCAGCCCAAACACACCTCCATGCCATGTCTTACCCTGTCCCCTCTCAGTACCCCTGCAGCTCCAGTGCACAACACAGACCAACCTGGTCACTGACGACTTCCCAAAAGGGAGACCAAGAGAAGGGGTAGTGGCACGCGGCCTGAGCTTGTTCCTTCATCTTTAACGTGTGTGATGTTACCTGCCACACGGGCCGGCTGTGAGCATCAGTGTACTGTAAAACATACTGTGTTGAGCAGCTTCAGTCACCAAATAGATGGTAGCTATACTGTCATGGTGATGATCATTATGGAAACATGATGCAAAGAGGCAACCAGCATCCTCAAATTGACATGGTTAGCGCTAGTTCTAAGAAAACGTAAAGGAGATGAAACGTGGCCACTGATGTTATAGGAAATGGGCAGGATTTGGCAGAGGTTGGGGAGCGAGTCTGGATTTTCATTTGCATTCTGACACTCGAGCTAGAAAATGCTTTCTTGGAAGGGCAGGGGCAAGAGAAGGCGCTTAGAATGTCCAGATCTCTGTGCTCTACTGGGAGACAGAGGAGGTGAGTGTTTTGAAACATTACACAACGTTGCATGCCGGAGTCGACTGCCTGGAGTGCTCTTGGGCCCCCTTTCCTCCGCTGATCCCGTTTAGCCTCCTCTCACAGCCTCAGTTACTGGCTGACCCCAGGGGGCTCTTACCTACCCCCCCCAACCCAACTACAGATAAAGGTGTGCCACCTGGCTGCTAGGCACGTGAAACTAATCAAATTGAGGCCTTAACAGAGGAGTAAATCCTTCTTCCAAATGCAATACAAATTTGTTTGCAATGACGTAAAACAAACAGTAATTATAGGCCATGGTTCTTGGCCTTTTGTGCATGGAAATGAGAGAACTTTTTTAAAATACATATTCCTGAATGCCCCATCCTAATTACCAGGTTCCAACAGATTTTCCATGTAATACTATGAGGAGGGATGGCAGTGTCAAGGCAGGACTGTCTGTGGAGTGCGGGAGAGCACTCACGTCACAAGCCAGGAAGCTGCCGGACGCCCCAAGGGCAAACCTGCACAGCCCGGCATCTGGCTGCGTCCGCCCCAGCCTCCCCTCCACAGCACACAGACCGCCGCTGAAACCTTCCTAAAACAGATCTGGGTCGACTTCAGTTGGCTTACTGCAGCCACCTGTCTTCCCTTCACCCAGTTCGTGTCCCCGATAGATGCTCCGTACCGGTCACTGCACCTCTCATTGTTCTTGAGTCTTTCTCTCACCCTCCTCCCCTGGGCAGCCTCTGATCTCTGCCTCAGGTATCGCCTCTGCCGGCAAACTTACCGCGAGACCCTCCCGGCGACGCTCGGGCCGCTGTGGCATCTCACAGCAGTCCGCACAGGAGCGAGATGGGGTCGCTGGTTCGCAGAGCTTTTCCTTCTGTCCGACTCAATTCCTGGAAAATATTGATGACATTTATTTCTGGACCCCCAGAGCCTCACGGACATATGACACTAACTTAGATGGTCTTTGCTCACCATCTTACCTCTTCTGTCCTCAGTGGAAGCACACCAAAACTGGATCTCCCTACCTCTCGGCTAGTCCTCACTCACCTCCTTTCCTGTCCTACCCAGGAGCACACTGAACTCTGGAGGTCAAAATCAAGGGTGAAGTGCTGTGGCTGGGGGAGAAAACACAGGAGTGACTATGTTCAGATGTTTTGTTCCTACCCACTGGGCTGCTGGGAGCAATAAGAAGGCTGAAGCTTTCTTACGAAAAGATTACCATTTCTGCCAGCACCAAGCAGCTCTTAAAAAGTTAACACACGTGTCAAAAATGGATCATGTCTGAAGGAAAAGGGAAGAAAAAAAACTCCATTTCCTTTCTGGATGACAGTGACAGTCACCTTTAGAAAAAATCAGAGATCACCTCTAGAGGAAGACTCTACCCCCATGTGGTGCTATTTTTTCATGTGTTTGTAGGTGAGAGGCCAGCTGCTTCCCCCACCCCTTGTTCCTGGGGGGACCCTAAATCTCATACTGTTATGACTACTGGCAACATACCGCAGCTGTCTCCCCGGATGTAAACAGATAATTTCAGGACCTGAGGGAAAGAATTTGTGGCTGTGATTCATTGGTGCTAACGAGACAAGACGATGCTCTCATCAGTGAGAGGCTGAAACCCAAATTCCGTCCTGTGCATGCCTTTTCTTGCAGACACTCTATAAAAGAAATTATTCAAATATGATTGTCAAAGCCCCCATGCTCAAAGATGAGCGTCCAGCCTATAATTTTTAGCTCACTTTTTTTTCTGAAATAGGAAGAATAGGGATCGCTTTAGATTTCTGGCTTGCGTTTGATGGGATGGGTCAAATGCACAGTCCATACTGGCCCACAGACAGGAACTCCCTCATTTATGAATGATGGGAAATGGGTGCCAAGACGTTTTATTACAACAGTTTGGTATGTGCTTTTCACCCACACTTGGCTACAACATGATGAGCATGGACAGATGCGCCTCAGGAATAAAGACGTCTGTCTGGCTGGGACCTGACCTCAATGGCCGGATGCTCCCAGAACCTTGTGAACCACCCAAGCTTCTTGCATGGCAGGAGCTGAAAGAGACGACTTTGCTCATGAGCTTTCAGGCATCTCTGTTGGGACTCTGATTAATGCAAGAACGGTGTTTTGGCCCTTAACCAGAACTTCATAGCACCTCTCCCTAACGACAAGATGCCTTCCATAAGCCCATGTGCAGCTTGTCTCCCTGGGCCTCTGAGAAGCTGAGTCCAGAACCTTCATGGTCAGACGGATGCTCACGTCCACATACAATGACAGAAGCATTGTCCGTAGTGCGCTCAGTGAATAAGGGGTGCATTCCTTCTGGACAAGTGCAGATTCCCCACTTTAGACTTGGGTTATAAAATTAAATTTCACTTTTTAAATTCCTTTTAAAAAAGTTGATAGTTTTCATAATTTTTTTCTCCTGGTGGTTTTTTAAATTTCTTTCTGCATGTCTTAAAACTCACTTCTGGCTAAGTGAGTATCTGTGCCTCAACTGACAAGATTCCTCAGTAATAGAGCTACCTGGGGTGCATGTAATGAATGTTCTAGAATCACTGGACAGAGAATAACTGAGTGAACATGCATATGATGCAGTACCACACTTTAGCCATCGCAGTATTAGCCATTGACTAATTATCAGTATACACATAATAAAAAATGCAACTTAGACTTCCGGTCAGGTTAGCAGAATAAACACTGTGCTCGCCTCCTCCCAAAATTGCATTAAAATTATAACTAAATTATAGAGCGATCCCCATGGAGAACCACATGAAGACTAACTGAACAGAAGTCCTGTAAGGATATGCAGAAGAAACCACATTGAGACTGGTAGGAGGGGCAGAGATACACACCCACGTGTGGTGGTTGAGAACTGGGAAGGATCCTTGACTGCAGAGGTTCCCCCTGAGGAATGAGGGGGTCCCAGACAAATACTGGGCACCATAGCCCAGGGCACTTGTGCCCGGAAGAGGCTTCCCCACATCATTGGGACAGAAGCATGGTACTAGCATGAAGACAGACACATAGATCAATGGAACAGAATACAGATCCCAGAAATAAACCCAGGCCTACCTGATCAATCTGTAACAAAGGAGGCAAAAATATACAACGGGGTAAAGTAGTTTCTTCAATAAACAATGCTGGGAAAACTGAGCAGATACATGAAACTAGGCCACTTTCTTACATCATATACAAGAATAAACTCAAAATGGGTTAATGACTTAAATGTAAGACCCAGGACCATGAAACTCCTAGAAGAAAACACCACCACTCTCAGTAATATTTCTTAGGCTTTGTCTCCTTGGCCAAGGTAACAAAAAAAAAAAAAAAGGGACTACATCAAATCAAAGTATTTTTGTATAGCAAAGGAACCCATCAACAACCTACCGAAGGAGTAAATATTCGCCAATGATATGTCTGATAAGGGGTTAATATCCAAAATATAGAAAGAACTCATATAACTCAACACCAAAAATAATCCAATTAAAAATGGGCAGAGGACCTGAATAGACATTTCTCCAAAGAGGACATACAGATGGCCAACAGACATGAAAAGATGCTCAACATCACTAATCATCAGGGAAATGCGAATGAAAACAACAGTGAGAGATCACCTCGCACCTGTCAGAAGGGCTATCATCAATAAATCAAAGAACAAGTGTCAGCAAGGATGTAGACAAAAGGGAACCCTCGTGCACTGCTGGTGGGACTATGAATTGGTACAGCCACTAAGGAAACAGTATGGGGGTTCCGCAAAAAAATTAAAAATAAAACTAGCAATTCCACTTCTGGGTATTTATCTGAAAAAAAATCCAAAAACATTAATTTGAAAAGATATACATAACCCTGTGTTCACTGCAGCACTATTTACAATAGCCAAGACATGGAAGCAACCTAAGTGTCCATTAACAGGTCAATGGATAAAGTAGTACGTACAATGGAATATTGCTCAGCCATAAAAAAGAATGAAATCTTGCCATTTGAGGCAGAGTGGTTGGACCTAGAGGGTATCATGTTAAGTGAAATAAGTCAGATAGAGAAAGACAAAAACCATATCATTTCACTTACATGTAGAATCTAAAAAACAAGCAAACTAATAGATGCAGAGAACAAAGTGATGGTTGCCAGATGGGAGGGGAGTTGGAGGACAGGTGAGAAAGGGGAAGGGATTAAGAAGTACAAACTGTGAGATGCAAAAACAGTCACGGGGTGTGGTGTACAGCATAGGGAATATAGTCAATAATATTGTAGTAACTATGTATGGTGTCAGGTGGTGATCACTCCATAAGTTACATAAATGTCTAATCACGGTGTTGCACACCTGAAACTAATAGGTCAAGTGTAACTGAAAAATAAATTTTTAAATACAGCCGATTCTGTATTTACCCAAGAGAAAAGAAAGCATATGTCTATACGAAGTTGTATACACCAATGTTTACAACAACTGTATTCATAAATAGCCTAAAACTAGAAACAACCCAAACTGGTATTTTCTTACAAAGAAAAACTCTTAGCAACAAAAAGGAATGAACTATTCCTAAGGTATACTATGTGACATGGATAAATCTCAAAATTATGTTGAGTAAAAGGCGGCACTACCCCCACCCCCCAAAAAAGTACATACTGTATGGAATCTGTATGAACCTTTAGAAAACAAACTCACCTACAATGAAAGCAAGCAAAGCAGCGAGTGGCCGGGGATGAGGGCAGTTTTATTACAAAGGCGAGGAAACCAGGAGCGATGGCCGTGCTGCCCGGGTTTCACTCATAGTTCTCGGAGTGTGTAATGTGTCGACCCTTATAACAAAACGGCACACTCCAGGTAAGCACAGTCATCCAGCGTGTCAGGTCAGCGAAACGGGAGGGACGCGGCCGGAGCGCCCCGCGTGCGAGCGCCCCTCACCCTCCCCTCTGTCGCAGGTGGCCAGCACGCACAGCCAGCAGATGGACGACCTCTTCGACATCCTCATTAAGAGCGGAGGTAGGCCGGACGCCAGCCACACCTGACCCCTCACCTCTTACATGGGTTTATGACAGTTTCTAATCCTAACTGAATTTACTGTTTTAAAATCTGTTAAATTCAGACCATTGAAACAACTTACTTACAAGTGGAGGAAAAGCCATTGTTTCTGGTTAAAATTGTAAGATAATGTTAGATTTATCCATGGATATATACTTGCTGAAAAAACATAAACCATCTCAAAATAGCCTAGTAGAATTAGAATTAAATTTCACATTGAAAAACTTCAAAACTTGTTCCATTTGCTCCATATCAGTCCTTGAGATATGGGGTAAAAAACATTGCAACTCGTGTTATTTTTGTAACAGCCAAGCTGCCTGGCTTGGGTTCCGGTGACCTTATTAATATTCAAAGGCAAGTCCAAAGCACTTTCTACATATAATTGAAAATCTTATTTTACAAGGGGTAAAGGGATATAAACCACAAAAAAAACCAACAAGGTGTCCCTCAGCTTACATATCTTTAAAAATAAGTATAAAATCAGTATTTTAAAAATTCAAATGCTATTTTGGAATATTTCAAAGTATTCTTAAATTTCCCTAATGAAGAGTTTTATTTGGATTTTTAAGTGGTTATCAAAATTTCTTGATTCATACCAGGTACTGTTTGATTTTGAGGTTAAAGATCTTGTCATAATGTTTGGTATAACAAAATTCTTGATTGACTACAGATCTACATGTGCCAATAGCAGTTTTTTTGCTAAAAACTACGTAGGCCTTGCAAAATAATTTAAACTCACTATTTATCTAAACTATGGAAATTAGAGAAACAGACATTCAATGCCCTAAATTTAAGATTTTTAAAAAATGCCTTTTGCCAAATTGAATGAAAATAAAGACTTCTTAAAAATGATTTAAAAAAACAATTTTTACCACCTAAACTTAGAAATTAAAATGTGACAGTCATGAAATAATTGAGTTATTTTCTGAAAGGAATAATTTTTTATGGCTAAGTCTCCAGTGAGTATTATTCCATCTTATTGTAAACTGATATCAGTAACGATGAGAACAGAGATTTACAGAGCTGAGGACAGACTCCTAAGATTGCACTTCCAGCTTTCAAACCAATCCAGAGATGACCACAGAGCACGAAAAGTAACGTGAACTGTCCTAAAACACACGCGGTGCACGCAGCTGACAGTTCACACAGAGGAATCACATCTTCAGCTTTCCCGCACCTGCTTACGATGCCAGTCACTTAGCTGTAAGAGCTGCCAGTCATTTCCTAGTGTAGGTACATGCAAGTGAAACCAAGGCAGAAAGCTAACGCCATTCAAATGTGTGTGGCCAAGTGAACACTTATCTGCAGCCGACGGTCCACTCATTTGCTACTTGATCTTGGCAAGGAATAACACATCATTAGTGCTTATTAAGATATTTACCAAACCCTCAAGATTTTATATGAACTCGAAAAACGAGACCAAAAAAGTGAGAAAAATGAGGTCAAAAAGCCATGTGTTAGCTTTAATTCAGAAATGAATTAAGATGGCATTATGTCTTTTAAGAAATGTATATAGAATACATATGACTGACCTGCTACAGATTTTGACTATAATGATAAAAAAGAAAGAGATACGATTATAGTTTTCCCGATAGGAAGGATGTCGTTCCCGTGCGCACACAGCCAGGATGCACGTGCCCACCTCACGCCCAGGGCAGTGCTGCTGTGACCGCAGGTCTGTGGTGCGCAGTGAGACGCGGGACCCCCGTAAGCCCAGGACTCAAGGATTAAATAACCCAAGAGAATGTTCTAAACAGAAATGTTTACCTACTTAACTAAAATGACCCGTCACCCTAAATGTCACCAAGGACCCACAGCATTTTCTTCCTGCGCTTAAGACAGGCTGTAAGTCATCGCCAAAGAGCAAAATAATTGTCTTAGTAATTAATAAGGATTTTTAAATAGTAATAAGCCTTTACTTACTAATTACTTCTGTTATTTTACACAGAGATTTCCCTCCCTATAAAGGAAGAGCCTTCTCCTATTTCCAAAATGAGACCAGTGACAGCCAGCATCACCACAATGCCCGTCAACACCGTGGTGTCCCGGCCACCACCCCAAGTCCAAATGGCACCACCCATGTCCTTAGAACCTATGAGCAGTTTATCTGCCAGCTTAGAGAACCAGCTAGAAGCTTTCCTGGATGGAGCTCTACCTTCGGCCAGTGAACTCCCTCCACTGCCGAGTGGCAGCGGGGACAGAGAGCCCTTCCCGCTGGCGGACGACCTCCAGGATGACCTGCTGAGTCACTCCGGCGCGCTGGACCGTTCTCACTCGCCCATGGAAACGTCCGAGGCCCAGTTCGCCGCGAGCACGCCCTGCCTGTCACTCGACCTCTCCGACGCACACCTGGACAACATGGAGTGGCTGGACCTCACCGTGCCCAGCGCGGCGGGGCTCGCACCCCTCGGCACCACCGCCCCGGGTATGTTCTCTGCGGACTTTCTGGACCCCCAGGACCTGCCGCTGCCGTGGGACTAGTGCGGGCTCCCCGTCTCAGAGGTCACGGGGCTCAGGGAGACGAAGATGATTCAGAAAGGTCACTTTTTAAAGACAGAGCCACAGCTGCATTGTCGCAATTAAAATATGTTCTCACAGAAGGGACGGATAGGTGGTCACAGCCCAGAAACCAAGTTGGGGAGCATTTCACTGCGTCCAGCAGTGAATGTCCACACTTCAGTGCAGCCCAGGGCCTTCTGCAAACTCACTCCTCAAAGACCATGCCTCTGTTTCTCCAGACTTCAGTAAAGAATAGAGTGTGTCTCAGGTGAAAACGAAGAAGGCAGTGTGCAGGGTAAGGCAGGATTCTCTGGTGTCAGCTACACGCACACCTGGGCCACGTTAAGGCCCTGCATAAGAGGCGGACAGGTCCACTCAGAAAAGAACGCCGGTGACAGGGAGGCGAGAGGTCACCGCACGCGGATTTCCCAGACTCGGCCTGAGCACGGCCCAGGATGCCGCGGGCTCAGAGGCGGCAGCGCCAGCCGGTCCGGCAACAGCTTCCGGCTGACGGCTTTCAGTTCCATTCAGAAACCAATGTAATTTTTTTCTGTTGTAGTTTATTTTGTGATTTTTAGAATCTTGGATTTCCAAATCGAAATGGAAGCTCTTTCATCATAACCAGACAATGTCTAGAAAATACTGTCCTAAACAATCCACTGATAACACTGAAAATTCTGTTAGCAGCCCCCCGGGTTCGTTAGGTCTATTTAATGTATGAACTAGACGTCTGTACGCACACTCGGAAGCTGTGGTTTGTACAGCCTGCGTTGGGTAAGGCATTGGGTATCCGTCCAGCGGCCCTGCTTCCTTCATAACTCGACTGTTTCTAGAGTACTTGAGCCACGTGTGTCTCCATGTTTAAAGAACCGCTGACTTTCAGGTAACCAGACCCATCTCAACCAAGGAAAGGCTTCAGTGTAAAACATCTTTCTGAGCTGGTGAGTTGCAAAATGGAAACAAGGGCGAAGTCTGTCTTCCGTGGGACGCGCCCGCATGGCTGCAGCTAGACTGTCACCAGGGTGGCCTCCAGTCCCCAGCTCTGTCTGGCCGTCCTCTCCCTTCCTCCCTCGCTGTCCCGGCCATCATTTCACAGGCTGGTAACTGGATGCAATGCCCAGGCTCTTGCTAATTATCAAGCCAGAGATCGAAAAACTGGAGGTTTATTAGTTTTTATATAGACTAAAAGTTATCAAATATTTGTTGAGTAGTTTCTTAAGAATTTTCTAAAATGCCAACTATCACAAGATTTCCAAAGTGATTTCTAGCTCATCATTTAAATACATGACAAAATGTACATAACTGAAAAAAAATCTGAAACCTACCAAAAAGTGTGGAGGTTTTTATTAAGTAACATTATTGTGCTTTCCACCTCACCTGTGTAAACCCTAGGACCAGGCTGCTCTCCCCAGGTCATTAAATGGTGACTTCCCACAGTGACATGCAAGAGGCAGCCTGACCCATTATTCGGGAAGAATTGTGAATCATTTCTGGGTTTGTGTTCTGTCTAAGAGCTGATCTTATTTCAAATTTTTATTGCAGTTTGTAAATTTCACTACAGGTAAGGAAAGACCGTTTTTCCAGAATTCAGTTGCCGAACACTGGGCCCCCTCTGCCAGCGGGCACGTCCACATCCCGATGTGAGAGACGGGTGCTCTGTGTGCTTTGTGCTGAGTAGTTAGGTGCTTAGAGCTTGGTTGTCCAACCTTGGGGTCCAGTCACCTGTTACCCAGACCACCACCACTGGACCAAGCTCGGCAGGAGCGCTGGCCATCGTGGGCGGGATGTGCATCCTGGCGTCAGCTCCTTTCAGAAGGGCCTGTCCCCAAGGGGCAGGGCTGCTGCCTTAGGAAAGCACTTTCCTCATGGGAGGTCTTAGCAATGGGTTTTTGTCTAGAGCTTATCTGGTCCATACCTGGACTCTGAGCATCATCTTCACTCAGATTCACATGGCTGCTTAGCACCAATACCAGTGGGCCTGTAGGAAGCAACTGAATAGCTAGTGAATAACTTGGATGCTTGCTGGATAACTTTCTGCTTCCATCTTTCCAAGCTGTGTACACAGGCCATTTGCTAGCCCTCAGCTCCCCTCATGCGTTTTAAATTGGGATTTGGAAGCTGCCACAGGCAGGCCGCTCTCCAAAACACGCCGCAGCGCAGAGAATGCCCCTCAGCCTGCTCTTTGACTGTGTTGCTGACGTGCCCACGTGTTCACTTTTATGTGCTAGCGTTTCCTTAAAAGGCAGAGTCTCTGGTTACCAAGTCAACCAGCACCCACTCACACTGGTCCGCTGGGCATCTGTGCCGCTCTCCAGGGTCCTGGCTCCATGCTCCAGGTCAGAGGGAGGACGCAGACCAGGTGCAGCTTGTGACGTGACCAAGGTGACACTGTAACCAAGGCCCCTCTGACCTGACTCAGTGTGCTCCACAGTAACTGCAGGGGGAACGGGGTTTGCTAAGAGGAGGACTTCTGTCGTTGGCGGTGAGCCTCGTGGACTTTCAAGCCCAGGCCAGAACAGTGGCTGGACTGTCCGTGTGCGTGTGTGTGCTTTAGAGGCGGCTGTTGTACGTCATCTTGCAGGACAGCATGTTGCCGAGAAGACAACTAACTCCTAGAAACGTGTCATCTCACGACCAGCCTTCCTTCCCTAACTACTGAAGCGCAGTCGTCTGCAGCTCGTGTTCCTCATGTACATAGGTATCGGGTCAGACCTTTGGGGGCGGGAACAGAAAGTTACTCCGAAGCTTCTTCGAAGTCTGGGAGTCTAGGGTCTGTGGTCGGGTTGCACATTTCAGCAGAGCGAGTGCTAGCAAACCCTTGCACAGGCTCGTGGTTCCCTTCTAGTTTTTCCTGAAATGTGCAGTCTACTGTCTAGCGCCCACCACACATCTGTACATAGACAGGCTCGGGATCTGTGGGCTTTCTTGCTCAGATGCTATTTGTGTTTGTTTTATATGAATATTTTTATAATACTAAAGAGATCTTATTTAAACTTCCTTTTAAACTGCACGGCCCTGTGACCCGCGTGAGTGACACTCCATAAGTGCTGTTTAAGGGTGGTGGCCAAGGCGGTCTGCTGCGGCCTCCGAGCTGCCACCCGTTGCAACGAAATCGCATAATCAGACAGCACCAGCGAACTGTGCGGTCGGCAGACACCGAGTGCTGGGTGTCAGGAGCACGTTACCCGTTCTGTCAAAGCTGACGCAGGCTTCCTCTCCCCTCAACCCCAGATCATTCCAGGCCCCATGGCTTCAGAGCCCTTTCAGAATTCCCAGGCTGAAACCGGCCACCACAGCTGACAAAACTGCTGTCCCCACAGCGGCGGGACAGTCCCTCTACATCCACAGACAGACCCGGCCTTAGAGAAGCGGTCGGGCGCTGTGGCGGGGTCGGTGCACCCGCACCCATGCTGCGGTCGGCCGGGGGAGCGCGCGGCCCCACTGGGGGCTCGAGAGCATTGCGGAGAGCAGCTGTGGGTGTCACCAGCAGACGGGTCCCTTGTCCACATTCGCAGACGGCCCTACGTCTTCGCCTTCCACCGCTGCACACGCGAGCCCCGACTACAGGCAGCAGTGCAGACCACCAGACTGCCCGCTGCCTGGAGGCCACAGGCTTAGCCCAGATCATCTAAAACCTTAACTGGAAGGTCAGGTTTATCACGGAACACCGCTGACGTGCAGCCGGGCATCTGGAGAGCATCCCAGCTGCATTTCAGCGCTGCTTGTACGTGGCTTCAGTCAAAACTGGAAAATCACAATTCAGATGTAGTCATTCTTTTTCAAGCTTTCGATCTCTTACTCACTGGTCTTTCCGGGCTCCATTTCCATGTGCGAGGTGGCCGTCTGCGTGGCAGTGAGCAGGTCTGTGTTTTTCCCCGTTCGCCCTTTGTTTCAGTGTTTGAGGAAATGCATCCTTGCGAAGGGTTTCTACCACACACCTTTGATTTGAGGCCTGTAGTTTAAAAAGCTGCACATGTTTACAGACGCTCTCTTACCCTCCATGCAAACACACTGCTCTGTGAATCATTACTGAAAAATGTCACAATTTTGTGACAACAGGATGGCATCTCAGATCTCCAAGGTGCTGTCTGGAATCAGATAAAACCTGTCCTTGGTGGTATCGACGCTGCTGTCGTGTTTAACAGAGCTTTGTGCCAACACTAAGACAAAGCTTTAACAAAGCTCACAGACTCATGAGACTCGTACCAATTACCTCTACGTTACACTCTAAGAAAACTTGCTGATTTGGTCGGAGGAGGAAGCATTTGGGAAAGGGTTTGGTATCTACCCAAAGTACTTAACCTCAAGTAACCAGTAGTAATGCAAACTTGCTTTAAAGGAACCAAAGGCATTGCCAAGTATTTGCCAAAAGGAGGCACTTTTTATTTAAAATTTGAGACTAACGAGATCTCAAAAATCAGTCCCAAAAAGGTATTACCCATTTTAGGTTATAATTTTCACAAAGATGTAGATATTTCTCTATTGTTTTGATGTAAAATAGTATAGATTTGTTTTGTTGGTTTAGGAATAGTACATATTTAGTAGTTAATACAAAGTTTTTTCCTTTCTACGTACAAGTTAGTTTTCCTTTCTTGCCTGCAATAGAAATGCAATGTGATAGGTGTTTCTCTTCTTATTTTCATCGTCACATTATGTCTTAGCATCTCACTTTATGAAAAAAAGGAGAAAGATACCAATCTACAGAGCCCTGCTTATTAAAGCACCCGTTTAAGAAAAAAATTATGGCAATCGGGGGTCCATTCATGTATTGCCTTTATGTTGTTTTTTAAAAGAAAACCATGATGCCTTTGTATTTGCTGTTTGCACCCCTGAAATCAATTCCATACCATGTTTGAACGCCATCCATTTTGCACATGTACTGTACATAGGTAACGCATACTGTATTTTTATATGTGTGCACATTTATCATCAGATCTTTTGTACATAGTGGCAGTATTGTAGCTGATCGGAAAATGTTTGATATCTCAGCAATTTTGCATTTTTGTGTCTCAAATAAAAAACATTTTGATGTACTATTGAGTCCTGCTGTGCAGAGGAAAGACCGTGGGTCGGGGGAGGGGGCCGTTGGGGATGGGTGGGGCGGGTTTGGGAGGAGACACCACCTTCAAAACACACATCACGCGGACAGTCGCCAGACGCAACAAGTGAACTCATCAAGGCGGGTTCTGTAGATCACACATCAAGTGCACCAGCCCTCCCCAGGACCACGGGATACAGAACAGAAACAGGGACTAGCTGAACTTGAACATGACGAGATTTACACCAAAATCATGTTCACTCTTACACAATCCTAAGGAGACACTGAACCAAAGACGTGATGGACGGACGGTCCCCGGGGGTTAGCATACACACACGTGTGCGGCGAGGACCGGCTCACGCTGACGGCAATACCTGCACCACCACCAAAATTCCTGACAGACCCACATAATCCTTCGATTTAGCCAAGTTTCAACAGCAGCTATTTATAGAGCATGCAAGATTGTTTTTCTTTAGAATTCGCTAATGTTCCAGTAAGATGGCGTTTACTTTTCAACCCAGAAGCCCACGGTTACAGTAGAGTTTTGAGGAGAACAGCATTATATTTTCCTCCTTGCTTTGATGAAATAAAATAAAATAATAAACCTGACTGACAACCATAACTTTCACATAAATATCTGTTTATGGAAATAAGCAGCGTATCAACCACAAAGAGAGAAAAGATTGCTTACGTACAGTGAAAGCTTCAGAATCCATGACACTTAGAGACCAAGAGAGCAGCCCTAAGGGACCAGTCGGCGGGTGGTGCTTTCCAGGTGCTAAAGCATTCATAACCTCACAGGCCAGCCGAGATCCTGCCCTCGGGGAAAGAGAACGGTGCTGGCGGGATCACAGAGAGGGACAGAGCTGGGAGCTTTAGAGAAGGCACACGGAAGAGAGAGGAGGGGCACGCAGAGAAAACAGCTTGGGTAAAGTGCAAGCTAACAAGAGATGCTGGCCAAGGTGAGGCCCTGCTCTGTGCCAGGCCACGGGCCAGTGTGGCTCCTGGACAGTCCATGCAGGCCACAGTCTGAAAAGGTAGGAGACGGCTGGGCACTCAAGGGTCCCAGTCCTCGAAGGCCTTAAATCTTCTGTAGATAACTGTTTCGTTTGGGTAACACAGGACCTTCGGAAGCTTTTCAGATGTTGGACACAGTCATTATTTAGCATCTCTATCCTCCTCTACAGCAGCAGTCCCCAGCCTTTTTGGCACCAGGGATTGGTGCTCCTGTGAGCATCTTAACGCCTGATGATCTGAGGCGGAACTGAGGCGGCGACGCTAGTGCTGGGAGCAGCTGCAAATACAGATGGAGCTTCACTTGCTGGCCAGCCGCTCACCTCCTGCTGTGCGGCCCGGTTCCTAACAGGCCCCAGACTGTGGCCCCAGGGTTGGGGACCCCTGCTCTACAGCATGCTTGCTCTAGAATCGAGGTGAACACCAAAGCATTTGTAAACGCAGACAAACCCACACACTTCGGATGCCTGAAACGAATGGCAGCAAGGCCCCATGACAATAAAACACCAGCATGGAGCCAAGAGAAGACCAGCTAGCTTCAAGACAGATGAAAACTACATGTCGTCAACAATTTCTGGTGTCACACAATCCTCCTGAAGACTTCCCAAGTCTCCTGGTGACAAATCCGTCCATATAAACAGCATATTAACTTTCAGAAAGAAGCCTCGTCCTGACATCCTGGCTCTCTCTCCTACTAATTTTTATGACAAGTTATTAAAACTAAGCCCACACTGAATAATTAAACAAAAAACAAACACACCACCTTGTTGACTTCCCCTCTTGAATACGACTGTGTGACAGAGCATTCCAGGAGAGGAACCACCGCCCGATGGCCCTGCACAGACAGGAGAGTCAAAAACATCCAACACCCGAAGGCGGTTAGCGCGGGCGTCCTGTCCCGGACTCAGGCCCGAGTGGCAGCCGGGCGGGGCTTTTACCTGACAACAGCTGAGAGTTCAAGGCCTTCCCGGCAGAGGCGCGACTGCACGCCTTGGACAGCTGTGCTGTGTTTTCCCCCCCACACGGGACGGGCTCCACGCCACACTAAGCAGAACGGCAAACAAAGCTGTCTGTACGTGAAATTCTCTAAACAGAGTGAGGTTACGGCGGTTTTGTTACAAGACTCATTTAGGCATTATAAAAGGTCTGCAGAGCTGTTTAAACAAGCATCCGTATTTTCTTTACTTAACTCGTGTCTGCCAAGCAGCAACCTGGGAAGTTGGCCAGGGCATCGCATTCACTAGAGATGCAGAAGCTACAATAGGGAGACCGGAACAAAAAAAAAGGGGGTGCTATGACCAAATGCTTCACCCTATGCTCCTGGCATATCAGTGACCTCTTCCAATCACAATGGCATGAAACTAGAAATCAATAACAGGAGGAAAATTAGAAAATTCAAAAATATGTAGAAATTAAATACACTCCTGAACACCAATGGGTCAAAGAAGAAATCGAGAGAGAAAAAGTATCCTGAGATAAACAAATGGAAACACAGCATACCCAAACATATGGGATACAGCTAATGCAGTTCTAAGACGGAAGTTTATATTAAATGCCTATATTAAGAAATAAATGCCTTCATTAAGAAAAATGAAAAACTGCAAACAACCTAACTTTACATCTCAAAAAAAAGAACAAATTCAGAAAAAGCAAAAAAACAAGAACAAAATTAGCAGAAGGAAGGACATAATAAAAGTTAAAGCAGAAATAAATGAAACAAAATACACAAGATTAACAAAACTAAGAGTTGGTTCTTGAAAAGAGAAACAAAATTGAAAACATTTAGCTAAACTAAGAAAAAAGGGAGATCAAATAAAATTATAAATGAAAGAGGAGATATTACAATTAATGTCACAGAAATTCCAAGGTTCATAAGAAACTACTATCAACAATTATACCAACAAATTGAATAATCTACAAATAATGGATAAATTCCTAGAAACATACAACCTGCCATGACTGAAGAAATAGAAAATCTGAACAGATCAATAAGAAGTAGAGACTGAAGCAGTAATCAAAAATCTCCCAAGAAAGAAAAGATCCAGACAAGATGCCCTCCCAGAAGAATTTTGGTGAACATTTAAAGAATTAATGCCAATCCTTCTTAAACTCTTCTAAAAAACTGAACAGAAGGGAACACTTCCAAACTCATTCTATAAGGTATCCTACCGAAGCAAAATAACAACACTATGAGAAAATTACAGGTCAATATCCTTGATGAAGGTAGATGCAAAAATCCTCAACAAAACACTAGCAAACCAAATTCAGCAGCACCTTAAAAGGATCATGCACTATTATCCCTGGAATGCAAGGCTGATTCAACATATGCAAATCAATAAATGTGACACAATGCACTAACAGAATTAAGGATAAAAATCATGTGAGTGTCTCAATAGATGCAGAAAAAGCATTTGACAAAATTCAACACATATCACGATAAAAACTCTAAACAGAGTACAGAGGGAACATACCTCCACGTAATAAAGGCCATATGTGACAAGCCCACAATTAACACTATGCTTAACAGTGAAAAGCTAAAAGCTTTTCCTCTGAGATCAGGAATAAGATAAGGGTGCACATTCTCACCACTTCTACTCAACATAGTACCGGAAGTCCTTGTCAGCGCAATTAGGCAAGGGGAAAAAACTATCCAAATCAGAAAGGAAAAAGTTAATGCATCCCAGTTTTGCATGCAGATGGCATGATATTTTATATAGAAAATGCTAAAGATTCCACACCAAAACTTATAACTAATAAATGAATTCAGTAAAGTTGCAGGATACAAAATAAACAGTAAAATCAGTATCTTTTCAATACACCAACATGAACTATCTAAAAAAAAATTAAGAAAACAATCTCATTTACAAAAGCATCAAAAAAGTACTTAGGAATAAATTTAACCAAGGAGGTGAACAATTTATACACTGAAAATTATAAGAGTTTGATGAAAGATATGGAAGATTTGTGAAGATACAAATAAATGGTAAGATATTCCATGTACATGGATTCGAAGGATTAATATTGTTAATACTCAAAGTGATCTACATATTCAATGCAATCCCTATAAAAATTTCGATGGCATTTTTCAAAACACAATGATCCTAAAATTCATATGGAACCACAAGTGACCTCAAGTAGCCAAAGCTATCTTGAGAAAGAAGAACTAAGCTAAAGGTATCACATGTCCTGACTTCAAACTACATTACAAAACTACAGCAAGGTAGTGGCATCAAAGGAGACACACAGAGCAGTGGAACAGAATAGACACTCCAGAAATAAATTCACATATACATGGTCAACTAATCTTTGACAAGAGCGCCAAAAATAAACAATGAGGAAGAGTCTCTTCAATAAATGGTGCTGGGAAAGCTAATTAGCCACACGCAAAGAATGAAACTGGACCCTTATCTGACACCACACGTGGAAATTAACTCAAATGGATTAAAGCCATAAATGTAAGACCTGAACACATAAAACTCCTTAAAGAAAACACAGGAAAAAACTCTCTGACACTGGTCTTGGCAATAATTTTTTTTGGATATAACAACGATAGCACAAGCAACAAAAGCAAAAATAAACAAGCAGTACTAAAACTAAAAAATTTCTGCACAACAAACAACAAAATGAAAAAGGCAACCTACAGAATGGGAGAAAACATTTGCAAACCATATGTTTATCTGATAAGGGTTTAGTATCTAAAATATATAAACTCATACAACTCAATAATAGCAAAAAAAATAATAATAAAAAAAAATAAAACAATATTAAAAAATGGGCAAAGGATCTGAATAGATATTTTTCCAACTAAGACATATAACTGGCTAAAAGGGATATGAAATAGTGCTAAACATCACCAATCAGGGAGATGAAATCAAAGCCACGATGAGCTATCGCCAAAAAGGCGAGAGAGAAGCGTTGCCAAGGGTGGAGGAAGCCCTCGCGTGCTGCTGGCAGGACGCAAACGGGTGCGGCCGCTGGGGAACACATTCTGGCAGTCACTCAAAACATTGAAAACAGAGCTACCGTACGATCCAGCCATCCTATTCCTGGGCATATTTCCAGAAGAAACAGAATCAGTATCTCAAAGAGATGTTTTCACCCCCATGCTCATTTCACAATAGCCAAAATATGGAATTAACCTCAGTATCCATCAACAGACGAGTGGATAAAGAAAATGTGATATGTGCACACATATGATACATGTGTATACACACATACATATGTCCATATATACATATACACACACAATGGACTATTATTCAGTCTTAGAAAAGAAGGAAACCCTATCACTGGACACAACATGGTTGAACTGAGGACTTTATGGTAAGTGAAATGAGTCAGAGAAAGATAAATACTACATGATCTCCCTCATTATGTGGAATCTAAAACAGTCACACTCACAGAAGCACACAGTCGAATGGTGGCTGCCAGGGGTTGGGAGGTGGGTGAAATGGGGAGAAGCTGGTCAAGGCTACACATTTCCAGTTATAAGACAAATAAGTTCTATGGTGACTATAGCTAATACTTCTGTATTGTGTTGCAGTCTGCTAAGAGAGTGGATCTTAGGTGTTCTCACCGCTCATAAAACGTGGTGACCGTGTGAGGTGACCAATGTGCCCATTAGCGTGACAGCATAATCCTTTCATAGTGTACATCTACATCAAATCATCGCACTGGTACGCCTTAAATGTACAGTTTTTATTTATCATTATAACTCGATAAATCTGGGAGAAAATGAAAAATACTAAAAGCAAAGAAAAAAACTATCAACTAAATATTCTATCTATGACAAAGTGTCCATCAGAAATGAGGCAGAAATTAAGGCATCCACAGGTAAATGAAAACTGAAGGAATTCATTTCCACCACGCCTGGCCACCACACACCACACCATGCTGAAGTCCTTCAAGTCGAGATGAAAGCATTCTAGGCAGTAACTCCCAGTCATATGAAAACACAAAGTTCTCTGGTAAATATATGAACAAATAAAAACCTGTATTACTGTCATTTTGGTTAACTCTACTTTTTATTTTTTCATAGGATTTAAATGACAAAGGCATAAAAATAATTCTAAATTTATATTAGTGGTTACATAAAATATAACAATGTAAGTAGTGGCACCAATAACATAAGTGGGAAGGTAAATGGACCTGGAAAGAAAGAGAATTTCTGTATGTGAATGAAGGTAGCTATCAGTTTAGGTGGACTGTTATAATTTTAGGATGTTCTATGTAACCTCCATGGTGACCACAAGGAAAGTATACAGAGAACATACACAAAAAGAAATGAGAAGGGAATCAAAATGTGTCACTAAAGAAACAAATTAAACAGAAAGGAAAGCAGTAAAGAAGGAAATGGCAGACAAAAAATCTCTAAGACATACAGACAAATGGCAATAATAAGTCCTTCTCTATTAGGAATTACTTTAAATGTAAATGAATAACACTCCTCACTTAAAGGACACAGATTGAAAGAATGGATTTAAAAACAGGATCCAACTCTATACTATCTCTGAGAGGCTCACGTTAGACCTAAGGATATACATAGATTGAAAGTGAAAGGACAGGAAAAGTTATTCCATGCAAATAGTAACCACAGAGAACAGGCTTGGCTACACTAACATCATATAAAATGGACTTTAAATTGGAAACTGTTACAAGAGGTTTTTTTAAAGACAGTGTATAATGATAAAAGGGTCCATTTGCCAAGAATATAGTGATTATAAACATGCAAACATCATGGATACTAAATATACAAAGCAAACATTAACAGAACATATAAAGAACTCCTTTAACTCAACAAGAAAACTAAATAAACAACCCAGTTCAAAAACAAACAAGTTGAATAAACATTTCTCCAAAGAAGGTGTACTAATGGTTAGTAAGTACATGAAAAGATGAGCAACACCATTAATCATTAGGGAAAGGCAAATCAAAACCACATGACATACCACTTTACATATACTAGGACAGCTACCTACTGCAAAAAAAAATAATAATAAAATAAAATAACAAGTGCTGGTGAGGATTGGAGAAACTGGAACCCTTATGCATTGTTGGTGGGAATGCATAAGGGTTCCAGTTTCTCCAATATAGCAGTTCCTTCAAAAACTAAACATAGACTACAATATGATCCACTCCGAGTATACACCCAAAAGAACTGAAAGCAAGGTCTTGAAGAGATATTTGTATACTCCCGTTCATAGCAGAATTGTTCACAATAGCCAAAATGTGGAAGCAACCCAAGTGTTAATCGACGAATGGATAAAATAATGCAGTATATCCATACAATGGAATATATTATTCAACCTTAAAAAGGAAATTCTGGCACATTCCACAGTGTGAGTGAACCTTGAGGACCTGATGCTAACTGAAATAAGCCACTCGCAGAAAAAGACAAATACCATGTGATTCCGGACCTATGAGATACCTAGTGCAGTCAGACTCATCAGCAGAGTGTGGTGTTGCTGGGGGCTGCCAATCAGGTGTTATTTAATGGATACAGTTTCCGTTTTGCAAGATGGAAGTGGTTTTGGAGCTGGACGAGGGAGATGGTTGTTGCATGATGTGACTGTACTTAATGCCGCTGAGATGCACATTTAAAAAAATGGTTAGGATGCTAAATTTTATGTTATGTGTATTTTACCACCTTTAAACAATTTTTAAAATGCAGCAAGAAGAAAAAACACACTATGTGCAATGGAGCAAAGGCAAGGATGATTTCCTGAGGGAAACAACGCAAGCTGAAAGGGGGCAAAGTACCGTCTTTAAAGTAATGAAAGAAAAGAAAACTATCAACCTGCAGTTTCATAGCTTACAATATATTTTTCAAGAATGAAGACAAGACTTTCTCAGGCATACAAAAGCTGAAACGATTCATCATCGTCTGATGCTTACAATAAGAAACGTTAAAAAAAAAGTCCTTTGGGCAGAAAGAAAATGATAGCAGACAGAAGTCTGGACCTGCACCAAGGAATGAAGAGCTCCAGAAAGGGGAACTACGTAAGGAAGTCTATGACACTTTTCTTAGTATTTAAATCTCCTAAGGGATAAGTGGCTGTTTAAACAAAAACAACAATGCTGTGTGGGGTTTACAACACGTGTGAAAGTGAAGTATGTGATGACAGTAGCATAAAAGTCAGGTAGAGGGAATGGGAGTGTAGTACTGTGAAATGTTTATATTACACGGGAAGTGGTGTTATATCACTTAACGGTAGCCTATGATGAGTTAAAGATGTTTTTTATGAATTCGACAGCAAAACTAAATGAAGAGTTAAGGCTAATAAGCCAAGCAAGGGGATAAATGGAACCATACATCTCAACAGTTCCAAGATGTGTAAAAAAAAGAGCAAAGGGAACAAAAAACAGATGGGACAAATAAAAAACAAATAGTAAGATGATAAATTTAAACTTAACCATATAGACAGTCTCATTAAATGTAAATGGTTCAAATAATCCAATTAAAAGGCAGAGATTTTCAGAATGACTATAAAAGCAAAACCTAACTCTATGCTGCCTACAAAAAAATACATTTCAAATATAAAGACAGAGATACAGGTTAAAAGTAAATGTACAAAAAAAGGTATGCCATGCTAATATTAATCAACTATTGGAGTAGCTATATTTATATCAGACAAAATTTCAGAGATTCTAGAGCAAAGAATATTACCAGAAGTAGTCATTTCATAATGATAAATTCATCAAGAAGTCAACAAAAGAATCCTAAATGTTTATGCACCTAGTAACAGATTCAAACTGCATGAAGCAAAAATTTTCAGAACTTCAAGGTGAAATAAACACAATTATAGCTGAAGATTTCAATACCCTCTCTCTCAGTAATTGACAGAACAAGTCTACAGAAAATCAGTAAGGTCTTTTTAAAGGATTTAAACAATTCTAGCAACCAGTTTTACCTTAGTGACATAATAGAACACGTCACCCAACAATGGCAGAATACATTCTTTTCAAAGGCACACATTCTACTACCACAATGGAGAGGGGGGGTGGGGGCTGGGAGGATGGGGTGAAGGGTTAAAGAAGTACAAATCAGCATTTGATAGATGGTCACAGGGATGGGGAGCACGACATAGGGAATGCAGTCAGTATTAATGTAATGGCTGTGTGGAGAGCCAGAGGAGAGAAGGAGCAATTAAGGGGATCATTTTATAAACTATATAAATGTCTAACTGATGTACTATATACCTGAAACTAATAAAATTTAAAAGAAAAAAAGAAGATCCTTTTGAAAATACTCAAATATCTGGAAACTAAGTAACACCCTTTTGAGTAACCTGTGGCCAAAATGTAAGTCAAAAGAGAAAGTAAGTATTTTGATCTGAATGAAAATAAAAACAATATATCAAAAGGTGTGATATGTTGCTAAAGCAGTACGTGAAGGGAACTTCATAGGACTAAACACCTTTATTACAAAAAACTGTCTCAAATCAATGGCCTCAGTGTCCACCTTAAAAAAAAAAAAACTAGGAACATAAAAGCAAAACAAACCTATAGTAGAAGAAAGTAAATAATAAAGGTCATAGCAGAAATCAAAAAATAGAAAAAAAGTAATAGGGGAAAATCAATGGAGCTAGAAGGTAGTCCCTGGGTAAGATGACTAAAAGTGATAAACCTCTACAAATCAGGAAAATGAAGAGAGGGCACAAATTACCAATATCGGGAATGAGAGAGGTGACATCACTACAGATTCTACAAATACGAAATGGAAGAGGCAATAATATATGAAAAACTCTGTCAATAAATTTAACAACTTAGATGAAACAATTTCCTTAAAAGATACAAACTATGAAAGCTCACTTTAGAAGAAATTGATGACCTGATTAGCCCTATAGCTATTAAACTGAATTAATGGTAAAAACCTTTTCACAAGGAAAATCTCCAGCCCAGATGGCTCTCCTGGTGAATTCTACCTATCATTTAGGAAGAAATCATAGAGACTCTGCCAGAAAACTGAGAAGGAGGGAATCCTTCCCAACTTATTCTGTGATGTCAATAATAGCCAATAATAGCCTGATATCAAAGCCAGACAAAGACATTACCAGAAAGGTAAATTAAAGGCCAACATCCTGCATGAAAATGCAAAATTTCTAAACAAATTTCTAGAAAATTGGGTCCAAAAATATATAAAAAGGATAATACCCCCTGACCAAGTGGAGTTTACCCAAAGAATGTAGGGATGGTTTAACATTAGAAAAAAATCTATATAATTTACCTTATTAACAAACTAAAAGATTAAAGACCTTGATCATCTCAATAGACACATAAAATGCATTTGAAAAATCTGACATTCATTTCTGATTTTTAAAAAAAATTCTCAACAAAGTAGGAATAGAATGAAGCTTCCTCCACCTGATAAGCTGACCTCATGCTCAATAGTGAAAGCTTGAAGGCTTTCTCCTTACGATCGTAAGCCAAGTCCATCAAAAATATGAAATATTTAGGGATCGATCTTACAACAGATATGAAAGATACATGCACTAAAACCCACAAAACACAGCTGAGAGAAGCTAAAGACCTTAATAAATCAAGAGACATATTACATACAAGGGTTGGAAGACTCAATATTGTTGATAGGTCAGTTCTCTCCAAATTGACCTACAGATTTCACACATTCCCAGAAACTTTTTTGTTGAAACTGTTACCAGATTCTAAAATTCACATGGAAATGAAAGGGAACTAGAATAGTCAAAAAGAACTAAGTTAGAATACTAACATGACCTGATTTCAAGACTTGTTACAAATCTACATTGATTAAGACAGCATGAAACTAGTATAAAAATAGACAAACAGATCAATGGAATGAAACAGAGCCCAGATTTGCTAATGATACATCTGATAAGAGGTTAATATCCAAAATATATAAAGAACTCATACAACTCAACAACAAAAAAAACAAACAATCCAATTTAAAAGTGGGCAGAAGACCTGAACAGATACTTCTCCAAAGAGGAAATACAGACGGCCGATAGACATATGAAAAGATGCTCAAGGTCACTAATCATCAGAGAAATGCAACTAAAACCACAATGAGATATCACTTGACACCTGTCAGAATGGCTATCACCAATAAATCAAAGAACAAGTTTTGGCAAGGATGTGGAGAAAAGGGAACTCTCATACACCATTGGTGGGATTGCAAATTGGTACAGCCACTGTGGAAAACAGTCTGGAGGAATTTCAAAAAGTTAAAAATGGATATACATTTTGACCCAGCAATTGCACCTTTGGGTACCTATACAATAATTTGTAAAGATCTATATATATACCCCAATCAATATTCATGGCAGCACAATTTACAATAGCCAAGATATGGAAGCAACCTAAATCAGACCATTGGATAAAGAAGTTATGGTTTATATATACAATGGAATATTACTCAGCCATTGGGGAAAAAAATGAAATCCTACTGTTTGCAACAACATGGAAAGACCTAGAGGTTATTATGCTGAGTGTAATAAGTCAGAGAAAGATAAATACCATATGATTTCACTTATATGTGAAATCTAAGGAACAAACTAATCAAAAACAGACTCACAAATATAGAGAACAAACTAATCAAAAACAGACTCACAAATATAAAGGATAATTTGGTGATGGACAGAGGGGAGGAGAGTTGGGTGGCTGGAGAATGGGGTGAAGGGTTAAAGAAGTACAAATTAGCAGTTGATAGATGGTCACGGGAATGGGGAGCATGGCATAGGGAATGCAGTTAGCATCAATATATTGGCTAGGTGGAAAATCAGAGGAGAGAAGGAGCAATTAGGAGGATCGTTTTATAAACTATATAAATGTCTAACCAATGTACTATATACCTGGAACTAATTTTAAAAAGAAAAAAAAGAGGCCAGAAATAGAACCACACATATATGGACAACTTATTTTTAACAAAGGTACAAAGGCAATTCAGTGGAGAAAAAATGTTCTTTTCAACAAAAGGTACTGGAAAAATTTGATACCTGCAAAAAAAAGTGAACTTCAATTCATAACTTACGTCATATATAAAATTAACTCTAAATGGAACATAGACCTAAAGGTAAAACCTACAATCATTAAACTTCCAGAGGAAAATATAGAAAAGATATCTTAGACATAGCAAGAAAAGAATGAAGCACCAAGGTACCAATAGATAAACTGGATTTTACCAAAATTTAAAACTTCTGCTCCTTTAGAACAAAACAAAACAAAAACACAGTTAAAAGAATGAAAACAGCCACGGACTGGGAGAAAATATCTGGAAATCATCTATGTGATAAAGGATTTGTATCCAAAATAAATTGAGAACTTTCAAAATTCAATTTTAAAAAATCCAATAGAAAAATGCATAAGGGATTTGAACAGACACTTCTCCAAAGACAGATGAATAATAAACACATGAAAAAATGCTCAACGCCATGAGTCATTAAAAAATGCAAATGAAAGCCACAGTGAGGTACCACTGCACACTTGTTAGACGGCTGAATTACACAGGTCGACCACACCACATGTCAACGAGGACGTAGGGGAACTGGACTCCCCCATGACACCGGTGGGAATGGAAAACGGCAGGACCACTTTGGGAAGGAACGTGTCAATTTCTTCAGAAGATAATTATACAGTCCAAGCATTTCACTCTGTATTTACCCAAGAGGAATGAAAGCCTTTTAGTGCCCTTTCAGAGATCTGTGCATGAACGTTCAGAGCAGCTTTCTTTGTAATGGCTTAAAACAGGAAACAACTCAGATGTCTGCACCACTCAGCGATAACAAGAAGAGAATTCCTGGTACACAATAACGTACAACATGGTTGAGTCTCGAAATAATTCTGCTGAGTGAAAGAAGCCAAAAAACCAAAAAAAATACATACTGTTAGATTCCATTTTTATAAAATTCGAGGATATGCAAACTAACTTACAGCGATGGAAAGCAGAATGGTGGTTGTTGGGGGTGGGGTGGGAGAGAAGGATTAAAAAAGGGCAAGGAAAGACCAATCAAATGAAGCCAAATGATCCGATTCAAAAGAAAGAAGCCACACTGGATTTCTACAGGTGTTTTTATCTGAATGAACTAGCAGGTTTTATTTGAGACAAGCCAAAGTCTGGGTGCAGTGCTTATACTTTTTCTAGATATTTTTCCTTGCATCATTTTTAAAGGTAGCATAGGATTAAACAGCGCTCACTAATATACCGTGGCAGCTGGCAAACACATGGAGGTAAACACGAGAGAACCCATTCACACTTCCAGGACATCTAGTTGACATCCAGCAGCTACAGAGACAAAGTGTTGCAAGGAAAGACAGTGACAGCTTTTTAAGAACCATGAAATGAGACGGAACAACAACAAAACGTTTTCGGTAAAATCTTACTCATGCTTCTGTAAAAGAAATTCTAACGTGTATGTAACAGAAAAAGTCCTATTTCGTGTTCGACATTTTTACACCTGAGTTTCACATACACATTTACGGTTTTACAGCACTAAAGTAAATCCACGAGGGGAAAATGCAAAAGCTATGTTCGCCTCTGTCAGTCAGTTTATCATCACATGTGCTCTCACGTCCTTCCACCCATTTATCTTTTCACGTTGCCAAGAACAGCCCTGGGAATCATCGCCTCCCACGCCAAATGCTGAGGATGTGATAATTGGCGTCTGATGATGGGAAATGACATTTTTAAATAGCACTTTGAACTTCATAACATATACTTCATCTTTAACTGTGTATACACTGCTTAAACTCCTAAATTTTCTGAGGCGGGACGGCAGGTATGCGGAAGATGGCCCAAGAGCAAGCATTAATTCATCGACACTTTCTTCTGGTTAAAAACAACTTTGCAGCCCATCAGGTCAAGTGTCACTTATATAACAGGGATCTTAAAATCCAAGGCCTAGCAAAAGGTCATGATCTACCTATTTGTCTATCAAAAAGACTTTCTGGTTTATATGAGTAAAGATTTGAGTTTTTCAAATATCAAATACGCTAATAAATCAAAAGGAAGTAAGTGATTCTTTGTTGTATTGAGAAACACATATCATGTGCCATTCACGTGTGAGATGCTGGTAATACTTTATAGAAAGAGATAACTTATGTGAAGGAACCAATTTGGGCATTCACATATTGTTTCTTGCAAGCTCATAATACTGAAAAGAACCCAAGGAATTTGCTCGGTTTGACACCGACACAATCGTACCCATGACTTATCTCCACCAGTTGGGCAGACCTCAGCCATGCAGTCAAAGTGTGTGGCTGACTGTCTCTGCTTCATCCCAACTAACCCTGCACATGTACAATTACGCACAAAGTTAAAAAAGAGAGACTTGGGCAAAAGCAAATATTGCTCCTGTCAGGCAGTGGCAACGAGTGCCGACTCACTCACAAGCAAGCGGGTATTTGCAGAACTGTTTGCTTGAGGCTGCTAAAACACAACAGAAAAGTTATCTTAGAAAAACAATGACCCTGACACCAATGCTAAAGAACCCTCCACACATACGCACAGGGAGGCGGGCGCATGCAAAGGTGCAGGAGAGGCTGTGTTTGTGATGAAGACAAATCAGAAACTCCCTAGGTGGTCGGCATTAGGGGATTTATTAAAGCCCCTGCTGCAGTCATGCAGCTGATTAGAACGCAGCAGTAAAATGGAATGAGCTAGGGTCATAGGGAATGATAGGGCTGAACCTCTGATGCTTTGAAGAGTTTAAAAAAAAAAAAAAAAAAGACATGTCAAAAAACATGTCCATGATGATGCCATTTCGGGAGAAAAATCCCACCCAAAACACTACATTTCCTGTGTATAAACATGTATCAGCACGAAAGCAAAGAAGAAGATGTGGAAAGATCCCAAATAAGCTCATAAGAGTGGCCACTTCTGAAAGGAGAATGCGGAAGGAGGGGAGAGGGAGGAGAGAGCTGGGACACTAGGCGTCTTCTGCTAAATGCAGAGTGAATAATAAACTGCGATTTTACTCTGGTACCGTCTACCGCTTTTTAGACACATGAAACCGTTGTCATCGCTGCATGCTAATCTGTACCTCAGAAAATCTGGTTGACCTTTTCAGTCTATCTGAAAAAAAAAACAAAAGGGAGAAAAGAACAATAGTTTGTATTATTCATAGCTGTCAACTTGATCTTATTCCGGCTCTGAAACGAACCAACTAAAACATACTTTCCATGGTTAGAGGTTGAGTCTAAGATTGCTCTGATGACAACATACCGATGTCATTTTTCTGCAGAAAGATTTACTTTTTCGTCTTTACAACGTTTTACGTGTGGCTGAGATGACCTGTTCCCGGTGGGGACGCAATCATCGCGTCTCTAACCTGGGAGACCTTCGCTTCGGCTCACCTTTGTCTCGGCGGTTGCACAGGCAACACGTCTTGCGTCCCTGATCTCGGGGCGTCCCACGAGGGCCCACGACACGGTCCTCCACGTGGCAGGGATCCGTGCTTGGATGGACTGCCAAGAGGAGGTGAGCACAGCTACCCCACCCTGCAGCTACTCTTCCACTGAAAGTCCCGGGAAACTCACAGAATGAAATGCCAAAGAAATGAATTCAGGCTCCAAAACTCGGAGGCTGCAGCAACAAACAACTGAAGTATTCATGGACGGGAGAACTCGAGACAGCAATTTCCCCTAAACTCATCTATGGAGTCAATGCAATCCCCTTCAAAATCCCAGCAGGCCTTTGTAGAAACTGATGCAATGATTCTAAAAATCACTGAGGAAACGCAAAGCACTAAACAGGCACCAGTTTTGTAAAAGGACAAAGTTGGAGGGCTCACGATGCTTGATTTCAGTACTCTCCCTAAAATAAAATAATCGAGACTGTGGTAATTAAAGATAAATGTACAGATCAATGGAATGCAACACAAACTCCAGGAATAGACCACACGCACACAGAGTCGACTGGATTTTAACAAAGGTACCACCACAGTTCCAAGGGGAGAGGGTAATCATTTCAACAAATGGTGCTGGATATCTGTATGGGAAAAAAATGACCAGCAAGCCCTACGTGACATCATACACAAAAATTAACTCAAGACAGATCACAGACCTAAACGTAAAAGCTAAAATGATAAAAATTCTAGGAGAAAACCTTCGTGACCTAGGTAGACAAAGATTTCCTAGCACGCAAAAAGCATGATGCATAAAAGAAAAACACTGATAAAGTGGACTTCATCAAAATCAAAAGCTTCAGTACTTTGACACCACTGAGAGCATGAAAAGGCAAGCCACGGAGGAGAAAATATTCATGGCACATCTGACAAAATGTACAATGAACTCCAATGAACAGGAAGACAAACGAGCTATAAAAATGGGCAAAAGATGTGAGCAGACACTTCACCAAAGATGTGACAGACACCCAGCACACGGAAAGGTGCTTCACATCATCGGTCACCCAGGAAAAGCAAATTAAAACGAGACACCACCGCACACTCACTAAAAGAGCTAAAATTAAAAAGACAGGCTGTGGAAGTGGGAGGTCCCTGGAACCCACACGTTTCCGGTGGCACGCACAGTGGCCCCGGGTTTCCATAACATGCCCAGCCCTACCAAGCATCTGAGGTGTCCGGTCTGCTCTAAACCACTGAGTGGGACACACCGAGCATGACAGGATGGCCGTGCTCTCTGCCTTGGGTCCTGGGCTCTAAACCGGCCATCGCTAACCATGTGCTCGCTGGGATGCTGGGATGCTGTCATGATTACCTCAGGCGACCTAAATACCCAAGGCTGGGTCGCCGCCCCATACAAATGAGTTCCTCCAAGAATACTTTAGAACAGCGGTTCTCACAGTGAGGGCGGGGACAGCAGCCTCGGCACGGCCGGGGGGGGGGGGGTGTTAGGAAGGCAGAACCCCGGACTCCAGACCACCCCCGCCCCCGCCCAGTCAGTCTGCATCCTCACGAGAGAGAGAGAGCGAGAGAGAGCGAGAGAGAGCGAGAGAGAGCGAGAGAGAGCGAGAGAGAGCGAGAGAGAGCGAGAGAGAGCGAGAGAGAGGGAGGAGAGAGGAGACAGGAGAGAGGAGAGAGAGGAGAGAGAGGAGAG